>CM064902.1:29297305-29302305 GCA_030347415.2 Decapterus maruadsi
TCCCTCCGTGGCCTCCTGGTCCAGAGGAACCGCCTCGAATCGCAGGTTTGAGCCCGACACCGGCCTCCTGACCCTGCACACACACACACACACACAGTGGATGTAAAGGTCAAAGGTCAGAGGACGTTGTCTCCAGAGGCTCCAGAGACAAACAGCTGTGATGTCGTACCTGCTGCCGTCTGGAGCAGCTGCTGTCTGCTGGACCGGGCCGGTCAGACCGGGACCAGGACCGGGACCAGACTGGACCTGGACCTGGACCTGGACCTGGACCTGGACACAACAGAGCACGTGGTTAACAACATGTCAGAGCTGAACTCAGCTCCATGCAGCTCAGACAGTAAATAAAGTATTTATATTTATCAAATCAAATAATGATCTACAACGGTCTACAGAAACCTGAGGGTGACTCTCTCTCTCTCAGTCATCACAAGACCAAGTACAGAATAACAGTAATGATGATGATAATTACAGCAGGTGGAGCAGCTGAGGTTCTGCTCCGGCTCTGCTGCTGCTGCTCTGCCTGGGAACCGGGAACGCTGGGAGAACTGGGAACACCGGGAACGCTGGGAGAACTGGGAACACCGGGAACGCTGGGAGAACTGGGAACACTGGGACCGCCGGGAGCAGCCTGGTCCACTGTCCTGGTGTGACAGGTCTCTGTCCTGCAGGAGGAGACAGGACATGGCTGCAAACTGGAGAGCTGCAGGTTCAGGCCTCTAGCTCCACCTGGTGGTGGATGGTAGAGCTGCAGATTCAGACCTCTAGCTCCACCTGGTGGTGGACGGTAGAGCTGCAGGTTCAGGCCTCTAGCACCACCTGGTGGTGGACGGTAGAGCTGCAGCTTCAGGCCTCTAGCACCACCTGGTGGTGGACGGTAGAGCTGCAGGTTCAGGCCTCTAGCTCCACCTGGTGGTGGACGCTAGAGCTGCAGGTTCAGGCCTCTAGCTCCACCTGGTGGTGGACGGTAGAGCTGCAGGTTCAGGCCTCTAGCTCCACCTGCTGGTGGACGGTAGAGCTGCAGGTTCAGGCCTCTAGCTCCACCTGGTGGTGGACGGTAGAGCTGCAGGTTCAGGCCTCCAGCTCCACCTGGTGGTGGACGGTAGAGCTGCAGGTTCAGGCCTCCAGCTCCACCTGGTGGTGGACGGTAGAACTGCAGGTTCAGGCCTCTAGCTCCACCTGGTGGTGGACGGTAGAGCTGCAGGTTCAGGCCTCTAGCTCCACCTGGTGGTGGACGGTAGAGCTGCAGGTTCAGGCCTCTAGCTCCACCTGGTGGTGGACGGTAGAACTGCAGGTTCAGGCCTCTAGCTCCACCTGGTGGTGGACGCTAGAGCTGCAGGTTCAGGCCTCTAGCTCCACCTGGTGGTGGACGGTAGAGCTGCAGGTTCAGGCCTCTAGCTCCACCTGGTGGTGGACGGTAGAGCTGCAGGTTCAGGCCTCTAGCTCCACCTGGTGGTGGACGGTAGAGCTGCAGGTTCAGGCCTCCAGCTCCACCTGGTGGTGGACGGTAGAGCTGCAGGTTCAGGCCTCCAGCTCCACCTGGTGGTGGACGGTAGAACTGCAGGTTCAGGCCTCCAGCTCCACCTGGTGGTGGACGGTAGAGCTGCAGGTTCAGGCCTCTAGCTCCACCTGGTGGTGGACGGTAGAACTGCAGGTTCAGGCCTCTAGCTCCACCTGGTGGTGGACGCTAGAGCTGCAGGTTCAGGCCTCTAGCTCCACCTGGTGGTGGACGGTAGAGCTGCAGGTTCAGGCCTCTAGCTCCACCTGGTGGTGGACGGTAGAGCTGCAGGTTCAGGCCTCTAGCTCCACCTGGTGGTGGACGGTAGAGCTGCAGGTTCAGGCCTCTAGCTCCACCTGGTGGTGGACGGTAGAGCTGCAGGTTCAGGCCTCTAGCTCCACCTGGTGGTGGACGGTAGAACTGCAGGTTCAGGCCTCTAGCTCCACCTGGTGGTGGACGCTAGAGCTGCAGGTTCAGGCCTCTAGCTCCACCTGGTGGTGGACGGTAGAGCTGCAGGTTCAGGCCTCTAGCGCCACCTGGTGGTGGACGCTAGAGCTGCAGGTTCAGGCCTCTAGCTCCACCTGGTGGTGGACGGTAGAGCTGCAGCTTCAGGCCTCTAGCTCCACCTGGTGGTGGACGGTAGAGCTGCAGGTTCAGGCCTCTAGCTCCACCTGGTGGTGGACGGTAGAGCTGCAGGTTCAGGCCTCTAGCACCACCTGGTGGTGGACGGTAGAGCTGCAGATTCAGACCTCTAGCTCCACCTGGTGGTGGACGGTAGAGCTGCAGCTTCAGGCCTCTAGCTCCACCTGGTGGTGGACGGTAGAACTGCAGGTTCAGGCCTCTAGCTCCACCTGGTGGTGGACGCTAGAGCTGCAGGTTCAGGCCTCCAGCTCCACCTGGTGGTGGACGGTAGAACTGCAGGTTCAGGCCTCTAGCTCCACCTGGTGGTGGACGCTAGAGCTGCAGGTTCAGGCCTCTAGCTCCACCTGGTGGTGGACGGTAGAGCTGCAGGTTCAGGCCTCTAGCGCCACCTGGTGGTGGACGCTAGAGCTGCAGGTTCAGGCCTCTAGCTCCACCTGGTGGTGGACGGTAGAGCTGCAGCTTCAGGCCTCTAGCGCCACCTGGTGGTGGACGCTAGAGCTGCAGGTTCAGGCCTCTAGCTCCACCTGCTGGTGGACGGTAGAGCTGCAGGTTCAGGCCTCTAGCACCACCTGGTGGTGGACGGTAGAGCTGCAGGTTCAGGCCTCTAGCTCCACCTGCTGGTGGACGGTAGAGCTGCAGGTTCAGGCCTCTAGCTCCACCTGCTGGTGGACGGTAGAGCTGCAGCTTCAGGCCTCTAGCGCCACCTGGTGGTGGACGCTAGAGCTGCAGGTTCAGGCCTCTAGCTCCACCTGCTGGTGGACGCTAGAGCTGCAGGTTCAGGCCTCTAGCTCCACCTGCTGGTGGACGGTAGAGCTGACTGGACTAAACCCACATCAAACACCAACATCTAACTGTTCATAAAGCTGGAACACTTAACACTTTGTAAACAACATATTAAATACTGTAAACGACATATTAAATACTGTTAAAGTTCTGTTGCCGGGGGTTACTGTGGGTTCTGTATGAACATGGACAGGATGGACGGACGGCAGTAGAACGTGGAGCAGCACGTTGTTGTTTAATGTCATTACAGGTTTAGTCTGAATGTGTAGTTCATGAAGGTGAACACCAGGTGGCGTCCAATCAGCTTCCACACATCTGGATCATCAACGACTGGATGAGACAACGTGACCAGCGGAGTCAACGTGTTCACAGACCTTTAGACTAAAACTTGATGACATTAAACAACAACGTGATCCACGTTCCTGCCTCCATGCGCTCCATATCCCATAGATATTATCTATCATCATATTCCATAGACATTATCTATCACCATATTCCATAGACATTATCTATCATCATATTCCATAGACATTTTGAACAAGTGGATCCTGGAATCACTGAGATGATCCAGGTTTGACAGAGACACTGTTCCTGTTCCTTCACAGCAGTTCTCTAACATCTGGCCCTGGATCAGGATCAGGATCTGGATCAGGATCTGGACCTGGATCTGGATCAGGACTTGGCTGTCTGAGACTCACCTGGATGTTCCAGCTGGAGAACCTGGAGGAGAAACAACAGAACCTCAGGAACACGTTGCAGCTCTTCAGACTAAAACATGACCAAGTGAAACGCTGCGCTGTGATTGGTCGGCTGGCTCACCCTGGACGTGCAGCTCGGCGGCGGCGGTCGCTGTCCCGGCGCCGTTGGACACGGAACACGTGTAACTTCCTGCGTCGTCCACACAAACTTCCTTTATCTCCAGGAAGTGGAAACCGGAGCGTTCGTACACGCTGACCCGCCCGCCGTCCTGAAGCTCCGCCCCCTCCTGAGGTAAACAACAACAACAACATGAGCTCCGCCCCCTCCTGAGGTAAACAACAACAACAACAACATGAGCTCCGCCCCCTCCTGAGGTAAACAACAACAACAACAACATAAGCTCCGCCCCCTCCTGAGGTAAACAACAACAACAACAACATAAGCTCCGCCCCCTCCTGAGGTAAACAACAACAACAACAACATAAGCTCCGCCCCCTCCTGAGGTAAACAACAACAACAACAACATAAGCTCCACTCCCTCCAGGTTCTGGTCCAGACCCAGGGACCGGGTCCAGGTCTGAGTTTAGCTCCTCCCACCTTGTACCATGTGACCCGCGGCGGAGGGCGACCCGTCGTCTTGGCGATGAACTTCCCGCTCTGACCCGGTCTGGAAAACACCCGGCCCGGCTTGGAGACGAACCTCGGAGGACTCTCCCCCCAAATACTGGACCGGATCTGGACCGGATCCACGGAGCCACTCCTGGAGGAGGAGAGTGACATCATCAGAGAGGAAACCCCCCCCCCCCCCCCCCCTACTATCTACAGTGATCAGTGGATCTGGATCTGGACCTGGATCCAGTTCAACTCACCGAGGCCGGGACAGGAAGACGCTGCTCCCAGAATCCTCTGCAGCGACGGAGAGAAAACATCAGACATGTTGGAAAACCAGAGACTGGACTCTGGGACAGTCACTGCCTTTAAAGGGACAGTTCAACACATTGGCCTGTCACAGTATTAGTACCAGTGGTAGTATTACTAATAGTATTAGTACCAGTGGTAGTATTACTAATGGTATTAGTACCAGTGGTAGTATTACTAATGGTATTAGTACTGTGTGTGTGTTACCTAGCAGCAGGATCTCCACGGTAACCTGGCGGCTGCCCGCCTCATTGGCTGCCTGGCAGGTGTAGCGGCCCAGGTCGTCCTCGGTGACTCCGCCCACCGTCAGGCTGAACTGGCCCCGCCCCCCTTGTTCCACCACGCAGCGCTCTGCACCAATCACAGCCCTGCCCTCTCTGGACCATGTGACCTGAGGCTCCGGGTCACCGCGCACCTGGAGGGCAGCGAACGCACCACGAGACACGTCAGAGCAGCGGCCTGG
>CM064902.1:29304805-29354805 GCA_030347415.2 Decapterus maruadsi
GACTGCACCTTTAACCGCTTCCTACGGACTGCACCTTTAACTGCTTCCTACGGACTGCACCTTTAACCGCACCTTTAACTGCTTCCTACGGACTGCACCTTTAACTTTGAACGTAAAGTTAATCCTGGTCTTTTGGTTTTTCTGGTCGTGGAGCTCTGATTTCCAACGGGCCTTGAACGCAGCTTCAACTCTGTATGTGTGTGTGTGTGTTACCTTCCCCTCCAGGCGGGCGACGCCCCCCAGCGCCACCCGGGCGTTGCGAGGCGGGAGGACGAAGGCCGGAGGCTGGTTGCCGGGGGAACTGCATCTCGTCGACGGGCCTGTTGCCTTGGAGACGGCGGAAGCCAAACGGACGACGTCGCTCATCCTGCTGCTGTCGACAGAAAGAAAAAAGACACGGACGTCACCTGAACGCCTCACGCCGCACGCTGCGTCCTGATTGGCCGCTCTGAGCTGCTGTAGTTGTTTTATTCTGGCGGGACACGAGAGATAACGACGACTTCCTCCTCAGGAAGCGATGATGTCACTTCCTGTCGGTCTAAACTGATCTTAACTGATGTGGTCGTCGGCCGCTGCTGCTGCGCTCTGATTGGTCCGCTCCCTGTCAGGAGAGGGAGGGGGCGGAGCCAGAGCCGGCGGCCTCGCAGCGTGTTGTCACTGAGGTCCACCTTTACTTCCTATTAAGTCCACGCTGCCGTCTGATTGGCTGCTGCTCTGACACTTCGCCCACTGTTTCCAAGCCCCCCCCCCCCCCCCCTCCCTCTCTAAACAGCCCCCCCCCCAACACACACACACACACACAGAGCAGGTCTTGTCTCGTGATGGCCTCGGAGTCAAACAGGAAGTGGACGTCAGGTTTCTGTTGACCGACCATCAATAAGAGAGAGAGAGCCCTCTCTGCCCCCCCCCCTCCTCCTCCTCCCTCTCCTCCCCAGGTATCAGCTGTTAGAGACTTCCCAGCATGCACCAGGATCTGCTCTGGATCTTTAATCAAAGAGGAGATTCCTTCACGTCAGTGGAGCGTTACACAAACATCCTGCACACACACACACACACAGACACACACACACACACACACACACACACACACACACACACACACACACACAGAGACACACACACACACCCAGATGAGAGGATGGACAGATGAGACCTGATGGAGGTTGTTTAGTCCCGAGGTCTTTGAACGTCTCATTAGTCTGGTTCACTTCAACGCTGTCAGAACTCATTCAACTCCTGGAACAACCTGATGATAAAGAGTCAGTCCGTGAATTTAAATCTAATGTATCAATAAATATAAACTATGATGCAGCTTTCCTTCTACTAAACAGATGACGATGATGGCGATTCAATGCAAATTCAAATTCAACACAACTTTATTAGTCCCACAAGAGCAGCAGGTTGTCGACACAACACGTCACACCACATGGAGAATAACACAACAAAGATGTTAAGAAATAAGGACTAGAATAAAAAGTAAAAACCCGTGAGCTGCTGCCTTTTCAGCCAGACTTCAATCAGTGTTTAAGTTCCTCTAAGTCCTAAATGTTCCTATTTTCCATGGTCAGCATCACTTCCATAGAGTGTCTGGTCTCTCCGTCACTCTGCTCTGCTGGAAACCAGGAGAAAACTTTCCTCCAATGAGGAGAGAGAACGGCATGAAGGGCTGTGTGTGCAGCCAAGGGATGCATCGCTGCATCGTGAATGTGGTGACGTAGCACGAGGACCAATAGATGCCTGACGAGGGCGGGGGCTGCTAACTCATGGTGCCTTCAAGGAAACTCCTAACTTGTGTTTTTCCTTCCTGTGAAGTCGTACCGGTTCCATCTGGTACGAGTTCACGGGTCGGAAGTTACGAGAGGCCGTTATAGTGACTTTCACAGGCAACAGGACGGTAAAAACACGAGTTCCGGGTTACCTAGGTTACCTGGAACGCTACAAAGTCATAGTCGTGACTTGAAGCTGTAACTTACGGTTTCAAAAGCCTTGAACGCAGCGTTAGACAAAACCACCGGATCACTGATGATGCTTTAAAGGAGCATTCCGGGCGAATTCCCCTCAGGCTGTTTGTTCCTAACATTCAGGTCTGACAGAAGGAACCTGAAGGTTTCAGTTGTTCTGCGGTCGTTGAGTCTGTTTTTATTCACTTCAACAAAGTGACGCGTCTGTAAAACTAGATCTGACTCAGTCTCCACGCGGTGCGTTCAGGTGCAGGTGGAAGCTCCCGTTGGTGTCAGAAACACAGGAATATCAATCATCATCATCATCATCATCATCATCATCATCATCCTCCTCTGTGAACGCTACAGACTGAACTGATGCAGCAGGTGGGCGGAGCTTAAGGTCTGCACAGGTGTATCGACCAGGAAGTGAAACCCCTTATCTCACACACACACACACACACACACACACACACACACACACACACACACACACACACACACACACACACACACACACACACACACACACGCACACACACACACACACCATGACCTCATCCTCCATCGACCTGGACACACAGGGTCATACCACCTTAAATCTCACGGTGCCTCCTTTAAACAAGTGGAAATACTACAGAGTTCCTCTCTAAAGAAACTAGAAATATTTGGTTCACAAGACGAGACAATAAAACACCAGAAGTTCGCACCTTTAGTTCAGAGACACATGGACTGAGTTAAGGTGGAAATCCTCCAGATTGGAGAAAGACTAGAAAGGTTCTCACAGACCCGGACTACTGACCCGGTTTCCTCCGGTTCTGCTCTTGTTGTTGATGTTTTTGTCTGAGGCGGGAGAACCGGCGACAGTCTCGTGCAGCCCGGCGCGAGGCGGTGACTCCGCCCACCGACCGGAGACCGACCGGACACCGACTGGAGACCGACGGTCCGTTAGCTCAGAGACAACACGAGACACTGGAGTGAAGAAAACAAACTCACCTCCTGCTGCTGCTGCTGCTGCTGCGGGGTCCTGATCCTGATCCTGATCCTGATCCTGATCCTGATCCTGATCCTGATCCTGAGTCCAGACCGAGACTGAGACTGAGCTGCACCTGAACAACCACAGCCTTCATCACTGACTCCTCCTCCTCCTCCTCCCCTCTACTCTTCCTCCTCTTTCCTCTCCTCCTCTTCCTCCTCCCCCTTCACCCCTCACCCCCTTCCTCTTCCTCCCCCTCTCCTCTACTCTTCCTCCTCCCCCCTTCACCCCCCTCCTCTTCCTCCCCCTCTCCTCCTCCTCCTCCTCCTCCTCTGGACCCACGGACCACAAGGAACTCTCTCATTCTTACATCTGTTTATGTGAGATACACTACTGCCATTTTTTTTTTAAGTTTTCAATAAATAAAGTAAGGTTTGGGTAAAAAACATTCATAAAATCAAATAACCAAGTAACTTTCTGCATGAACTGATACGACACCACTACTTAAACCAACTACTGGACTGGACACAACTACAGGAAACCAAAAGGCAACGAGAAGAGATTCTATTTTGGTCTTTTTTTAATGTAATTAATGTGTTTATATTTCTATTGGTTGTTTATTTATTCATTTTTCCTATTCTTCATTCATGTAGGCTAATCATTACCCCAGTGTTGTTCTCTGTAAACTGTTAATAAAGCAAAACACGTTTCTAGGTTTCAGCAGCAGTGAATTTGATTATAAAGAATCAGATTCTTCAACATCAAACTCAGACTTCAGAGACAGATCCCTCACACTTTCAGTGATGAAAATGCATCACAAACTGCTTGAAAAAGATGTTCTACTATAATATTTGGTAATGAAAAATAATGTTCAATAAGATTTACTTTGGTGTTTAATTAAAACAAGACAAGAAACCCTCTGGTCTTTGCATTGCTATTTTCCTATATGGAGCATAGGTAGCCTATTGAGTATTGTGTCATGTGGAGTGACCAGATAGTTTTATGTACAGTAGGCCTACCTGTTTATGCATTTCCACATGCTTATAGCTGAGCTCTTTTTAAGAACTCTAAACTCAAACTGAGACATACAGTATAGAAAGATTGATGTACCTGTTTATGCATTTACTATAGGTAGTAGCAGTTAAGTTCAGTTTAGTCTCATGATTTAAGTAACCTAGAGTTAGAGTTTTTTACTGATCTTTATTATCTGCCCTGAACCCTCAGACACCTGGGATGGAAGTTATGTCAGTGTAGGGAGGACTTTGTTGTGTTTCAGGCCCAGAGGTTCGTGTGCTGGAGAGATGGGACCAACCTGTGGCAGCCTGAGGGCACCAACGAAGGGAGGGCTGAGTCTAAACCACAGCCACTCCCCACCTGTTTCTGACCAATAAGAATTAATTACACACACATAGTGCGAAGTATTAAGAATTAATGTAACGCCTTTGTTTGAGGCAGAAGACAGAGAATTCTGGCTCTCTTGGGATGGTGGTTGCAGCTGACTGCTGGCAGACTGTGATTTCCTGTATCAGAGTCATTTGATGATCCAATTCAATAAATAGTTGACCAGAACGTCGTTGTTTGTCCTCTCTTGGAAAAAACAAACACGTATGTCAGTTTTAATGGACAGGAGAGTTAAGAGAAAGACAGGAAATGGGAGGCAGAAGGGGTGACATCCAGGATAGGGCCGCTAGTGTTACCGGCGCCAGAGCTAAGGGTCTCTGGTCCGGCAGCATGAGCCACTCGGGCGGCGGGCACTGAGCGGGCTAACACTCTGTGGATCCAAACACAAACACAGTGTTGTTAGCTCATGCTACTGCTTCTCAGCAGGTTTATTCTCTGCACATGCTTAATATTCACATTTCAGAATACACAACATTGTCAATACTGTACCAGTTACTTTCACAAAAGTATTAAAAACTCTAACAGGTAATGTTTATGGTCAGAACTATTCACACACACACACACACACACACACACACACACACACACACACACACACACACACACACACACACACACACACGTACACACACACACACACGTACACACTCACTCTGGTTCAACCAACCAACATGGATGGGAACGCCCAAATAATACACTTCGACGATAAAGTACATATTTCAACATTACACCATATATGCTTAGCTTCTCGTCGTGGCTTCACTGTATGTTGTTACATATTAGTTTAACCAAACACATAATATATATTACCCCGTATATATTACGGGGTCGCCTGCAGTGAGGGCTACAGCCTCAACACATTGGACGGGTGGCTTTGTCATTTGGGCAAAAGCCGAACCAATTCCATATTACAGAATAAACAAACACTTGAAATAAATACCTATTTGCTATCTCTGTATAATTGAATGCTAAAGAATTACATCCACATGCATAATCTATTCTAATTTTACAGCGATAAATGTTATGAGCACTGCAGCACTTTATAACTTTTCTCATCATACTCTTATTATACATCATGCCAATGATCATGGATTTGCATTTGTTCTTCTTTTATCCATATAGCCTTTTGATCTATTTTGATCTTGCACAATATTATATGGTACTGCATGCTTGGTTTCGTTGTGTATTATTGTCTACTTGTTGTTTCTGTATGTTTTATGGATGTCTCAAACTTTGTCCCTTATGCATTACAACCTTTGTGACCTTGTTTTGTGTATTTTAATGGCCTGAGGTCTTTTTAATACCATGCTGGAGGACTATAGTTGTAAGTTGTAAACTGTTACAGAAATGTCCAGTACACTAACTCCCTAGTATTAAACGGCATTTTCTCTCATTTGCTACCTGAGATCAAAGAATATAAAATATTATTATTCATGCCATGGTCTGGTTGAATCCTCGATTCTGATTGGCTGCGAGGTGTCCATAAAAAAGTGATAATAGGTTATTTCCAGTCACGTGGTTCTGATGACGCGCAGGGGGCGGGGCTATGTCAGATGGAGGGCAGGAAGTGGAGAACGGTGCCTGAAAATGATGGGAAGCAAGTACTCCAAAGCTTTTGGTCGAGCCTGCACGTAGCAAGTATCACCAAAAATTAGAAAAAATATATCGGCTAGGATCCATCCAACCTTAAGTCTGGAGAAAGGAAGCAGCGAAACACACTCGACTACCGCCGACCAGAGCGACTGATAACAGAGTGGCGACACTCCCATAGGACTCCCATAGAAATACAGAGTCAAGTCATAAAGTGGTAATAATCTTTGCCGTGTTCAGTAACCATGTCGACTTAATAAAATAAAATGTATTAGACTGATTAGACAACCACATTGGTTGTTTTCAGATGACGTCACGGCTGACACCTATAAAGATGTTCCGGTAAAATTGCCTGATTACGTTCTAAATATTACTGCGCTGGCTCAAACACTTGTTGGTAACCACGGCAGCGGACACTCGGACCATAACAACTTTTTTCAGCGCATAATGGCACCGGAGTCTGTAAACACACAAGCGGTAAGAAGTGCACTGGCCCTCTGAAAAAGGTAAGGTCAGGTAACATGGTTACAGGTTATTGAACAACAAAGGTGGCTGCACCATTATTAAATTTTCTCCTTCATGTTTATGTTTCATGTGACAGTTTGAAAATTTTTAGGCTACATACTCTGGAAATCAGTTTATTGTGTTGACTTGGCTGGCTGCTTCACTTCCAGTGTTGGGTATAGTTACTTTTGAAAGTAGTTAGTTAAGTTACAACGTTACCATCAATTAAAAGTAATCAGTTACGTTACTGCGTTACCTATGAACAAAAGTAACGCGTTAGAGTACTCCCGCATTACCTAAAATGAAAAGCCTTTTGCAGCGCCTTGTATGCCATGTAGCTTTTTTTTTTTTTTTTTTTATCACAGACTTGATCAAAATTCAGGAGTTGCCGTGAATCCCACTCAGCGGCTTCACTGCTCGATCTGTCTGTTGGTTTGAACGGAGGACTCACGTGTGGAGAGGAGGGAGGCTGGCGAGACGTGAACTTCCTACCGTGTGTTATAAAAGTTAAAAATGTGACGTTTCGAACGGCAAAGCGTCCGTTGCCTAGGAGATCTGAAGCCGGTGAGATCCAAAGCTGGAGCGATGGAGAAGAAAGTGATTGTGAAGTGTAATTATGAAGTGTTTTTGATCATAATTGGCGTCCATAAATATATGTAAACTGTATTTCCTCAAGTGTAAGCTGGTATTCAATATATAAACGGGTTTGTCAGCCTGTTTTCTGTAACAGAAAACAGGCTGACAGTAAAACGGATGTATTGTATCCTGAAATGTAGCAGTTTTCTATTTGATTGTTTTTTTTTTATATACCTCCGCTGTTAATCAATCATGTCCCGTCAGCTTTCAGGACCGCTGATGTCTTGTGGCTTTTGCCGTATGCTTTAGAAAAGTGATTATTGATTATTTTTACGATCGGGAGTTTTTGTCTGTTGTTCTTAACTGCTGCTCTGTCTGTTAGGATTGGAATGAAACATAAAAATAGATCACAAATTAAAACAGATCGATAGGAAGATGTCATTTTCCCCCGTCAGTCCGTCACATGTTATGAGTTATCACACACACAGGAAAGGGACTAGCAGGTGGAGGTTAAGTGCAAACGAAGCTCTTATCAGGAGAGAGAGAGAGATGGATGATGTGAAGCTATAGGCTACACGGCATAACATAGGGTTAGGGTTAACCTAACCTAGTCCCGACAAAATTAGTCCCGACAAAATTAATTAATTAATAACTGTGTTTTGCTTTTACTTTCACATAGGGACCGACGAGATGTCCTTTTAGCTGGCGAATTTAAACACACACACACACACACACACACACACACACACACACACACACACACACAGGCAACGTAGGTCAGCAGCAGCAGGGCACAGACGCATCACAGCGCTGCGCCTCGGCTGACACATCCGCAGGTTGCACAGAAACTAACGCGTTACGTTACACGTTACTCGAAAAAAGTAATTAAATTACTATACCCGCAACACTGTTCACTTCCCCTTTAAGGCTATATTGTTTTTCATGACATGTCATCTATGACTCATCCAGCCTGATAACAGGCTGACAGATAACAGTTCTATGAATCATTACTAGATTCATATCTATCACATTTGTAATTACTTTAGTAACTAGTAATTACCTTAGTATGAAGGTAGGTCTAGACTGTTTTACAAGGTTGTAATATTCTTTGATTTTTGCTTCAGCCTGGATTGTAGGAGCCATATTTCTGTTTATGCACCTTCCAGCCACTTGGCGGAAGTATTCCTTTTTTTTGTATTTCCTGGTTTAGCTGACCTGACCCGGAGGTGGCGTGGTGAGGCAGGTAATATTAGTCTGTAATCAGTGTGGCTCAGGTGTGACTGATCAGTGGTAGGAGCAACAGTTTTTCAACTGTGCGGAGCGTCTTTTGTTTGTTTCGTTTGTTTATTATACCCAGTGTTAAGTTGCTTTATTAAAACCACCATTATTATTTCAACCGCAACCTGAAGTTTCCGTTCTTATTACTCTCCGTGCACGTTAAAACAAAGCCATCAGACACCAGTGGTGACGAACAGGGACTGTCACTACATTAGGTTGAAAAACTGCTCCGTTTGGAAGAAAAAGGCCCGGACTCGTTGCCGTGAGATTCAGCGAGCCGGTAAAACAAACGTTGCGTTTTGATGAACATTTAAACTCACCTGTCCCTCGGCTATTGGAGCCGCCGGGACACCGCATGTCCGAGCGGTTGCGTTTGTTGGAGAACGCCGGAGGCGAACCGGCATCGGAGCAGAGCGGGCTGCTGGAGCAGCCGGGACCGCGCGTCGAAGCGGCAACTGGAGCCGCCGGGCGGTGCAGCGGGCTGAAGCAGCGAGCGTGGTGCTGCAGCGGAGCGGAGCGGGCTGCTGGAGCAGCCGGGACAGCGCGTGGGAGCGGCAGCGGCAACTGGAGCCGCCAGCGTCGGGCTCGGAGCGCCATCGCCGCGGGGCTACTGGAGCCACCGGGACACAGCGCATCGGACGTCTGGACATCAGATCTTCAATGCCGGCCAACGCACCAGTGGGGTATGTGGTTCAGCGCTGATCTCTATTAATGGCCATTATATACATGTGTGCACACTGCAATCTACATTATGCGTAAATCCAATGCATTGGTGGCGGACTCGCAGCCTTGAATAAACTTTGCGCGTCAGGGCGTGCGTTTTGAGTTTATAAACTATTGCTTTTGCGTTTTAATAAATAAACATTGACTTTTGGCCAACATGGCAGAAGAGGAGAACTCGGACAAACATTTCATGACTGACATTGACTTTGATGTGGGTGGGCAGGTAAAAGCCCAAACTGAAACAAGGAAAAAGCGTGAAGTGAAATTAACAGCCAAGGCCTTATTAGAAAAAATAAGTAATTTAGAAAAAGAAAGAAAGGCTAAAATAATTAAACTGTCCAAACTAAAACAAACCATTGTTGTGTTGATG
The DNA here is from genome assembly GCA_030347415.2 of Decapterus maruadsi. Lineage (NCBI taxonomy): Eukaryota > Metazoa > Chordata > Actinopteri > Carangiformes > Carangidae > Decapterus > Decapterus maruadsi. Next base: position 29,314,164 of record CM064902.1, read on the forward strand.
GGTGATAAAGAACATGCAAATGAGGTTAAAAGTGAATTTAACAATTTTATGGGTTTGTGTGAGGAGGTACACCAAGTGCACAATGTTTTGCTGGGTTTTTTGCCTGATGATGCTGCAACAAAGCATGATGTGTGGTTTAAAGCCAAAATGTTGAGTGTTCATGATTTTATTACGGGCACAACAAAATGGTTGGCTGAAATTCAAATGTGCCCAGCCTCTGAAACCCAGGAACCGGTTCACAGTGAAACTGGAATGGACAATCATGGAGAAAAAATCCCATCTGTGGACAAGGAAACCGAAATTAAAGCTGCAGCTCATGATCCAAAGGATGAAAATATAAATGGAGTGGAGGCTCAAATTAAAGCTGCTGCTGGTGGTGAGGAGGAGGAAATCCAAGTTGAACCTCATGACAGCATTTCAAACGTTGCTTCAGGATTCTCCAGAAAGTCAACACGTCACAAAGGTTCCTCATCAGCCAGTTCCTCAAGCAGCAAATCCTCTACAACATCGGAACGAGTTAAAGCAGAAGTGCAAAGGGCTGAACTATTGGCACGTGTTGCTGCATTAAGGAGCAAACATGCTCTGGAGGACCAGGAACAACTATTAAAGAGGCAGAAGGAACAACTTGAGTTGGACACAGAGTTAGCAGTTGCTAGTGCTAAGCTGGCGGTGCTACAGGCCAGTGGTAGCAGCAGAGGCAGCATGGCATCAAAACACTCTGATGGCATGGAGTCCTATTTCCGCAAAGGGACTAAGCCTAAAACCAAGTCTATCTTTCTCAATCCACACGCCTCACAGTTTATGCCACAGCCCTCACAGCAGCATGCACGTTCTCATTCACCACAAGGTTATGCTCAGCCATTAACAAAAATTGAGGTTGCATTCAATCCAAACACAGTCCACAATAACCAGCAGTTGGATCCCACAGCTTATCCAGGTGATACCATCTCAAAGCCTCTTGTGCCACAACTAAACTCACCTGTGATTTCCAGCTCTCTGCAGTCTCATTTGGAGTTGCCTAACATTCCACCTGTCACACAAAACATTCCATCTATAGCAGGTCAAGCTCAATCAGGAGACCTCTACAGTGTGTTGCAACGACAAAATGACATAACTGCACTTCTGGTTCAAATGCAAACATCACAGCTACTGCCGCACCGGGAGATTCCAACTTATGATGGTGATCCTCTGCAGTTTAATTCATTTATAAAGGCGTTTGAGCATTGTGTGGAGGCAAAGACCAAGTCTAAGGGAGATTGTCTGTACTACCTCGAACAGTACACAAGGGGGCAGCCAAGGGACATTGTGCGCAGCTGCCTTCACATGAGCGCCAAAAAGGGATACACTGTTGCCAAGCAGCTGTTAAAGGATAATTTCGGAAATGAATTCAACATAACTGCAGCTTACATGGAAAAAGCCACTAGCTGGCCAAGTATCAAGTCTGAGGACACAAAGGCATTGAAATCTTACGGGCTCTTTCTTCGCGAGTGCTGCAACGCTATGGAGGAACTACGTTATCTCGAGGAGCTAAGCATGCCTGCTAACATGAGAATTCTGATCCAGAAATTCCCATACAAACTTCGAGAAAAATGGAGAACAAAAGCAAGTGAAATTTGTGAGAGAACTGGTCGAAGAGCACGTTTCCCAGATCTGGTTGATTTCACTGAGCGGCAGATCAGAATCATCTCTGATCCAGTTTTCGGCGATATACAGGACACTCCACCTGTCAAAGGCATAACAAAGGCAAGTAAGTTTCAAATGAAATCACAGTTCATGAGGAATACCTTCGCAACTCATGTTTCAATTAATGATGAATACAAAGCAAATGCTAAAAGTAACACTCAGAAAAAATATGGTTTCAAGACAAACTCTCCCTCTTGTTTATATTGTGCACGTGATGGACATGTACTGGATCATTGTTATCAACTGGGTAAAAGGTCACATAGAGAAAAGCTGGACTTTCTAAAGGAGAAGGGTCTATGTTTTGGCTGCCTGAACGCAGGACATTTAAGCAGAAATTGCGATAAGCGCATCATCTGTAAAGACTGTGGCCAAATGCATCCCAGCGTGCTGCACATTCGACATAAGGAGAGAGGGAATCCAAAGGATAAAGAGCAGCTAGAAAGGTCCTCTGAGAACTACACAACAACCTCAACTTGTGGTCATACAGGGGCTGGCCACCGCAACGGGATTCTTCCCATCTTGCCTGTAAAAGTGAAAAGTTCAAAAGGAAGTAAAGTCATTGAAACGTATGCTTTTCTGGACCCAGGAAGCACAGGCACCTTCTGCTCTGAAAGCCTCCTTCGTAAGTTGAACACCCGAGGACGAAAGGCCAGGATTCATCTTCGCACCATGGGACAGAAGAAAACAGTAGCAAGTTCCATTGTCGAAGGCCTGGAGATTTCAGATTTGTCTGGCAAACATTTCTACCAACTCCCCAGCGTGTTTACTCAAAAGGAGATGCCTGTCACCACAGACAACATCATCTGTGAAGAGGAGCTGAGCAAATGGCCCTATCTTAAAGAGCTTAAAATCCCTCACATAAATTCTGAAGTTGATCTGTTAATTGGTGCTAATGTTTCCAAACTGATGGAACCATGGGAAGTGGTTAATAGTCGGGGTAAAGGGCCCTACGCCATCAGAACCTTACTGGGGTGGGTAATAAATGGTTCAGTACACAGGTACAGTGGTAATGGTTACCCTACAGTTCATGCCAACAGAACTGTGGTTGACAACTATAACTTCATTGGAAAATCCTTTACAGAACAAGAGGAAGTGTCAAGAGAGGAAAAGAGGTTTGCCGAAATAAAGGAGGAAAAGAGGTTTGCAGAAATAAAGGAGGACTCTGCTCAGCTTGAGGACGGACACTACAGTTCTTTCAGAGGGAAAGACGTCCCAATGCCAAACAACCTCACCATTGCTCTACAGTCTGTCTGCAGTCCGAGGAGGAAGCTTAAAAGAAATACAGACTTTCAAGAGAAGTACACTGACTTTATTACAGATGTAATAAACAGTGGTTATGCTAAACAAGTACCACAGCACCAGTTGGAGGCGCCAAATTGGTCATTTGGAGCAGCTTCCTCTCCTTGTTGTGTTCCAACAGCTGTGGTTGAAACGGTCAAGAAGAACTTCTACATGATTGATCTCTTACAGACTCTGCTTTCTGAAGAGGATGCTGTCACCTTGGCAAAAGACCTCATAGCCACATACAGCAAAGGAGGAATCACTCTGACCCAGTGGATCAGCAAGAGCCGAGAAGCGCCGCAGTCCATCCTAGAGGAGTTCAGATCCAAAACCACTTGGAGATACATCCCAACAGCTTTGAATCCTGCTGATGATTCTTCTCATGGATTAAAGGCAAAGAACCTTTGGAACCAAGGATGGATGAAAAGCCCTCAGTTTCCGTGGGATCCAGGAAAAAGTGGCCAAAATCACCTATGGATCGACTGCTTACGACCCAGAAGTAAAAGGGAATGTCAGGGTCAATGCAGCAGTGGTCAGCACCAAATCCCACTTCTCAGCTGATAACCCTTTTTCTCAGATGGACAAAGGTTAAAGGTCACAGTTGCTTGGAGCATCAAGCGGAAAGGAGCTCTGCTGAAGCTGAGTAAAAGGAGCAAGAAGTTGCAGCTTGCCAATGCAAGTGCTAATGGAGCACCAGCAAATGTACACTAGGAGATGGTAGAAACGAACTCAATACATCTCCAACTTCTTTGCAAACAGTGGATCCGAGAGTGTTTACCATTGTTGCAAGAGTGTCAAATGGATACAAGAAAGAGTTTAATGTCTGGAGATGTTGTCATGGTGATAGACCCCACAGCACCATGTGGGTCTTTCAAATGCAAAGGGTTTTGGTAAATGTGTATTGTCTTAAAACCTAAGCAATGGTATAAAGAGACCTGTAACAGAATTATGTTTGTTTATTATGTGAAGCCACAATTTGATTTTTCTATGCAATGATAATGTACAAGTTTGGGTTGTGCTCTTATGCATCTTATGCATATTCATATCATTTGATTGATGGTTCATATACTGTATGTACGGCTCCTTTAATTTATGTTTGGTAATTGCTTTGACTTCTGTCAGGCGCAATTAGGGGCTGGCGTGTAGGAGCCATATTTCTGTTTATGCACCTTCCAGCCACTTGGCGGAAGTATTCCTTTTTTTTGTATTTCCTGGTTTAGCTGACCTGACCCGGAGGTGGCGTGGTGAGGCAGGTAATATTAGTCTGTAATCAGTGTGGCTCAGGTGTGACTGATCAGTGGTAGGAGCAACAGTTTTTCAACTGTGCGGAGCGTCTTTTGTTTGTTTCGTTTGTTTATTATACCCAGTGTTAAGTTGCTTTATTAAAACCATCATTATTATTTCAACCGCAACCTGAAGTTTCCGTTCTTATTACTCTCCGTGCACGTTAAAACAAAGCCATCAGACACCAGTGGTGACGAACAGGGACTGTCACTACACTGGATGTTGGTCAGAACAGTTAAGACTGTATTACAGGACACTGTGGTCGTTCAGCCACTGGAGCTCAGCCCAGATAGGCAGAGTCAGAGGCATGGGTTTGAATCTGACTTGCAGCCCTGCAGGTCATCCCTGTCTCTTCACCCTTATTTCCTGATTCTCATCCTGTCCTTTTATAATGTTAGTTAGTTAGTTAGTTAGTTAATTTTATTGTCCACAGTGTGGAGATTCATCTTTGGTCTCATAAAAAACAGACAACAAGTAAAAAACAGCACAAACAACAACATCATCAACAACAGCAACGCTTTACACACAGACATCTTTAGGGCAACAAGAAGAACAGCAGTGGCAAAGTGCATCAACGGGGCATGGTGTTCAGTGCCGTGACTGCATTAGGAATAAAAGAGTTTTTAAAAATGTTACGGTTTGCCCTCGGCACTTTGTAACGTCTGCCGGAAGGAAGAAGTTCAAGCTCCTTATAGAGTGGATGAGAGGGGTCGTTTGCTATTTTTACAGCTTTTCTCCTAAGCACCTCCTCATACAGACAACTTAATTGTTTCTGTCTTGTCCCTATGATTTTTGATGCAAGGTTTACAATTCTTTGTAACTTGCTTCTACCTTTTGTGTTCAGATTACCATACCACATTGCCATGTTGAAAGTTAGAATGCCCTCTATCAGGTTTTTATATACCGTTTCCATAATGTGCTTGCTCACTCTGAAAGAGTTGAGCTTTCGCAATAAGTGGAGACGTTGGTTACAGGTTTAATAAAGGCATCAAAAGCCAAAAAAAAAGTATAACAACATTGCTAATGTCAGGGTTTGAATGTAGTGTCATCATTTTAATTTTAGCAGTTCTTCAGCAACTCTTACTATTTGAGATGTTTTCATTTCAAAACACATTCTAAACAGATTTTTATTTCATTTCAAGCTCTTTTTTTCATTCTGTGACAATAGACTACACATTACTTACATGTGTTTAATCTCACAGCTACCGGTACTTGTTAGCAACATTTTGATCTATTTAAACTTATATCAAATCTGACTGTTTATTTTTATTAGTGATGCTTGAACCAAGGGAACCAGCTCTGATTACAAGATACAGCATGGATGAATAGTGCTGTGTTTCAGTAACCAGTCCTCTATTTTACAGACTGCCTCCTCATTTCTCTGACATCTCAATAATCCAGCTGTGGTCTGGTGGAAGAACACATCAACGTCCATGACGACCTGCGGATACGGTTCAGACCAGTTTCTCCCAGAGGTTGAGTAGTCGACATCTGTGGTGTAATGCATCATCACCAGAACGACTTCCTTATCACCTGTGGTCAAACCAAAATTGAGTGGCTTTGACCAAGCAGATGAGACATACAAAAACAGATGTAACTCAAAAAAATAAAGCTTTATTGAAATGGCATTTATCTGCTTTTGTAAATGAACTCTTTATATATATATATATATATATATATATATATATATATATATATATATATATATATATATATATATATATATGTATATATATATATGTATATATATATATATATATATATGTATATATATATACAGTTGTGCTCAAAAGTTTACATACCCCGGCAGATTTTGTGAAATAATGGCTATATTTCAAAAAATATAATTGATAATGCAACAAAACTTTTTTTATTCAGAGTTAGTGGCTGGGTGAAGCCATTTATCATCACACAATTGTGTTTGATCTTTTTAAATCCTAATGATAAATGCAAACACCAAAATGGCCCTGATCAAAAGTTTACATACCCTCAAAGTGTTTCCCTGATAAAATACACACAGATCGACACAGACTGGTTTAAATGGTTACTGTCCATGCCTGTAGCTTGATGCTTGTAATTAGTGTCTGTTTATAAAAAGTCAGTGAGATTCTGGGTTCTTGACAAATTCTGAGCCGGTCTGGTACCATCAAAAATTTGTTGGTCAGACTCCCAATTTTCTTTTTTCTTTTTTTAAATGATTGTGTTATTCTGGAATGTCGCACTGTTTAATTTCAATTCCATTAAAAATAAGAGAAATGTGTTTTTTCGATCACTCATCATGGGGTGTGCTGGAAGATGTTCTAACTGTGTTCCATTGAGGAAAACATGAGTGATGGTGAACAAATTTTTGTTGGTACCAGACCGTGGTTTGGTATCAACAGAATCCCACAATTTCCACTGTTATGAGAGCTTGAACTCTGCTGATTGGCTTTCTAAAATCTTTGGATATCTTTTAATGTCCTTTGTTTGTTTTATGAAGTTGAAAAACCTTCTTTTGCTTTCTCCATGGCTCAGAATCCAGCAAAGTCAATGCAGCAATGGATGAACTGTGCAGGTGTTTGTCAAGAGCCCAGAATCTCACTGACTTTTTATAAACAGACACTAATTACAAGCAACCAAGTTCCAGGCATGGACAGTTACCCTGGTAACCATTTAAACCAGTCTGTGTCGATCTGTGTGTATTTTATCAGGGTAACACTTTGAGGGTATGTAAACTTTTGATCAGGGCCATTTTGGTGTTTGCATTTATCATTAGGATTTAAAAAGATCAAACACAATTGTGTGATGATAAATGGCTTCACCCAGCCACTAACTCTGAATAAAAAAAGTTTTGTTGCATTATCAATTATATTTTTTGAAATATAGCCATTATTTCACAAAATCTGCCGGGGTATGTAAACTTTTGAGCACAACTGTATATGTGTGTGTGTGTGTGTGTGTGTGTGTGTGTGTGTGTGTGTGTGTGTGTGTGTGTGTGTGTGTGTGTGTGTGTGTGTGTGTGTGTGTGTGTGTGTGTGTGTGTGTTCTTGTACATGCTGCGTTGTGAGGATCGCACCGAGTTTTTAACCAGGACTGAGGACATTTTTGGGAAGTGAGGACATTTTGGCCGGTCCTCACTTCTTCAAGGGGCTTTTTGAGGCTGAGACTTGGGTTCAGACATTATGTGTGTGTTACAGACATAATTGATAAATGACAAACTAACACAATTATCATAATATGACCGAGCTGAAAACAGGGTTATGTGTTACCTGCCACCTGAGTCATGGCTGCCTCCACATCTGACCCAACACGAGAGCTGATTGGACAGAAGAGAACGACCACAGCAGCTTCCTGTAAGTTTGTCTTCTTCACCTGAACCAGCACACAAGTTTCCAATTGTTTCTTCAGAGCTTCACCAACACCAAAGGTTTCTCCTGTAGTGACGGTGTGGACCTTCACTGTTGACATCATCCTGTTCATCCTTCCTACAAAACACAAAGGAGGGAAACAGTGAAGTAGCAGCAGATTTACATGATTTACATGAGCTGAGACTCTCACTCACCTTCATGATCAGATTCTGGAGATGTCTTGAGTTTGATATGGACAGAAATATGTGCCACCAGAAAATGAATTAGAATTTTTTTATATTTGAATTTGAATCACATAAATTGAATTATTTAATTTGAATCATTGCATTGAAAAACTGTATCTGAACAGTATAATTTTAAATTGAAAACCAATTAAATTTGATCCTTACAGAAAATCCAACTCTCTCACAATTCAAATTCAAATTTCAAAATTCAGATTCAATTTCAGATTCAGACATCCGGGTAGAAAAAAAAAAGGAAAAGAGTTTCCTAATATCCATTGATATCAGTTTTTAATTAGCCTACACATTTCCTCTCGCTCTGAGACAGCAGTGTGAATCTGCCATAATTAATTAAATCATAATGAAATATTTTTTTGTATTTTAAATTTTACTGATTTCAGTTAACTGAATATGAATTAATACAAAGTGACACACAAGACAAATGATGACTCCTCCCCCCAAAATAATCAGCAGGAAAAAAAACTCGTTGCTCCTCTGACAGCCAATGGGGGGGCAAGGAGGTACGGGTGGGGGGCACTGCCCCCCTATTTGACCCCCTGACATCGGGGATGTCTAAGCGCTGCCAATAATATTTAACTAAAGTGTCAGCAGCAAGACACCTAACCCAACTTGCCTCGTGTGAATGTGTATGAATCATCATGGTGGTGGTCGGAGGGGCTGTTTGGTGCACATTGGCAGCCACTGTTTGCCCCAGGGCAGCTGTGGCTACACATGTAGCTTGCCAACACCAATGTGAATGTAGTATGAATGAATAATGGATTCTGTACCTATGTGCTTTGGGTATCGGGTATCAATAAGAAAGTGCTTTATAGATGTTAATTATTATTATTATTATTATTATTATTATTATTATTATTATTATTATTATTATTATTATTATTATTATTATCATTATTATTATTATATTAAGACCTGTATTTATAAAGATTCTTAGACTCCTCTGTGAGTATGACACACTTCCTTAATTTCCTTTTTCTTCAATTGACAGTTGTATATTAAAACCACAGGTAAATGATCGCTTATATCATTGATTAATTAATGTTGCACTGTTCACAGTTATCCTACTGGGCTTCGAGATGAATGGGTGTAGCCCTCTGCTATACAATGGATCTATGAAGTCTGATGTGGCCTCATGGTTTCTGGATGGAAACTAGCACTGCTGCTACAATCCGGCACATTTACATGTTTTCATATGTCCATTAATGTGCATCGTCCCACCCAAATAAACCAATAAAGTACAGTTAAGTAAAGTTAGTTGCATGAAATATATCAATATTGAAGTCCCCATAGATAATTAAAGGTTTCCTTTCATTTGACCTCACTATTATTTCTTAAGTTTTATCTTTTTAAATATCTCTATATTTGATGCTGGTGTTCTATACACACACGTCACACACGTATTCTTTTCAATTTCAATCTCCACTGTTAGATATTCCATAAATAATCAATAGTGGACAGACTGGGGACAGTGGAACAACGAGTCTCCGACTGGAGAATTACGAGAACCAGAGTCGACGACAAAACGTCAAAATTATCGGACTGAAAGAAGGCACTGAAGGCAAGAATCCACCCGTGTCTTTTGAGAAAAGGATTCCAGAGGTCTTGAACATGGACATACAAGGGGAGCGGCTGAAAAAGAACGAGCGCACCAGGTGGGACCTCCGGCAGACACGGCCCCCGCGCGGTCCTGGTGAGGCTTCACGACTACACGGACAGACAGAGGATCATTCTTACGCGCAGCAAGAAACAGAGTCGCGCGGCTACGCAGCCCTCCAGCAGGTAGAAAACTACAGAGAACTGTGTATAAAACGACTATATTACGTTTTAAAGTGATTAAAATGAATGTCTCATGTACCAGAAGCAAAGCAGCATGGGGTTTGTTTTCTTTACATTGTGGATCCACGTCGTGTAGTTAAACAGTTAATTGATGGCATTTAATACATTTTGCACTTGCAAACCCTTAGTCAGCAAATTACCTGTGAAAAATGTACTGCCAGTCCATTTTAACAGGAGGGATGTACAAAATGTGTTGAGATACATGAAGTGCACTCATTTACTGTAGGCTGAGCAAGGTGAAGCTGAGCTGCAACAACAAACACAGTGAAGCCGCGTCGCGTCGCTTCCGTGCCTAGTGTAGCAGGTAAAACGCTCCGCTCCGCCCCGCTCACGTACCGCGTCGTGGACGTTCCCAGTGTACTCCTGTGTGTAGCGCGGTGAGAATGGACATTATGAGTGAAGGCAGAGCCATTTTGAGACAGAGAGATCTTGGTTCCTGTAGATAAACTTGTGAATAAACAAACAACTATTTATTCAAAAGAATATCCGTTTGAATGTGAGATGATTAATATGTTTTTTAACAATATTTTTTATTGAAGTTTCAAGTGCATATTAAACATTATATCGAATGTACAAACAGCCACTCATTCACACAAAGAAAAGGAATAAATAAAATGAACAGTGACAACAGACATCAAACTAATGGAGTAAAATAAATGAATAAGAATGAGATATTACAAAATAAATAAAATGAAAATGAAAATGAAATAAAAGGCAGGATCATCAGTGTTATCCGTTCCATTGGTCAGGAATTACAAACTCCTGTTTACCTTTAACAATGTTCGTCAGTCTCTCCAAGACACGTCATCAACTTGGTGGTTTACTATTCTGTGTGTGATTGCTTATTGCCTTGATGAATTATCTTTATTAACGGGAGTATATACTGAACTAGACTTAGTCATTGACAGTCACTTCATTCATATCAAGCTTTTGGCCATCTGTGTGTTTAGTAAATATTTATCACTTGTGTACAAATACACTTAGCTTCATTAACTCTGTTGTCTTTTGGTTTTCATTCATATAAACCTTCTTCACTAATATCTTCTAACGTGTCTGTTAATTTCTATCTGATGCTGATTGTTGAGTAAATTTTTTTTTACCATTCAATAAGTTACCAATATGTGACTTAATGTGAGATATAAACAAGTAGCCATAAGTTGATAAAATAGCCTATGTATTAAACCAGTGATGTGAGGTAAATACAAATGTTTTGAGAGATACTGACCACTGTGTGAAGAAGAGCTCCCCTCCTACAAAAGCCTATTCATGTATGCAGCACATACAGTATGGACCTGGAGCTACAGGTGCTACAGTTACCTGAGGACCGACTACATTCACCATCAGAATCAAAAACCTCTTCATCGACTGCTGAGCTGCTTCCAGTGAGTCCGAATCCTGAGAGAGAGAGAGAGAGAGAGAGAGATTCATGAACAGAGTTGTTGTCTTTCATCGGATTACATCATTTATAGATCACCACGTTAACAGCATCATTGAGGAAACTTAAGAAATAAACATCAACACATAGGAGAGTAAAAGAAAAAAAATAAGTTGTCTACATTAATGTTTCAATCTACATTTTATAATAAACTAATTACAATGTAATCTGATACGACCAAGACGCCTAAAAACAAAAACTAACCGTTTTCATCAGTTTACGGCCAGTGGCCAACACACACACACGGGAGTGAATGGGTTTTCTGGCTCTGTTGCAACACCCACATCCTGCCACTAGGGGGCACGAGGCTTTAACCACGGGAGTCATTGTTGTCGTTACTCTCTCTTCCAGCCGTACAGTCTATGCTTCCAGCGCTCTAATTATCACCAGAGACGTTGTTATTTATTTCCCACATAGATAAATAAATGAGAGGTCATTACCTACTGGAGGTTCGTCCATACTGTCTCTCCTGGTCCTCCGCTGTCCTGCTGCTGTAGGGACGGAGCTTGTATGGTCAAACACTGGATGGAGCGTCATCAACGTGACCGAGCGACGTGAAAGTGAAAGTAAGTCAGAACAGTAAGTACTACGTCACATGAAACTGCTGAGAGACAGACTCCAGACTCCAACTCAGTTAAATGTCTCGTCGGACTCGTGTTGCAGCCTTTGTCATCACTGTTTTACTGTCTGTAGCTGCACCGGGTCTGTTGTTGTTCCTAGACACGTGACTTCCGTCTTCTTCTAGAATTGCAGGCTGAACGCCATCCAGCGTGATGCTGCCCTCTACTGGTCATAGCCTGGTCCTAACTAAATCCTCTCATAACCCTGTAGAAGCATGGAGCTGTTACAGCGCGTATGTTCAAAGTTCAAGGTTCAATTTATTTCATGTCCTAAAGAGCAATTTGTGTTTTTGTCGTCACTGTTTGGAGTTATTTTGTTTGTTTGTTTTTAATATACAGTCAGAGTATAGCCTACAGTATTGCTTGCCAACTGTGAATACACTTAAATACACGTGTACACATGTTTTTGTTTTTATTGTCTTTTATTATAATAATTTTCATTTTTTGCTTGACATTTTTTTTATATTGTATTGTTATATATGTTACCAAAAAAGAAAAGTAAAAGTCTGAGAAGCTATAGGGAAATAAAAAAATAAGCTACAGATGTAATTTAATAGGAAACAACATGTAATTGAGTATGAAGTCATTATAGGGTCTGATGAAACTTCATCATGTCTTCTATGCAGTCGGTGTCCAGTGTTCTCCACCACGTGACTCCTCCCTCTAACACAGGCAACTGTCTTGTTCTTGTTTTCTGATACCAGGTATCTGGATTAACAGGTTTAAAATGGTTGATTGATGGTAATAAAAGGTCCTGACTCTCATTAAAGAGATAATTCACCCAAAATTCAACTGTCACTCATCATCTCCTCCCCCTCATGTGGACTAAGAGCTGTGAGAGTTTTCAGAGTCCTCCGTTCCTTCTCTGAGTTACGGGGGGTCCACGCAGCAGGATTGGTCCATATAATGGTTGTCAATGGACACCACACCAACAAACATCCAGATCCCTCCATCCTGCTGGTCTGTAATGTCCCTCTGGTGTTGAAGCCCCCACAGGAGAAACTGTTGTGAAATAAATTAAATAAGTCCATATTTTAAGCTGTTTGTAGCGGAAGCTCCCAGTGTCTTGGTTCAGTGTCCTGCAGAGTTGTGAACTGGGGGTCAGACTGGATGTTTTTTGGTGTCTTTTAGCCTTTTCGCTTTTTTAGCTTCTAGCCTCAACACATGGGGCGGGTGCTCTACCAACTGAGCCAAACAACTGACCTCACTGCAGAACAAATCTGAACCTGAACCTGACCAAAAACAAGCCCATGAATATTCTCATTTGTCCAGGTCATAGTTATCCCAAAGAAATTTAAATCAAACCCAAGACAAATAACCAAATCAAACACAACTGGAGTCCAGTTGTGTTATTTGGCTCTCATAATATGATCATAATTACCAAATGATATAAAAGTGATTTTGAACCTTCTAAAATAGATACAGGTTTCAGAAAAGAGCCAAAACTGACCAACTCATATCGACTCCATGATGCTGAAAAAATTACATTATTTAAACAAGGAACTGGTATAAAATCAATAAGCTGTTGTTACCACATATTCTGGGATTTGAATAATACAGTGCAGATAGGAGACAGATGTAAAACATAAAAGACATATTTATTACAAGAAGATGTTTAATTGTAGTCTCTGTGTATATTGACTGTATAAGTCAGGCCTGGGCAGAGTCTGCAGGGTGGGGCATCCTGTATGTTGGTAGCCTCAGGGCAGAGGTCAAGTCTAACTCTAATTACATTATTATCAATGCAGGGCTCTTAATGGTCTCTAACACAAAGGCCAGAGACCCCCTACCCCACCCCGCCCCCTTCAACTTGAGCTTCAATCTCCCTTTTTGTCTTCAGGGAGCAGGTTCTTCGTCAGAGGCACTCGCCTAAAGGTTGCTGTAACCCCCCCTGTTTTTTTTACTAAACCAATGCTTTAAAAATCTCAATAATCTTTTCCATGCTGCTACTTTGTTCATCTCCTCCCTGATGAAGGTCTCAGCCATCTTGAACAGGTCAGAGGTGAAGTGTTCTCCTCCGTTCTCTAAGACCATCTGATCTACTGTATCTAGGAACCTTCTGACCTGCAGCCTGTTTCTCTCTGCATCACTGACCTGCTGCCCGTTTCTCTCTGGATCTCTCTGCTTGTTGTCAAACACACAGTATCTCCCTCCACACTTGGAGACTAGTTTAGAGACACGTCTGTGTGACTTGATCACCTGTTCAATGGAGTGATCTCTGATCATGTCTCCATGAGTGAACAGGACCATGCAGTATTTACAAGCTTCAGCAGAACCAAACAGTTTAGGTAAAACCTGAAACAGTTTCTTATCTTCTTTAGAGATACTGTCCACTCTGCTGTCTGCTTCAGAGACTCTGCCCAGTCTGACCACAATAACAAAGGCATGAGGACCTGGACTGGCCTCTACTAAACTCTTCATGATCTCCAGGCACAGCTCTTCAGGAGCCAGGTCTTCATCAGTGAACCCAGGAGTGTCCACCACTGTGACCTGATGACCTTCGACCTCTGCTGACTTAGACACACACTCTGTAGTGACTGGATGAAAGTCACATCCTGATCTAAGCCTGTTAAATCTTAAGATGGTGTTTCCTGATGAACTCTTCCCTCCTCCAGGTCGACCAAGAAGAATGATCCTCCTGTCCTGCAGCCTGGCTGGGAACACTGGAACATCTGGATCATCTGGATCATCTGGATCATCTGGATCATCTGGAACATCTGGATCATCTGGAGAGAGGAGACACACATTAACAGTAACATTTTACAGTCATTTAGCTGGGTGAAGGAAGTTCATGTTCATGGTGCTGAAATAGAAAATAGATAAGAAGGGCCAGTGTTTATCTCAGTAGGTAGAGAACCTGCCCCATGTGTTGAGGCTATAGTCCTCACTACAGGCGGCTCTGGTTCGAATCCAGTGCCAAGTGGCCCCTATCCTGACTGTCACATGAACTGTTTGCAGTTCATTCACAAGACAACATCAGGGCCCCCACACACTTTCATAATGATGTTAGGTTCTTCATAGTTCCTCCTCAGTCAAAACCAAACTTATCAACCAGCGCATTCAGCGTTTATCATTAATAAAGTCTGTGGTGGCCGCAACTCTCTCTCCCTCTCTCTCTCACACTCACACTCACACACACACACACACACACACACACACACACACAGAGGTCGTGTTATGACGGTAATAAACATGTGCTAAATCGTGCTCATGTGTTCAAATCAGACAGTCAGGAGGGGGGGGGGGGCAAAGTCCGTAGATGGAAACACACGCGATTCGAATTTCTTTTAATGCACATTTCCCAGTAATTTGTTTTTTAATTAATCACTTTAGATGGAAACATGGCTAGTGACTCACCTGTTTGTAGTTTTTCTGCCTTCAGCAGCAGGTTTTTGACCTGGTCCTGGTCTCCAGTCTCGTTGTTGAAGAGGTGATAGGCCCCCGCAAACTTCAGGACAACATCTGGGAGTGAATCATCTTCCTGTCCAAACATGAAATCCTCCAGTGTCATGTTCTTCAAGGCATCTCCACCAGTGAACAGCAGGTAGCTCTTCTTTATCCCCTGACGACCCAGGACTCTCCTCGCTGCCTCCACGGCGTCCAGCTCTTCTCTGGTGAAGCGTCCAACTCTGAGAACCACCAGGAACAGACAGGGTCTGGAGGACTTGAGGAGGTCCTGACAGAGGGTTTGGATCTTCTTCTCATTGTCCTCTGAGTCTAATAATCCTGGAGTGTCGATCACTCTGATCTGTTTCCCAAACACTTCTCCTGTTGCCTCACTGATTTCTCTGGTCACAGGTTTGAAGGCCAACCTGGACTCCAATGCTGGTCGTCCTAATATGGTGTTTCCTGAGGCACTTTTACCACATCCTGTTTTACCAAGGAGGACGATGGTGAGATCTGGATCCATGGTTAGGAACCTGTAGAAGTCAACAAAGAGATGACAGGAAATAAGAAAAACAGAAATCTGGAGGCTTCATGTATGCAAGGAGGAGAGTGTTTCTGGCATAGATATATATATAAGAAGACTAAATGACTCACCCGCCACTACTGCCCAATGACACAACGTAGTCAGAACAGCAGCCATCTTGGTAAGGTCAGCTCTCTCCCTCAGACCATTAAGTAGCCCTAATCCTTAACCTTACCCTAAACCTAACCTTAATGCTGTAGAATGGGTAGTCGGAGAAATGAGCCGTCGGACTTTAGGGCAGTCGGACTGACGTATGCTCCCCAGATTATTACACGTGCAAGTTTTGTGGTGAGTGAATTAACAGCCACGAAGCCGAAGGAGAGTTTGTGAAAAACAGTTCTAGCCATCACATTAGGTGAGTCTAGAAATGCAGCAATCATGTGGCTTATAACACAGCATATAGACTTTTTGTCTTTGTTTTACATAGTTGTGTGTTCATAATAGTATGGCCCTCGTAGGACTTTATGAAAAGTAAAATGGCCCTTCATATGAAAAAGGTTTCTCACCCCTGATGTAAAGCATGCAGGAGAGGGAGCAAGCGTGTGCGTGTGCGTGTGCGTGTGCGTGTGCGTGTGCGTGTGTGTGTGCGTGCGTGCGTGTGTGTGTGTACCACAACTGTAATTTTACTTTCGGTTTCTCCGTCACGTCGCGAGCGTCAAATTTCACATAAATGTGAACAAACAGCGGAACATTAACACTTTTACACTTTATCACTTTAACTGGTTCAACTTCCACCGCGACACACAAACTTGGATAAAAACACACAACCAAGTCAGGATGTGAACAGTGACCGCGAGGCTCTTACAATAATTAATCAGACAACACAAACACACAGAGACAGACGTCCATACCTGCTCTTACGCGCTTGGACCAGAGACCAGTAGACACCAACAGACACCTGCAGCTCAGTCCGGGTCTTCCTCGGGTCCCGGGTCTTGGTCCAGCTGCTGTAGACTGGTGAAGAGGCTCCGCTCTGCTGTTCAGTCAATAGGTGGTGGTTATGACGAGTCTGACCTGTGAGAGGCGACAAAGTGGCGGAAGTCATCCAGACTAGATGGGTCGGGTCCCCGCGTTTTTTTTGTTTTTTTGTTTTGGCAAATGTAGGCAAATTCTGAGCAACAAGGAAATAGGAAGACAGAGTATAGTTGACCTTATAATGCGCTAAATGAAGACTGAACCCACAATTTCTGGAACCAAAGACCAATGCCTACTGTGGCTTCACAGGCTCGTGCAGATTAAAAAAAAAAAAAAAAAAAATCAGGTCATATATTCTTTATTGATCACCCATAATTTATCCAAGTTTAAAGTTAAACCATCCAAGTTAATATAATTAATCATCGTACTATAACGTATGGCTATTCAGTCTGTTCTGCATGTGCAGGTTTACCAGGAGTCCACTGACTTTTTCTGATGACCAACTGATTCAGGAGCAGTTCCTCAGCGTCACATGATGTTAAAACCTCTGGAAACCCAAAAGCCTCCTGTATGTTTACTGAGTGCGAGTGGTGTCGGGGCGTGTGTGCGCCTGGGTGTGCTGTGAAGTGCGTGCGTGTGTGTTGGTGAGAGGTATCGTTGGATATATAAACACAGTGCTATGCAGCAGACTTGTCATTCCTTTTGCCTTGTTTTATTTTATGTTGTGGAAAATCAATAAAAAAGTATTATTTAAAAAAATCTCAAAATCTCAAAAAGGAAGTAGAAAATAATGTTTAATTTCATGCATTTTCAGTTTATCAGCTCAGTGACATGATTGTATGGTTTCGGGAGGATTAAACAGAACAGAGTTTACTTAAAGCTATGGTCTACGATTTGAAAGAGGATGAGAAACATTTGAAAAAAGCACCCTCCCTCTCCCCTCGGAGCCTCCCCGCGCCACGCCCCTCAGCCGAGCAGAGCTGAACCATGAGCTGAACAAGCAACAAGTCTGCTGCATGTAGACACCAAACGCGGCTTTGAATGTGGAGTAAATTGTCATATTTACAGTCACAACTTCCACAATAAAACCAAACATGACCTGTTCAACATAAACTCAGCTCCGCCGCTGCAGCCTGGGTCTCTGCACCGTGACGCCGCAGAGCTCCAGGTCCGGACTCCTCCTGCTTCTCTTCCCCGGACACAGGACCCTGTCCGGCGTCACCCAGCGCAAAGAGTCTCCGTGTAGCTCGGTCCTACCGTACTAATAGCGGCGGCGCCAGTCCCGATGCCGCCGCTGTGCACCAGCTGCCGGTAATGAAGCGGTGCCAGTTGCCGTCGTCGCCGCCATGGTCTCGTTGCCGGGGACCACGGCGGCGACCGCTGGTACGGGCAGCACCGCTATTAGCAGCCATTAGCACAGCCTCATGCTACAGGGAGACTGCTCGCGCTGGGTGACCGGGCACATGGTGCTGTGCCTGCGGAAGAGGAGCAGAAAGACCGGGGTCTGCAGCTCCGCGGCACCGAAGTACAGAGAGGAGAGACCCGCTCAGGCTGCTGTCGGGGAGAGGAGGAGGACGAGGTAGCGTGTAGAGCACCCCGGTCAGACAGGCTGCAGCAGCTGAGGATCAGGGAGACTCGATGCAGCACGGTACCAGTAATAAGGACAGCAAAACATTCAGTGCTTCTGTACTGAGCTTCTCTGAATCCTAGTGGGCTTTCAGCAGCAGGCCGACCGGGGGTGGAGGGGAAGCTGGCTTGAATTCACGGGTTCATGTGTCTGTGGCCGAGCAGCTCAGAGCGGTTACTACTACTTGTAGTTTGTAAGCAGAAGGGGGTGGGGCGAGGCGGCTCGAGCAGGAGCAGGGGAGACGAGGGGATTGGATGGAGGATACGAACCTATGCGAGCGAGACTGGGCGCGCGTCTCGCATTGGTCAATTTCTATGCAGGCTCAGGGCTGACAGACTGGATGGATTTTTTTGGTTCTTTTTGCTATTTATATTGTGTAGATCACACCACAGGACTATAATCACTGTATAAATGGTGTTAATAATAATTACATATCCTCCAAATCGTAGACCATAGCTTTAAATATCAATAGAGCTTGGTAAATATCCTTTAACATTAGCCTAGCATGAATACTATGAGGTTGGCAGTTGGCTATGGCTGGAAAACTAACTCATTGCTGAGAACCAAAAACAAATATCTCTGCTTGCTTTATGGACCATTTGACATTATGTAGAACCTGAGTATAAATGTTCATGTAATGGAGTAAAGATTATGCATAAGAAGACTTTAAGACTTTAATCTGATGTGCTCTTTAGGGTATCATGCAATACAACCTGGTACCCATGCACTATTGCACTTTAGCACTTGTCACTTTGGCTCAGCACTTTTACACTTTATCCCTCAGAAACTCTTCCCCTACAAACAGACATGTTATTAAAATGTCAAAGTTTTATCCTGTTAAAATTGTTTGCTGTTATTCTGCATCATGTTCTTTGTAATAGGCTACTATGTTGTTGTTTCTGTCACTGTATTGTTTTAATGTTCTGGGACACTGGATGAAAATTAGCATTGATGCTACAATCCGGCACATTTACATGTTTTTATATGTCTATCAATGTGCACTGTCCCACCCAAATAAACTAATTACAAAACTACAAAGTGTGGAATAAATGGGTAAAATTGCCTTATGTCCAAGATGGAGGAATCCATTGTTCACTGCAGGAGGGAAGACTCTTCTCAACCATGATTGGAAGAGACGTAATGTTAAGAAATTGGAACAAATTGTGCAGCAGGGGAAAATTATGAACTTTAATTATGTTAAAGACAATTAATCAGTCATGATTCTTGCAGTACTTACAACTAAAACAATACTACAGAAATATAAAGGCTTGGATGACAAACTTAGAGATTGTGGTGGCAAAAAAGGTTATTCATCCGATCAAGTATTTAAAAAAGAATATCTTGACACGTCAGCTGTCTTTCTGTAGTTTTAATAAAAGCATGAATGGAGTCACCCAAAACACAACCGAACAGGAGTACAGTCTGTGAGTGAGTGGCCTGAAGATGTTCTCAGGCACTCTATGTTTATAGTAAAATGTGGCCCTGCTACGGCAGACAAAACAAGGACACAGACAGAGAGAAGATCAGGCACACACCCCCCTTTGCATTCTACAGCCTTTCTGGCGTTAGGTGACATCATCTCTGCACTAGGTGCAGAGATTTACTGTCTTTGCTGTTTATCAACCAAATTCATACATTCCATGTGTGTGTGTGTAACTGCTGATCCCCTGTCATGTGAATGGCATCCTCCCTGAGCTGAAAGAGGTGTTTGGAGGCCATACATCATAACTTGTTGCCACCAGAGCTCCTCTGGCTTCTGTCCTTCTATCCATTTCTGTGTCTGATGTACCTCACACTGTTACCATCCAAGGAATTAACTAAATAAGCAGAAAAAGAATGTTCACCTACAACGTGGTTATACAGCACTTTGTCAGCATACTATGGACTACACCAGAATTTTCCAATTTTCAGGACCAAGATATTGTAACAAGTAGAAGCACTGTATCCAAACTGTACACATTTATTTCTCCCAGTTTTTGTAGTCCAATGGATATAGTCAAACAATGGGAACATGATCTCGGAGAAGACCTTCCAACTGAACAATGGGACTTAATAAAACAATGTACAAATTACTTATCAAAATTATACAGATGAAGATCCTGTACCGAACATAACCCCATATAAATGTAATGAAATGAACCCCCAGATGTTGGCACTGATGCAGGAAGAAAGGATCCCTAAGAGTAACATGAGTTCAAATTAAGGGAAGTCAAAAGTTATAATGATATTACAGTAAGAGTTACAGTAAACATAGATTATATCATAAAGTAAATGGAAAAAGACACTTTTGATTGTACTAGGGTCTACACATTGTATGTTCTCCTTCGCCGACATACACACATTTTTACACTAGATGTGGCAGTGTTACAGTGCCACATACAGGCCGGGGGTGTGTATACTACAGCGTTAAGAGTCAGTGGATTTGTGTGCAGACATTTCTTGGAAAGATGTCATGTTTACAAAAAACTTTTTGAGAGCAAATGTTTAGCCTGTGAGTTCTAGCCAATCATAGCACAGTAGGGCGCCGCACGAGTTGACGCTCTGCAACCTGCAGTGTAGTGCGTACAGGTATCATCAACAGCACTGACATGCTGCTCGAAAGTCCATCAAGCTGGATGTTGAAGCCCGGACCCAATGTGGGCTGACTCATTAGCATTAAGTTAGTCTGGACCCGGCCCAAAAAAAAAAAGAGAGAGAGAAGAGAAGAAGAAGCTAAGTAGGAGCGCGACCTGACTGAATTCATTTCTACATATTTTTGAACCGACTGTCAAGTCTGGTCCGTTGAGAACTCAAATCTAAGTCCAAAGGGTCCATGCAAAAGAACAGCCTGGCGGCCCAGTCCAGAGAGCAGAGGAGAGGGAGACAGCAACAGGTGTGTGTGCGTGCGTGCGCGCGTGTTATACCTGCAACCTGAATAGGAATGGGAGCCTCCTTTCATGTATTATCTGACAGTAACTATAGCCGTCATACAGATGAGAACAGGGCAGAAGTGGTGGTGGTGTGGTCTTAAAGAGGCTCATGGTGAAGCTGAGGAAACTGGCCTTGACAGGCTGGTCCGGGTCAAAGGATTGAAAGAAATAAATGTTTTGTGCTTCTTTTTTTTTATCTGAAGCAAATGTAGTCTTTTCCCATTATATTCTTCTCAGAGTACACCAGAATGCTTCATTTATCTCTTAAAATCATACAAATCTTCTCGGGTGTGTGTGTGTGTGTTGTGATGGCCTATTGCCTGTAGGGCCTGTGCGTGGTCGCTGTGCCTTGTCCCTGTGCTTTATGATCTGCAGGTCAGTATGGGAGTGGCTCTCGTGGCTTCTTAACCCGGACATGGCGTCTCTTCTCTCTCTCCTCCTGGCTCCCCTGGCTGCAGAGGGAGAGCTGCTCCGCTGCAGCCCCTCTTGTTAGGGCACCGGGCCATCGCCCAGGGCACTATTGTTATTCTGTGTATTTTTTCTTCTTATTCTCCTTCATCTTCCGGACAATTTTCTGTCCGCTACCGCACGTTTTTATATATCAAAACGTGCGTCCTGATCGGGATCGTGTTGCTATTACTTTTCTCAACAGTCTACGAATTTTTCGCGACGTAAGTTGAGTTGGAACCGTTGTTAATAAATTATCATCTTATTATTTTTACCCGTACGTTTCAGTGTTTTTGTCCGGCCGAGAGCCGGGTCGTGACAGTGTGAATGTGAGAGAGAGAGTCATGACGACAGTCATGCCAATAAAGCTTGTGAAATTGAAATCAAATTGAGACATAGAGACATTATTATGAATGATATGATCTGGAGTTTAGTTCAGTCTGAGCTTCTCATGATCTGTTCGAAAGAGTCGGTGTCCACAGTGTTCTCCACCACGTGTCTGACTCCTCTCTCTAGGACCTGGTAGTATCTCCTCAGCTCCTTCAGCTCACGCTGCATCCGTTTCTCCACCTGCAGTCGTTTCTCCACCTGCTGTCGTTCCTGCTGAGCCTCCTGCAGCTTCTCCTTGTACTTCGACTCCACAGCTTTCACCTCCTTCTTCAGTTTCTTCTGGTAGAACTTCTTCAGCTCTTCCTCCCTCTGGTTCAGCATCTCCATCGCTTGCTGGTAGGTGGGGTTGGAGTAAAACCCTCCTCCGTTGTCAGACACCATCCTCTCCACCTTCTCCAGCAGCTCCAGGACCTGCCCTCGTTCGTTGGCTTTGTTGTTGTTGAAGACGTGGAACCTGTTGTTCACCTTCTGCAGGACCGACTGCAGCTCAGGTTCACAGTCCTCGAGCACCAGACCAAAGTCTCCCTGGACTTGGTCTCCGTGGGTGAAGAGGACGATGGTGTATCTCCAGGCTTCCGGTCCAAACATCTCCTCCACCTGCCTCACAGCAGCCTGCTCCTCCTCAGTGAAGGCCCCCACCTTGATGACCAGCAGGATGGCGTGGGGCCCCGGGGCCGACATGTTGATGCACTTGGAGATCTCTCTCTTCACCGTGTCGTCAGGTGATGAGGTGTCGAAGAGGCCGGGGGTGTCCACGATGGTCACCTGTCTGTCAGACACTTCCACGCTCTCTTTACAGCACCGTCTGGTCACTGCAGGGAGAAAACACACCAGGGTTAGAGCTGTGTGATTGGATGATGATACAACACTCAGGACGGAGGCTGGACCACTTGTCCAGAGACCAGGTGACCAGCTGTTTAGTCACAGGACACCACTTTAATCACAACCTGCAGTCTGGTTCTACTTTATCCTGCCTCATGCTAACAATTGTGTGCAGATGATGCTGTCACCTCCACTGTGAGGAGGTCTGATGAGTCTGATGAGGCTCTGAAACACTGAACCCACCAGGACTGTACAGTTTCTGCTCAGGGAGATGGAGGGGGAAGGTTAGCCTAATACTAGGTTTAGGGGGTAAGGTTAAGGGTTAGGGCTACTTAAGTCAGAGAAATGGGAGGTAGGACTAATGGACGCAAAAATAAAGAAATGTATGGTCAGAGAAATGGGTAGTCGGACAGACGCCATGCGCCCAACATCTTTATGCTAATGAGAATGACTGAGGCATCCTGGGTAATTTAGGGGCAGCGCCCAACATTTTTAAACTCCCTCAGGTCTGCACTCAGTGGCTTTTTGTGTTTTGATGGAGCGTAGACTAACAAACTAACAATCAATTTTAATGTTTTATTTTTTGTTTCTTTTGTGGCACTATGTTTCTTAATTATTTTGACCCCCTCCTTAAAACCAACTGTTCACACTATCTTGAAAAATTACAATTAATGAATCTACCAGTAACGTATGCCTGTTTAGCCTCCACAGTCTGACTGGATCAATGACTCCCCCACACAGTGGACAGACATTTCTTAGCCAGACATCTACACGTATTTGGTCTAAGCACCAGGTAGGTTTTGGCTAAGTGTTGTCTGTAAATAGCCTAATAGCCAACTTTTTGTTAGTGAGTTTGTCAAGCCAGTTAGGCTGAATCTTCCAATGGAGGGATGCCGGAGCCTGACTCTCGCCAGACCCTTGTAGTTCCAAGCTCCAGCAGAGGCGCTACGGTCAGCTTCACACAAGGGTCTGGACTCGAGGGCAATGCAAACTCCTGCACGGGAGCAAAAAATAATGAACCAATCAGGATCGCCGGGCGGGACTTTAGATTCAAACAACAATGGCGGCTCGCAGCGAGGAGTCGTGCTTTAGCATTGATTCTGCTATTTCAACTGTTTTGTCGAATCTATCGAATATTAATTCTTTTAAAGATGAACAGAGAACGAGTTTGAAGACATTTATTGGTAACAAGGATGTTTTCGCTCTAGTGGCAAGCGTTTTATCCAATCACATACAAGGATTTTTTTACAAGGCCCTGCCTTCTGAAATACATGGCCTATGGAGCAGTCCCAGACCCTTGTGTGGAGCTCAGCGTAGCTTTGAGGAACTACAAGGGTCTGGCGAGAGTCAGGCTAGGGATGCCGGGCGCTGCCCCTAAATTACCCATGATGCCTCAGTCACTCTCATTTGCATAAAGATGCCACTCTGGTCTATGACTGAATGGAAGTTTGTTGTCATGTAGGCCAATCCAAGGCAGATGATTCCTCCATGGACTCTGCAGCCCACCCACTGGTAAAACGCTGCTCATACAGGCTGTTCACACTCAGCTCCTGTGGTGATGACACCACAATGTGGGATTTGAAACGGGGACGCCTGCGTTGATATTACAGTAGGCCTAATGCATTTTGACAAAGCAAATGAATAAGAAGTTACCCTTAACGCTTCCAACCTCTCAGTCACTTCTGGCTACCAGTTCAACAGCATCAGCAATAAACAACATGATCAAATGTTAAAAGTTTATGTTAAAGTTAACTCTCTATCTTTCTGTGTGTGTGTGTGTGTGTGTGTGTGTGTGTGTGTGTGTGTGTGTGTGTGTGTGTGTGTGTGTGTGTGTGTGTGTGTGTGTGTGTGTGTG
The DNA here is from genome assembly GCA_030347415.2 of Decapterus maruadsi. Classification (NCBI taxonomy): domain Eukaryota; kingdom Metazoa; phylum Chordata; class Actinopteri; order Carangiformes; family Carangidae; genus Decapterus; species Decapterus maruadsi. Next base: position 29,338,827 of record CM064902.1, read on the forward strand.
CGCGTGTGTTACCTGAGGACCGACTGAAAGCAGCATCAAAGACCTCTTCTCCCAGTATGGTGTTTCCACTGGAGCTCTTCCCTGATCCAGTCTTCCCTACAAGAACCAGTCTGAGGTCTGAGAGAGCTAGAGAGAGAGAGATTTAAACCAACACCAATAATATTTTCATAACTTTAGTGATGGTCCATCAACTTGCAACAAGTTAAATGACACCTCGGTAACACTTTCTATGAGGCCCCTCCTTATAACCACATTATGATGCGATCATAATGTGGTTATGATGAGATTATAATGATTTATAATTACATCTTATGCCAGTAAATTAATTAAAGATCACAATATAGATCGCCATTTGAAAAAAAGATCACGATCGACCCCTTCGATCGCCGATAGACGATCCGATTGAAAATCACGCCATCCCTACTTCCTCAAAAAAAAAGAAAAAAGTGACTTCCTCTTTTCCCCATTCGTTAAAAAGACAGATGTCGATGTGAACGCTGTAGTGAGCAGGTTTTGATGTATACTGAGCGCGCATGCACAAGTGTGGAATTGTGGGAATTATGCCTCAGTAAACAGTGAACTGCACGTCCTGGTCTCGGAACTAAGTACAAATAAGTACTAGACAAACGCCTATGTGGGATTACTGCTGTCATGACAGAAGCAGCAAGAAAACAGCTGCGCTTCCGTGCGGCGGCGGACTTGATACGTTTCTACCCTGGTCAATGTGTGAGCTTCAACCGACTCCAGCACCTGGCTGCCCTCTGCAACACGCCGGGTGCACAAAGTAGCTCATGCACAACAGGAAATTGTGATTGATTTTCAAAATAAAATACACATATATGTTTACGGCGGATCATATTTCCCGTACTGCACCTTGAAAACGTTGTAATGGGCCGAGGCCTGAAGTCAACAGGTCAGAGGTTTTCAGACATTTCACTAGGTTGACATAATGAACGAGGAGATCTACTGACCGTAAAATCACTAAACAGGCAGATCAACAGTCAGCACCAAGTTGTTGCATACGACCGTGAGATCAGGATGTTTACAACACTACGCGCCGGTGCTCATGGGAAATGGGGTCTTCCTTCAGGCAGGACACACCCGTTCTGGTCCACCAAACTCAACCAAAACTGAAAGTTCTTAAGTATCTGTTATAGAAATTTTAGCCGTTTGCTGTTGGTGAATAATGAAATGTTTTACTTCCTTGCAAGGAAGGTCAGTCAACATGCGAGTGGTTCAAGATGAAGAAAGACCCTGAACATAAAGAAATCCTGAACATTTATACCCTGGGAAAAGCCCACCCCTTGGGTGTGTTGACATCTTTTGTTTGCTGTGGGGTCAGCCCCCTACTCAGGGTGTCTTTTTACCTTTCACAGGTATTGGCACCAACATCCTGGAGTGTGAATTTAGGGGTCCAGACGACACAATTTAAAATACAGAAGGAGTTTGAATATTGATGAGAAAGTGAGAGGTTGGGTGTCTCAGGAACTTGGAATGCAAAGACCCCACAGCAAACAAAAGATGTAAACACACCCAAAGGGTGGGCTTTTCCTCAGGTATAAATGTTCAGATTTCTTTATGTTCAGGGTCTTTCTTCTTTCTTTCTGCAGAAATGATTTTGATGAATATTATGAAACAAATTGATGAATCCTATATTAAAGAAGTTAAAGATGAGTCAGAGTTGTTTTTGAATGTATGTCCTGTCAAGAGTGATGACAGTAAGACAGAGTCATGCCTTGAGAGCCTTACTGGGGTCAAAAAGGGTTCTATGTCCCCACTTTTCTCCAAAAGGACCAGGAGAACATACAGTTTTTGGTCCCATACCTGCAGTGGAGTTGTGGATTTGCAGATTTTTGCCTATTTTTGAGCAAGAAGTTGAGTTGTGACTTTCAGTGAGAAGTGGAATTGTCTCATTGGTTGGGTTTAGAAAAATGGAGTTGGTTAAGTTTAATACAGTAAAAAGACCTGGTAGAGGTTAGACAGGCCAGATAGATAGAGAGAGTCCAGAGAAGTAGAGAAAGTCCATCGACCAGCAACAGCAGGGAACATAGGACCCTTTTAAAATAATTAATGAATGAGTTAAATGAAAATTAATTACTTATTCAAGTGTTAATTATTCAATCAGTTCAATGCATTGTTCTGCAGATACGCCCAATATGTCCTAGAAGACTTGGAAATGTGTGGTGCCAAAAGGGCGTATGTGATGTTTTTTACATATTTTTTTGATTTTAAAATGTTTTAGAACATGTTCATTGTGTTAATATGTCATAAATTTATTACATAAACACTCATTCCTGTAATATGGTTGCAATGTTGTGGTTTAAGGTTAATGAATACAATGAATTGAAGTCTGGTGAAAATGTTGTTTTGCCTCTCCTGTAAATTTGGTCAAATGTCACTTACGCACTTTTGGCTCTAAGTCCTCGATGTGGTCATTTTTTCTTATGGTTTCCTAGCAACAAGGGGTGGCTTTAATTTACCCCCACTCCCCTACCCATAATGCGTTCCTTACCTATTGGAGGTGCGTTCATACTGTCTCTCCTGGTCCTCCGCGGGCCTGCTGTGGAGGGAGGTGGGGGGTGTAGTTAAACAGCGTATTACACAGTAACACAGTATTATCAGGTATTATACAGAATAACACAGTATTATCAGGTATTATACAGAATAACACAGACACAGAGCTGAACGTGTATGAGTGACGGTGAAAGTGAAAGTGAGAGATTACAGCAGCAGCAGACCGACTCCTGTCTGTTAGAGTTTGAGTCTCAGCTCTGTTCAGACTCACTGTGTGTTGCAGCCTCCGCCATCACCGTGACTTCACCGGGTTCACGTGTCCAGACCTCACCGCTCCGTCTTCACCGGACCTCCCTGTTTTCCACTTCTTTCTGTTTTTGGCCGACGCCAGCGTCTGTCTGTCGCTCCTCCAGATCTGATTGTAAACCCCGCCCACTGCAGGAGCGCGAGTTAAGGAAGTGAGACTCATGAGATGAGAAGTCAGAACAACTGCTGCAGAGTGGGGGTTGAAGTGACGGAGGTTTCGTTTGACTTTTCTACAGGAAGTGGTTGGAGGAGCTGAAGAAGAGTCAGAGAGTCACAGCAACATTATTTCAAAATGAAAACATCTATATTCCCAGGAATAGCCTATTATTATCATACTTGAACAATATCTTTACAAAAACATGTCAAAGAAACAAGGTCAAAGAAGTGTCCCATGGAGTCTGTCCCTCCAATGTCGTCATGCAAAGGTTTAAAGAAATCGAGAGTGAACTCTTTCCCTGATCCTGTTCTACGAGAAAATAAGTTATTAGTTATCAGTGGTTAAATATGCAAAAACAACTGGGCTGGTTTAACCACAGAGAAGGTGCAGCCGCCATTTCATCTCTGCTTTCTGACGACATTTCATCCATTTTGATCCACAGCTGTGGAGCAACAGGTTGAAACCGGTTTACTGATTCATATCAGAGCTGTAAAACCAGCTGACTGATGTCTGTGTTTCTCTCCTTGTTTCTCTAAGTGCTCTTTTCAGTCCTGAGCAGTTTCTGCAGGTCCACAGTCCACTCTTTCGTTATTCATCGACTACAGAGAGAAAGATTGGATCTGTTGAGATGTTACCACGTCAACACATCCATGTGTTGTTTTTACTCTGGATGCGGTGTTAGCAGGTTGTAGCAGTGAGCCGTCTACACAGACTGGTCAGTGTTCAGGTTGAAGACTCTATGAACTCATTCAGTTTTTGAAGACGTTTCCTCTCATCCATCAGCTCTCAACACTCCAGTCCAGCAACAAAGTGTCATTTACATTATACTCAACAAACAACACTTGTTATGAACCTTTATGTGACATATCCACTCAGACTCATTGTAGTCAACTATATATATTTCTATGTATTCATGTGTGTGCTATGTGAGATCTACTGTGTCTGACTCTGAACTTTTGCTGTAAACCAAATCTCCCTCCAGAGACATTAAAGATTTTCACATCAAATTAAAGACACAAAGAGTCACTATGAAAATAAAAAGACACAAAGACTATGGAGTTGTGTTCTTTGTTTCGGTTGATGAAGTGACTGTTAGTATTTCCTAACTTTACTGGTCTATACCCAGGGGGCAAAGCAACAAACCGACACGGAGCGTTGTAAAAGATTTGACACCAGAAATTATATCTCGGACCTTCAAGGGTTAAAACCTGGTGGACGACCCGGTCAATGAGCTGCAGGAAAGCTACGGGTCTGAAACCCTCTTCTGGCTCATTTTGATGGCGAAAGTATGTAAATATTTAGGTACAACAACGGCATAAAGAGTCATACAGCTCTAACATCTGGCAGAGAACATCTGGACACATAGAGGAAGGACAGAAAAAAAGATTCTGGGGTTTGTTGCAACTTGATTTTAAGATATCACCCTCAACATCCCAGAAAAGACCAAAAAGACAGCTGTTCACCTGACAAATTCTCATGAAAATTATTATTTTTCAGCACTTGATGGAGAACATCTATACCTAACACATATATAGAACATTTCTTTAATTCATAAGCTTACATTTGAGTCCAAGCTAGCCTATGTCATTGTAGTACCTAAATATTTGCATTTACATACTTTCGCCAGCAAAATGACCCCAGAAGAGGGTTTTGGACCCCGTAGCTTTCCTGCAGCTAGTTGACCGGGTTGTCCACCAGGTTTTAACCCTTGAAGGTCCTAGATATCATTTCTGGTGGACAACCTTTTACAACGCTCCGTGTCTGTTTTCCAAAAAATGGGATTCTGCCCCCTGGGTACCTACTCAGTTTCTTCTGCTCATGATGCCTGTTCAACCTCCTGGCATCACTCTCTGGACTGGAACCCCCCACTCTCTTGTACATACAGTAGGCTATTTGTACGTTGACTGTAAATGACAATAAGATAATGTGAAAAAGACTGTGACCTAGTGAATGTACACAGAACAACAGCGCCACCTGCTGGACTGAAACTGAGACCTCAGCCTGATCCTGTTCTGTCCCCAGCTGAGGAAACAACATGTTATCAGTCGACAGATGACCATGTCCTGATGTCGAGGCATCGTATTAATGTCTCATTATCTGCTCTGACCCAGATGTTTCCTCAGCAGCAGCAGCAGCAGCAGCAGCTCTGCATCAGTCCAGTAATGTTAACTGTAAAATACACGTGTTGAACATCTTAACATTGTTTATATAATAGAGGATGCTTTTATTGTTGTGTTACATCCACTCATGTTATATTGAGTAAATAAAATATATAGTATATAGTATAGAGAGGGAGAATGACATGCAGGAAAGGGCCGCCTGATGCGGGATTCAAACTGGGGCCACCTGTGTTGAGGACTGTAGCCTCTACATGGGTCGGCTGCTCTAACCACTGCGCCACTCACCGCCCCAAATCTCTTAGACTCTGGTCATCATGTTAAGATGTTACACACACAGCAACAGTAATAACACCTGTATACAGTATACCGGTAGCACTTTTCAAACCCATGTTACAAAACTAGGGCCGGGACTTTAACGCGTTGCGATTAATTAATTACGCGAAAATTATCGCGTTAAGAAAATTAATCACGTTTAATCACTGGATGAGTTTCAGGCGTACTGATCACTGCAAGGGAGAGAGGAGGTGAAAATATTTACAATGCTGCCCTTTCATCCCTTCCCAAGAGATTCAAAAACTTAGCCTCAAAGAATAACAACTTTTCACAAGTGTCATGTGACTCCAACGACTGTCGTTATAACACAATAGAGCACTAACGACTGTCGTTATAACACAATAGAGCACTAACGAAGTCGAAACCAACTTTCCACCAAAGACAGTCATTCAACGACTGTCGTTAGCACTTGGAGCACAAAGGGAACCAGTGATGGTAAGATGGTCAGATACCTGGGTCTCCACACCAGAAAGTTGGACCAGTCCCAGCCTGGTCAGATGCTACATGACCTGATGAAGCCTCTTGGGGGTGAAACATCTTCCCAGACAAACAACCAAGTCCAGTTGCGTTCGATTTAAACTCCTTTTGAAATTAATCGATAATTTGCATCCCTAGTCTGTTGGTCTTGGTTAAGTACCACCTTGAAAAAAAAACAATGTTTTGTTGCTTAAGCTTCTGTATTCAGTCAGTACGCTAAAATCCATGTGAAAAAATGTTTTCTCACGGTTCTCAGGTCAAATATTTATATGTGATTAAAATGTGATTAATTGCGATTAATTAATTACAAAGCCTCTGATTAATTAGATTAATTTTTTTAATCAATTCCCGGCCCTATACAAAACGTTTCCATAATGTTAAACACTAGTTAATGAGTGTCAGCCATTATAACCCATAATATAACGGAAGTGCAATAAAACAACAGAAACATGTTTGTATAAAAGTGAGTTTGGAGAAGTGACTAGAAAGTTGAAACTGTTAAAATAATCAAGAGGGGCGCCGAGTGGCACAGTGGGTTAAGGTCAAGGGGGCAGTTGTCGGTCTGAGAAGTGAAGCCAGGTGAAACTCACTTCCGTGTGCAATCCCCTCTTCTTCCTGTGGGGGCTGCCTCCCCATTTCCTGTCTCTCTCAACTGTACTGTCCAATAAAGTTATTCCTCCTCTCTTTCCATTCCCTGTCTCAGCTGTCTTGTAAATAAAGTTAATTTTTAAAAAGCCTGAAAAAGTACAAATTCTTTTTAAAAAGTTGAAACAATGTCTCATGAAATTAACTACATTTCACCATGTCTTTATCATGGATGTTATTGTGTCATATATCATATCATTTCATATACGTCTCTCTATACGTTCCTTTACAGGACCAGATATTAGAGTTGTAGGACTCAAGACCAGTTTTAGTCACATCTGTTTTTCTTTTTTTTTTTTACCACAACTGTCCCTCTGTCACCGGCTCACCTTGGTTGATGTGATGTCATTCACTAAGTTACAGTGTTCTTCTGTTCAATCCAAACTTTGTTTACATTAAATATGGTTTAGATTTTATATCCAATCATCTTTTCTTTGTAGCTGAGGAGGAATAATGTAAATATAAAACACGTGGTTATTATGAGGACTGGACTGGGGACAGTGGTGGTCTTGGACTCGGCCTCGCCCCCCTTGGGTCTTGGTCAGGTGGTCTTGACTGGGTTTCAGGTCTGAGGCTCCTGCAGCAACACCTGCTGGCCACCAGGTGTCACAGCAGCGTCATCATCACAACAGGACGTCATGTTACAGCCGCTCCACTTCCTGTTTCCACACCTGTCTGAGGTCATTGACCCCTGTGGCTCCGCTGTGACGTCATGGACCCTCAGACACCTGCAGCCTCCATGGTGATGATGATGATGATGAAGCTGCAGTGACGCCTGCTGGCCTCCAGGTGTCGCTGCAGCACGTTCACCTCAGACTGACACTGTGTCCGCGTTCACCACACAGCAGACAGGAAGTGCCTTCAAAATAAAAGACAGGAGTCAGTTTCATTCTTCAGTCACTGCTGTTTAACCAACATCATCATCAGAAATAAGTAAAATACAACTTGATCATATATATTTTTAAGTAATAAGATTGAATTTTATTTTCAGAATTTACATCAGTGCATAAGCATGGCTACATCAAGTCATGGTCTGAGCTCGGGGAGAAAATGAATAAAATGTCAAATAAAGTAGAAAATGGAAAGAAAAACAACAATCAATCAACAGATTATACTGACCAGAATAAAACGTAAACACTGCAACAAAAATAAATATAGCCGAATAAAATGAATATAGGCCCATATACCCACTGCAATACAGCTACAACTCCTCAATCTGATTCAGTCCTTCACCATAAGCTTCCTGGACCCAGCACTTTTAACTTTTATATGCATCTTTTTTTATAGCCTATATTTATTTTGTGTTTTAATCTATTATATGTTTTTATGTTTTATGTCTTTAAGTAGCCTATTTCACTTCAGTGTTGTGTTCTGTGTTGCTGTCTGTATTATCCTGCTGCTGCTTTGTGACATTTTAATTAAATAAAGTATTTCTGTTCTATTCTATTCTATTCTACATACACATGATGTGAATGATTTGTAAACAATAATATATTAATGACTAGAGGAAGATATTCTAAATACATCAGCTACACAAAAAGAGGAGAATAATTAGGTGAGACCAGAATGGGTCCACCTTTTTTTTTTGGATCGAGGCTTTTATTGTGAAGGCGTCACCCGGAAGCGGTGCAGCAGTCTTTTACTTTGACAGTCTGGATGCGGCCGCAGAGAAGCGGAGCAGCCTCAGTCCTGCGGGTTTTCTCATCCTGCTCAGCGAACTGCGGCTCCATCCGGGCCAAGACCGGAGCGCAGAGTCCGGACCAGAACCAGGCCGAACCGAACCGAACCGAGCCGAGCCGAGCCAGACTGAGAGCACGAGCACAGACACGGAGACGGAGACAGAGACAGACGGCTTCATCCTCCTGCAGCGGAGTCTTCCTCACCGGGACCGATTCATCACACACGGTAACGGCCGGTGCGTGTGCGCGTGTGTGTGTATGTATGCGTGTGCGCGCGCTTGTCTCCGTGTGTGCGTGCGTGTGCCACTCCCTTCCAGCCTCGGCTCCAGCGCTGCCGTGAACGCACCTGCACACGAACCAGGTGTCTCTCTCTGGCGCGCGCACACGCAGACACACAAACCGTGCACGTATATTATAGGCTGCGTGTGTGTGTGTGTGTGTGTGTGTGTGTGTGTGTGTGTGTGTGTGTGTGTGTGTGTGTGTGTGTGTGTGTGTGTGTGTGTGTGTGTGGTGCAGTGAGGAGCAGGTGAAGTACAGGTGTGTCACGCAGGGACATGATGATGATGATGATGATGATGAAGATGATGAAGATGATGAAGATGAAGATGATGAAGATGATGAAGGTCACAGATGATTTTACAGCCGCGGCAGAAACACTGAGTTTAACGTGGAGACGTGAAGGCATCACGTTAATATGAGACGTCCACTGTCGTGAATATTAATATGTGATCAAATATGGATGTTGACCACAGACTGCTAATATGTTATATTGTATTAATATATTATACTACATTATATTACTAGGCCTATGTTATATTGTTGTATTATTATATTATATTATTATTCTGACCACAGTGGTTGTTTCTAATCACATTAATATAAACACTGATTCACCTGTTTTATGTAAATTAACATCATAATGAGGTAGAAGCTCTGACGTCAGAGGCCAGATGTTGGAGCTACAGCTGGACTCCCAGGTTTATAGACCTTTAGACCTCTAGACCTTCAGACCTCTAGACCTTTAGACCTCTAGACCTTCAGACCTCTAGACCTTCAGACCTCTAGACCTTCAGACCACCAGACCTCTAGACCTTTAGACCTCTAGACCTTCAGACCTCTAGACCTTCAGACCTTAAGACCTTCAGACCTCTAGACCTCTAGACCTTTAGACCTCTAGACCTTTAGACCTGAAGACCTTCAGACCTCTAGACCTTTAGACCTCTAGACCTTTAGACCTGAAGACCTTCAGACCTCTAGACCTTTAGACCTTCAGACCTTCAGACCTTCAGACCTCTAGACCTTTAGACCTTCAGACCTCTAGACCTTTAGACCTTTAGACCTTTAGACCTCTAGACCTTCAGACCTCTAGACCTTCAGACCTCTAGACCTTTAGACCTTTAGACCTCTAGACCTTTAGACCTTTAGACCTTTAGACCTCTAGACCTTCAGACCTCTAGACCTTCAGACCTCTAGACCTTCAGACCTCTAGACCTTTAGACCTTTAGACCTCTAGACCTTCAGACCTCTAGATCTTTAGACCTCTAGACCTTCAGACCTCTAGACCTTCAGACCTCTAGACCTTTAGACCTTTAGACCTCTAGACCTTTAGACCTTTAGACCTTCAGACCTTCAGACCTCTAGATCTTTAGACCTCTAGACCTTCAGACCTCTAGACCTTCAGACCTTTAGACCTCTAGACCTTCAGACCTCTAGACCTTCAGACCTCTAGACCTTCAGACCTCTAGACCTTTTGACCTCTAGACCTTCAGACCTCTAGACCTCTAGACCTTCAGACCTCTAGACCTCTAGACCTTCTGACCCCGAGACCTCTAGACCTCTAGACCTTCAGACCTCCACCTTGACTTTAGTGTTGAGTGGTACCTGGTTATGACGTCACCAGGTGATGATGTCACCAGGTGATGATGTCACCAGGTGGTCACGTGACCAGGTGATGATGTCATTGTGTCCTGTGTGTTCCAGAGATGAGAGTCCAGAGTCTGACCCAGGATCAGTGATGTCGTCCTGCTCTTCACTGTGACGTCAACAGGAAGTCAGGTGGATCCAACATGGCCCCCGTGGGTGCAGCTTCAGCGTCGCTGACCGTGTGTCTGTGTTTCCTGTTGCTTCCTGCTGCGACCGGTCAGTCCAGACTTCACCGCCATCCCATCATCTCACGTAGCAACAAGACTGTTTATGTTTATCTGCAGGATCCTTGTTGTTCTTCTGGTTCCTCAGAGCAATTACAGACCATCATACACACACACAGCAACCGTCTGGTCAGTCACTAGAATACACCAGACATCCCATAATATCACCATGACAGTCACCCCACAGTAATCATTCCACGGTTGATGTAAATGTTCTGCCTTTTTATAAATGTGTTTAGAGTTGATACTGTTGATGTGTTCCATCCCATAATACTACCTGTGTTCATGTGTTCCAGCTCAGTTCAGCTCTGGACCAGGGTCACACACACACACACACACACACACACACACACACACACACACACACACACACACACACACACACACACACACACACACACACACACACACACACACACACACACACACACCCCGTCGCCGTCCAGTCTGAGCGTGTGTGTGTGGTCGTTGTGATGTCGTTGATAAGAAGGAGAAACTCAGTGTGTTTAACATGAGACTAAACACTGACTCTTCCTGGCTCCAACACAGTGGGGGGGGGGGGCAGATTCCTGTGAGCTGACGCTGACCCCCCCAACACACACACACACACACACACACACACACACACACACACACACACACACACACACACACACACACACACACACACACACACCCTCCTGGAATCCAGGATCCAGCCTTCGGACTTCAACAGTGAATCATCATCAGCCTCTGTTTCATCCTCTGTTCCTCTGGGCTTTGAAGGCCCAGGCTTTTATTTTGAAGGTTTCGCTGCCCAGAGACCAGACACGGCCTGGGCTTTTATTTTGAAGGTTCAGATGTTTTCCTTTTTACCGTTGAGACGGGAACGCCGCCGGAGCGTTAGGATTTCCACTCTGGTTTCACTTTGAAGTTTTTTAGGTGTTTTTAGCTCCAAAGACACGGTTGACGTCCCAACGAAGGCACATCCCATAATAGATTGTGACCACTCATTGATCCCAGGTCAGAGTGCGTGGTGCGTTCAGGGCTCAGTGAGTGTGGGACAAACGAACACCTGCTGTGTGTGTGTGTGTGTGTGTGCAGGTCTGCAGTCCGACGACAGAGTGTGTGCCTTCACCGACCTGCTGCAGGGGGCGGAGCCTCCCGCCGGCCCGGCCAATGAGCTGCGAGGAGTGGTGCAGGAGAACGGGACGATCCGCTGCCCGCGCGGCTCCCGCTGCTATGGATTATGGGAAAAGCGTCCGGACGGCGAGATGCAGCTGGTGAAGCAAGGTGAGGCGTGAGCGCTGCAGGGGATTGTGGGTAACGTTGTCCTCCTCCTCCTCCGCGCTGACGTCACGTCTCTGCTCCTCCAGGATGTTGGACCCACATCGGCGACCAGCAGGAGTGTCACGGCGACCGTTGCCTGGTGACGGCGACGCCCTCCCAGATCCAGAACAGCAGCTACCGTTTCTGCTGCTGCAGCCGAGACCTGTGCAACGCCAACTTCACCGAGGCCCCGCCCACCGCCGACACGCCCGCCCTCCGCCTGATGAAGAGCGGCGAGCGGGACGACGGACAGACGGGTGAGCTCCTGTAGCCGCTGTGATGTCACTGTGACATCATCAGCTCAGGTTCATGGTGATGTCACCAGGTGAGTTCACATGGACGCCAATGATCCAGTTTAATTCGGTTTAAATTCCAGACTGGATGAAAACGCTCCGTCAGAATAAACAGGTGGAATAACCCTTTACTTAAACCGACAGAATGTAAAATGACATCATGCAAACTGAATGTTGTCGGTTCTGTTCTTTCTGCTCCGTGTCGACGTTCCAGACGATCCCACCGTCTGAACTCATCTATCAGACGATGGAGACCAAACTTCCTGCAAAATTCCATAAATCTGGGATGAAAGTTTTTCACATTCGACAATGAAACAAATTCGTTTTCCTTACTCTGGTAAACTCATGGGGTTACATGCTGTCATTCCAACATCCCACCATTCCGACATACCGCTGTTCCGACATGTGAACGTCCCACCATTCCGACAATAAGGAAATGTGCGTTCCTCACCAGGCTCCTCCCTCTTTCAGACGTGCCGATAGAGGAATTCCCTCAGCCGAGCAGACAGGGACCAGTCTGCCTGTCTAGTACCGTCATTCCGACCATAGGAGGTAGGAATTGTCGGAATGACGGGACAATTGATAGAAAATTAAGTGTTGTCATTTAGACAATTAGAGGCCGATGTCAGGATGTCGGGATGTTGGGATGTTGGGATGTTGGGATGGCGGTCGCCCCCCCAACAAACAGGACAAACACCTTTTATGAACCTTGGATCTCTACAGGTCTCAACGGGCCTGAACATTAAAACCAGACCGGACCGGACCGGACCGGACTAGACCGGACTGGACTGGACTGGACCGCACCAGACTGGACTGGACTGGACCGGACTGGACTGGACTGGACCGGACCAGACTGGACCAGACTGGACCAGACTGGACCAGACTGGACCGGACTGGACTGGCTGCAGCTCACTAGCTTTAACTCTGACCTGAACCCAACGAGTCCAGTCATTTCTGTCTAAGTCCAGTCTGAACCGAGTTGATCTGGTCCTGGTCCTGGTCCTGGTCCTGGTTCTAGTTCTGGTTCCGGTTCTGACCGGTTAGCCGTCTCCATGGGAACCCACTTGTCTGACCTGTCTGAGTGATGATGTCACAGCCACGTTAACGATGTCATCGTTGTCCCACAGAGCACCAGCCGCTGAGGCGGGAGGAGACGGTGCTGGTCGCCCTGGCAACCATCGCTATAGCAGCCATCCTCATCATGGCCCTGTTCCTGGGATACCGCGTGATGAGAGGTACCACACACACACACACACACACACACACACACACACACACACACACACACACACACACACACACACACACACACACACACACACACACACACACACGGTGAGGTCCAGTGGTTACCTATGATACCAATGTGTGTGTGTGTGTGTGTGTGTGTGTGCAGGGAAGCAGAAACACACCCTCTCGGCGCTGGACGTCCTGGAGGCGGCGGCCGAGTCGTCGGTCGACCTGGACAACCTGAAGCTGCTGGAGGTAACTGACCCAGGACCAGTTACAGCTGATCAATAACTGACCCAGGACCAGTTACAGCTGATCAATAACTGACCCAGGACCAGTTACAGCTGATCAATAACTGACCCAGGACCAGTTACAGCTGATCAATAACTGACCCAGGACCAGTTACAGCTGATCAATAACTGACCCAGGACCAGTTACAGCTGATCAATAACTGACCCAGGACCAGTTACAGCTGATCAATAACTGACCCAGGACCAGTTACAGCTGATCAATAACTGACCCAGGACCAGTTACAGCTGATCAATAACTGACCCAGGACCAGTTACAGCTGATCAATAACTGACCCAGGACCAGTTACAGCTGATCAGTAACTGACCCAGGACCAGTTACAGCTGATCAGTAACTGACCCAGGACCAGTTACAGCTGATCAATAACTGACCCAGGACCAGTTACAGCTGATCAATAACTGACCCAGGACCAGTTACAGCTGATCAATAACTGACCCAGGACCAGTTACAGCTGATCAATAACTGACCCAGGACCAGTTACAGCTGATCAATAACTGACCCAGGACCAGTTACAGCTGATCAATAACTGACCCAGGACCAGTTACAGCTCATCAATAACTGACCCAGGACCAGTTACAGCTCATCAATAACTGACCCAGGACCAGTTACAGCTGATCAGTAACTGACCCAGGACCAGTTACAGCTGATCAATAACTGACCCAGGACCAGTTACAGCTCATCAATAACTGACCCAGGACCAGTTACAGCTGATCAATAACTGACCCAGGACCAGTTACAGCTCATCAATAACTGACCCAGGACCAGTTACAGCTGATCAATAACTGACCCAGGACCAGTTACAGCTGATCAATAACTGACCCAGGACCAGTTACAGCTGATCAATAACTGACCCAGGACCAGTTACAGCTGATCAATAACTGACCCAGGACCAGTTAGTCATCAATAACTGACCCAGGACCAGTTACAGCTCATCAATAACTGACCCAGGACCAGTTACAGCTGATCAGTAACTGACCCAGGACCAGTTACAGCTCATCAATAACTGACCCAGGACCAGTTAGTCATCAATAACTGACCCAGGACCAGTTACAGCTGATCAATAACTGACCCAGGACCAGTTACAGCTGATCAATAACTGACCCAGGACCAGTTACAGCTCATCAATAACTGACCCAGGACCAGTTACAGCTGATCAATAACTGACCCAGGACCAGTTAGTCATCAATAACTGACCCAGGACCAGTTACAGCTGATCAATAACTGACCCAGGACCAGTTACAGCTGATCAGTAACTGACCCAGGACCAGTTACAGCTGATCAATAACTGACCCAGGACCAGTTACAGCTGATCAATAACTGACCCAGGACCAGTTACAGCTCATCAATAACTGACCCAGGACCAGTTACAAAAAGCTGAAGAAAAGCTGGTTGAGGCTCCTCTCCCTGCACCAATGAAACATCTCCTGTCCTCTCTCCTCTGGCAGCTGATTGGTCGAGGCCGCTACGGCGCCGTGTACCGCGGCCGTCTGAACGAGCGCTGCGTGGCCGTGAAGCTGTTCAGCTCGGCCAATCGGCACAACTTCTCCAACGAGCGCTCCATCTACGGATTACCTCTAATGCAGCACCACAACATCTGCTGCTTCCTGTCGGCCGACGAGCGCACGGCGCCCGACGGACACGCCGAGTTCATCATCCTGATGGAGTACTACCCCCACGTAGGACGCACACACACACACACACACACACACACACACACACACACACACACACACACACACACACACACACACACACACACACACACACACACACACACACACTGATACTAGAGCAAATAAAAACAACTTAAAGGCATAGTTCAACATTTATTCAGACTGTCCCATCACCATAACCCCTATAGTCATAGCAGCAGGTTTGTTACCTTTAATTGTCGGTGCAAGATATTTTTAGAACGGCGGAGCAGAGCCGTGAGCTGCTCAGAGCTACGCTACGGAGGCTCATGGGATTTCTTGGTTTCCCTCATCAAACTCATCAAATACACAATCCAACAACTCCACAACGCTCTGGTGGACAAGTTGTGACCTGCACATTCACCACACTATGAGATAATAACACAACGTTACCACACAGAGTTGTTTTAGAGGGAAATACAGAGACTGGTGATGAACAACTGTCCCTGAAGGCAACGTGCATCAGAGGTTTTACATGTATTTCCCTCTAAAACAACTCTGTGTGGTAACGTTGTGTTATTATCTCATAGCGTGGTGAATGTGCAGGTCACAACTTGTCCACCAGAGCGTTGTGGAGTTGTTGGATTGTGTATTTGATGAGTTTGATGAGGGAAACCAAGAAATCCCATGAGCCTCCGTAGCGTAGCTCTGAGCAGCTCACGGCTCTGCTCCGCCGTTCTAAAAATATCTTGCACCGACAATTAAAGGTAACAAACCTACTGCTATGACTATAGGGATTATGGTGATGGGCCAGTTTGACTAAATGTTGA
>CM064902.1:29359805-29637305 GCA_030347415.2 Decapterus maruadsi
CCGGCGGTTTTGTAAAAAAAAAAAAAAAAAAAAAATTGTGTTATTGTAAGCCATTTATTAACATTACTCAATACAGTTTTAACAAACACAAAAAAATAAAAATAAAAATAAAAATAAATAATATCAATTGTTTAAACTTAAGTAAAATCCAAGTGAATCTAAGAAAACAAGCCATTTCTGTGCAAAGTGCAAACATGGCCAAGGGGGAACAGGGAACTCAGGCCTAAGGAGGTATGCTGTGTAACCACTTTAACCACTTTCAGGGGTTAAAGCAAAAAAAAAAAAAAATCATCTGACTGAAAACCACCGAATCAACATCTCGGTTTCTTTTTTTCCTCACGTCATGATAACGTCTGTATTTTGACTATTTAAACCACCACAGATCATATTTCTCTTAGTTTGATAACCTGGGCCACTTCAAGAGACTTTTGATTAAGTAGCCTCAGCTCCTACACAGGATCGTTCGGCCGTCTCGTCGTCGTCGGTGTCGCCGCCGTCATCGCCGTTACCCCCCCGCCCTCCTCCTCGCACCCCGAGACACCAGCTGACGGCCGCGGGGAGGAGGGGGAGCTCATGCACGTTTATGTTACGGCGCAGTAGAGGCTCTGTCCTGTTAAACTTAGGCTACAGTATGCGCTACAATAACACCATTATAAGCCCAACGGACTGACACACACTTGTTGGGTTTTTTTCTTCTCGCACTGAGCGCGACGTCCGACACGAGAATCAAACCCGCTAATTTTAAAAACCCACCGGCAACAGGGACCACTGATCTGTCCTGAGACTGTTGTCATTCTGTCACCTGAGTTCAATGCTTCTGCGGGAAAACACGCTGCGGTCTGTCATCCAGGTGCAGAGAGTAGATACTGAGCAAGATAGTTATCTGTAGTTTACCTTAGTAGCTACTCGCGAGGCGCAGTGCAGGACTCTGCTGTGAAGGTGGAGGCATGAGGCGGTGGTGTATTTGCGACAATTAAAAACAAAACAAAAAAACAAGACATTTGAAGGAGCGGCGGCGAGGATTTAGGTGTAGCAAGCCGCCACTGCTAAATGAATGTAGAGGAAACACTGTCAACCGTATCACTAGATGCGGTTAAAAGCTCTATACCGTCTTTGGTATGTTTCTGGTGCATTAAAAAAAAATAAAAAATTAAATAAATAAACAAATAAACAAGCGACGCTTAGCCTGGCGGGGGGGCAAGCAAAGCCTGGCGGCCCGCCAGGCTTATAAAGCACTGGGGGAAACCCTGCTGGAGCCGTGTCCCGGTTCAGGAGCCGTGTCCCGGTTCAGGAGCCGTGTCCCGGTTCAGGAGCTGTGTCCCGGTTCAGGAGCTGTGTCCCGGTTCAGGAGCCGTGTCCCGGTTCAGGAGCTGTGTCCCGGTTCAGGAGCTGTGTCCCTGTTCAGGAGCTGCAGCCTGAACCGGGACACAGCTTCGGTCTGGGATGCTGCGTTAGCTAACGTTAGCTTAGCTGGCCGTCATGCCCTGCTCGGTCATGGAGCGTGTCTGGTTACGTGTGGGACGCTAGAGGGCGGCCACCAAGCGCTTTGTTTCTCACAGTGTCACAGTGTGCTCTTTCAATTCAATGAAACTTTATTGATCGCTAATGTTATGGGAAGTGTGCGCCGCTGTAAAATCTCACCAAAAGGAACGGAAGGAACGGAGTTACTGATTTAAAAAAACAACGCTAGTTACGTTATTAGTTACTGAAAAAAGTAACGGCGTTACTAACGCGTTACTACCCAACACTGACAATGTGTCTCTCCAGATGACGGCGTTCCGGACTACGAGCTGGCGTTCCAGGCGGAGCTGGGAAACCACCCCAGTCTGGAGGAGATGCAGCTCCTGGTGGCCAAACAGAAACACAGACCACGGTTCCCCGAGGCCTGGAAGGAGAACCAGCTGGTGAGACCAGGACCAGGACCTGAGACCAGGACCAGGACCAGGACCAGGACCTGAGACCTGAGACCTGAGACTAGAGACTAGAGACCATAGACCAGGACCAGGACCAGGACCTGGACCATAGACCAGGACCAGGACCTGAGACCAGGACCAGGACCAGGACCTGAGACCAGGACCAGGATCTGAGACTAGAGACCAGGACCTGGACCATAGACCAGGACCAGGACCTGAGACCAGCTAGAGACCATAGACCAGGACCAGGACCTGAGTCTAGAGACCAGGACCTGGACCATAGACCAAGACCAGGACCTGAGACCAGGACCAGGACCTGAGACCAGCTAGAGACCATAGACCAGGACCAGGACCTGAGTCTAGAGACCAGGACCTGGACCATAGACCAAGACCAGGACCTGAGACCAGGACCAGGACCTGAGACCAGCTAGAGACCATAGACCAGGACCAGGACCTGAGACCAGGACCAGGACCTGAGACCAGGACCAGGACCTGAGACCAGCTAGAGACCATAGACCAGGACCATAGACTAGAGACTAGATGGAGGTTCACCTGGTGGACCAGCTCATGTCCTGTGTTGTTGACTGTGTGTGTGTGTGTGTGTGTGTGTGTGTGTGTGTGTGTGTGCAGGCGCTGCGCTCCCTGAAGGAGACCATGGAGGACTGCTGGGACCAGGACGCTGAGGCTCGGCTCACGGCTCAGTGTGCAGAGGAGAGAGTGTGTGAACTCACACTGCTGAGCACACACACTGCAGTACACAACCACAGGTACACACACACACACACACACTGCAGTACACAACCACAGGTACACACACACACACACACACACACTGCAGTACACAACCACAGGTACAGTGTGTGTACCACAGTGTTGAGCCAGGCTGCAGCGCCGCCCTCTGGTGGACGCTCTGATAACAACACTTGTTTTGTTTTGAACTCTTTTTACGTCTTTTAGCTGATTTTCACTGGAATCACCAGAGGAATCACTAGAGGAATCACAACCTGCAGCAGGTTTTTCTTCCTCGTTACAAACACAAACAACTTCCACTGATTTAGAGAAAATGAATGAAATGAATGAATGAATGAAAATATGTTTATTTCGGCCAGGTCAGTTCAGAATTTTAGACAACAGAAAACATTTGTTTACATTAGAAAGAAACCTAACCGAAAAGGCATAGGCTGAAGCTATTGCTTATTTACGCCTACCCTTCTCACAATGATCAACTTATTCAGATCACAACATCATACACAAATCATATTGCTTACACAATCCCAAACATAATTCATAATAGAATCAACTACTGGATCCCTCATATTTTTCAAATACATTAAACTTAAACAAACGTTTGAATTCATATATTGACTGGCTCATCTTCAACTTTTCATCAAGTGCATTCCATATATTTACTCCCCTTACAGTAATACATTGATCTTTAATTTTAGTCCTAGACTTTGGTTTTTCGATCATATGTTTCCCTCGAAGCTCATATCTACTTACCCTCATTTTGAACATGCTTACAATTTTACTAGGTAACAATCTGTTGAACACTTTGTACATTATCAAAGCTATTTTGTATTCCACTAAATCCATAAATTTAAATGCCTTTAATTTAATAAATAATTCATTTGATGGTTCTCTATAATTAGATTTTGTGATAATCCTTACCGCTCTTTTTTGAAGAATAAAAATCGGTTTAGTATGGGTAAGATACGCGCTCCCCCATATTTCTAAACAGTATGTAATGTAAGGAACGAACATAGTACAATACAAAATATATAAAGCACGCTGGTTCAACATATCTTTTACCTTGTATAATATTGCTGTCGATTTAGCTAATTTAGATTTGACATGATTAATATGTATCTTCCAATTTAATTTATGGTCCATGATGACACCTAAAAATTTTATTTCAGACACCCTTTCTATTTCTGTGTCTTCTATTCTCAATTTAACTACTCTATCTGTCTTACGGTTGCCAAAAATCATAAACTTTGTTTTACTTATATTTAAAGATAACTTATTTACATCAAACCATTTCTTTACAAGTTTGATCTCATTTTCCACAGTAGATATTATGTCAGTTAACTGGTCCCCGGAACAAAAGAAATTTGTATCATCTGCAAAGAGGATACAGTTCATACATTTTGACACTTTACAAAGTTCATTCAGATACAAAATAAATAATTTTGGGCCAAGCACAGACCCTTGCGGGACCCCACATTTAACCCTTAACAACACAGAGTCAGTTTTATCACAAGATACATATTGCCATCTGTTACTTAAATAAGAGCACAACCAGGAGTGAGCTACCCCTCTGACGCCATACTTATACATCTTTTGCATTAATAATCCATGATCGATCGTATCAAAGGCCTTTTTAAGGTCAATAAAAATTCCTATCATGTGTAATTTGTTGTCAATGGCGGTAGTTATTTCATCCATGAGTTTCATCAGTGCTAATCCAGTAGACTGGTTTGCTCTAAAACCGTACTGATTCTCACTCATGATGTTATGCTTTTCTATGAAACTATCCAGTCTTGTGACAAATATTTTCTCCAAAATTTTTGAAAATTGCGGAAGTAAAGAAACTGGTCTATAGTTTGACACAAGATCTCTACCACCAGACTTATACAAAGGAATTACTTTTGCTGTTTTCATTTCGTTTGGAAAAATTCCAGTTCTGAGTGAAAGATTAAAAATATAGGTCAGAGGTTTAACCACACCTTCTATAGTGTCCTTAATTAAGGCCATGTCAAAACCATTATTATCAGTGGACCGTTTTCTTTTAAATGCTCTGACAATCCTCTTAACTTCCGTTTCATCAGTGGCTGTAAGAAACATACTATTAACATTGGCTTCTGTCAGATTGCTTACTTTATCTATATCAACAGGTTCTGCAATATCACTTGCCAACCTCGGTCCTACATTTACAAAAAAACGATTAAATTCATTTGCAATATTTGCCTTGTCATGAATGTGAGTATCTCCCTTTAAGATGGCTTGGGGAAAGTCAGCTTTTCCTTTGTTCTTTTTAATCAAGCTGTTAATTACTTTCCAAGTCTCTCTTATATTGTTTTTACTATCCTCCATTCGTTTACTATAGTAATTCTCCTTACTTATCCTAATTATCTTTGTCAATCTATTTTTGTATAGCTTATATCTACTTTCAGTTTTATCTGTTCTATTTCTTATAAATTCCCTGTATAGTATATTTTTCTTCTTGATTGCATTCTGTAGGGTTTTGGATATCCATGGCTTATTTTCTTTTTTACTTTTATCACTACATGCTCTCAATGGGCAATTTCTATCATAACACTCTTTAAATATACTTAAAAATGAATTATATGCAACATCTACATCAGTAACATAAACAGATTCCCAGGTTTGTCTCATCAAGTCCATTTTTAGTGACTCCACTGTTTCTGAATTTCTCAGTCTAAATGTTGTTTGCTTCCCTCCCCCAGGATTTCCCCTTAAATTGTACTGAAATGTTGTAAAGATTGGTAAGTGGTCACTTATATCTTGGATGAACAATCCCCCAACAGTTGCATCTATGATGTTAGAATAAATATTGTCAATTAGAGTTGCACTAGACCTAGTAATTCTGCTTGGTTTAGTGATCCTTGGGAAGAGACCAACACTATACATGGTGTTAATGAAGTCGGCTGTTCCCATATGACCCTGTGGGTTTAATAAATCAATGTTAAAATCCCCACATACAAATACAGTCTTCTTATTAATTATTTTTTCATACAGATCAATCATTTGTTCCTTAAGAATTTCTATTCCACATACAGGAGCTTTGTAAACACAACTTATGATTATGTTTTTAGTTTTTTCCATTTCAATTTCTACTGTTATAAATTCCAACTTGTCATCTATCCCTTTAGACATGCTTTTCACTTGTTTACAATGAAGTGTCTCATCAACATATAGGACCACACCCCCACCCCTTTTTTTTCTTCTATTTACATAAAACATGCGATACCCCAGCAATTCATAGTCTTTTACTATTTCGTCACTTAACCAAGTTTCTGAAACAGCTACGACACTGAATTTAGTTTTCAATGCCCCCAAAAAATCAAATACCTTTGAAGAATTTTTAATTAAGCTTCTGCTATTTATATGTATAATTGAGAACACACCTATCATTTTAATATTTACATTGAATTGCTGATCAGTATAATATCTACATTCGTTTTGCATGGTATGAAAAAAATTTGTTTCAGGGTCATAGTCACAGTCCATATCATGTATTTTTTCCCCAGAGTAATCAAATGTTTCATAATTAAAATCTAAATATTTCTTTATAAGGGTGGTCCCGTCGTTTTCTTCTATCATTTCATCTTGATCGTCACTCTCATAGTCCGTCATTGATGAAAAAATAAGTCATGAACAGAAAAAAAAAAAAAATACAAAAATACAAAATACAAAAAGAAAAAAATGTTTTCACTCGTGTCCATAGTTCCACACGTTTGTATCTTCATAATGTCCCTGAAGTCCCGCATCAAAAAAGAAGAAGGAGAAAAAGGAAAAAGAAGTAAAAAAGAAAAAGAAGAAGAAGAGGGAGAAAGAGAGTGAGGGGGGACATGGCAGTCCAGAGCACACTCCCTTGTTGATACTCACGACAGGCCTGCATCTCCAGGTTGCTCCAAGTCCCCAGTTCACCTTCACTGTGCTTCTCTCAGTTAGTCCTTTCAATCTCATTGGAATTGTTCTAAATCTCCAATCTCCCGAATGACAATGGATTTCTCCTCCTCTGTGGATGATCCATTTGTGCGTATCCATATCTTGCAGTCTCTGGTCCACGTTGATTTAATCTTTTTCTGTTTTTTCAATAAACGCGCACATCTGGCAATGTCCGCGTTCTTTCTCGTTAGATGCTCATTCATAAAGACATTTGTCCCTTTGAGCTTTCTTCCTTGTCTCAGAAGATCCGTCTTGTGTTTCCGATTTGCAAACCGCATGATAATGTTTGGTTCTGTTTGCCCTACTCTGTTTGAGGCTCGCTTTGGCAGTAGGTGACAGGCTGATATACTTTCCTTTTCAATGGCTATTTGTTTACTGTGTAAGAAAATAATCACCTGTTCTTCAAGAGTCTGCAACTCGGTCAGCGGAGCGTCCTCTCCTCCTGACTCCCCGCTGGCAACCCTTGCGTAAGAGCGGTGTCTGGTTTTCAATCCACTAATCACCACATTATCCTTGCGTGTATATTGCTCCAAATCATCCACTCTCCGCTCCAGGGCAGCAATCTTGTCATCTTTTTCCTTTATCAATTTCTTCAGACTCTTCACCTCTTCCTTCACCAGATCTTTCACCTCTTTCAGCAAATTCACTAGTGTTTTATCCTGCATCACGTTGATTTTCCCCGTAAGGGCGTCCAGTGATTTCTTAATCTCATCCATCTCGGCTGTTGCGCTTGCCGTGGGATTTCGTCGTCAATAAAGATATTCCCCTTAACCAACAGGTCATTAAGGGAACTCTAATGTTTTGAAAAGTTTGATCTGAAAGTTTTGATCATCAAACAAAAGGAGTGGAGTCCGCGAGGCTTCCACTCAACCGCCATGACACTTCCGTGTGATCTGAAACAAGTTGATGTTTATGAGACGAGTCAAGAGTTTAGTTTGGACAGAAATGAGACAGATATTCTTGGACAGATGCTGAGTTTTCATCGCTGTAATGATGTCATAATAATAATAAAAACATAGGTATAAATAAACAGAATCAGAATATTGAACATAAACGTTAGAAAGTCTCTCTCCGCGTCAGGAACCTGTCTCTGGGACGCTGGTCTCCTCAGCTTGGCTCCGCCTCCTCCTACATCGACGACCCGCAGGTGGGCGTGGTCAAGAATCTCCAGGGAGACGGACACCACCCGGGTTCTGTCGTCAGGACGACGGCGAGCGGAGCCGACGGCGGCGAGAAGAACAGGAACCGCATCAACTACGAGCGGCAGCAGGCGCTGAGCCAAGCCGCCACAGGCTCCGCCCCCTGCTCCGTCTCTGAGGCCCAGGTCAAAGGTCAGTCTCACTCTGCTGTTGTGATGTCACCACACAGACGTTGGGGGGTTTGCTCTGCTTCTTGTTTGATTTGCTGTAACTTTCAAACAAAAACTAATGAACACATGCTTTAAAAAGAAAAGAAGGTGAGACGCGTCCAGATCCTTGTCAGGTTGAAAACCTGGATGTTCCTGGTGAGTTGGTGATGGCGCTGCAACCTAGAGAGTGACGACACCACCATCCACTCCTGTGGTTAAAGCCTCCTGCCCCCTAGTGGCAGGTTGTGGCTGTTGCAACTGAGCCAAGTTGCACCCATCTCTATAGATGGAGGAGGCAGGAGACAAAACACGGTGAGGAGGTGGTGGATCAGGACTACGTAGCACTGAGGAAACAGACGGATGCACCGGATTAAAGTCCCCCCCACATGTAACGGCTCTGACGCCGTGGTTACGACGGTGTGGAGGGAAAAAGCTGCTTCGCTGTCGTTGTTATCAGTTATCAATATGAGACATCTAACTGTCCTCCCGTCCTCCAGGTGGCGCCGTGTCCAGCTCTGTCCCCGTCTGCCTGCAGCTGACTGAGGAAGACCTGGAGGCCACCAAGCTGGACCCGCGAGAGGTCAGTCCACCTGGACCAGGTCCAAACAGGACCCGGTCCGACCAGGACCAGGTCCAACCAGGACCCGGTCCGACCAGGACCAGGTCCAACCATCAGTTGACTGTGTTGGTTAAACTCAACTGTGTTTGTGTGAGCGGTTGTTGTGTAGCTGAAGTCTACGTCTTCATCCAGATGTTGAGTCCAGTGTCTCCGGTCTCCAGATGTTTGTTGACTCTGTGTTCTCCGTCTCCGTCTCCGTCTCCGTCTCCGTCTCCGCAGGTCGACAAGAACCTGAGGGAAAGTTCTGACGAGAACCTGATGGAACATTCTCAGAAACGGTTCAGCTCGGAGCAGCAGGCGCTCCAGACCGACCAGGTGAGAGACCGACGCCTCCCTGTCCCCTGTCCCCTGTCCCCCGTCTCTGTGTCTCCTCCCTGACCTCTGGTCTCCTCCTGCTCCTCCAGGTCGGTGCTCCTCCAGCTGACCCGGCTGCTGATGCTCCTCCCCCCCCCTCCCCCCACCACCTGCCCAAACAGCAGAACCTGCCTCAGAGACCCACCAGCCTGCACCTCCTCCCCAAGCACAAGGACTCGGCCTCCACCCGCCTCCAACTGGGGAAGCTCAAGTCCAACCACAGACAGGTAAGACCTGGTCCACAGACAGGTAGGACCTGGTCCAACCACAGACAGGTAGGACCTGGTCCAACACAGACAGGTAAGACCTGGTCCACAGACAGGTAGGACCTGGTCCACAGACAGGTAGGACCTGGTCCACAGACAGGTAGGACCCGGTCCAACACAGACAGGTAGGACCTGGTCCACAGACAGGTAGGACCCGGTCCAACACAGACAGGTAGGACCTGGTCCAACACAGACAGGTAGGACCTGGTCCACAGACAGGTAGGACCTGGTCCACAGACAGGTAGGACCTGGTCCACAGACAGGTAGGACCTGGTCGGTGTAAGACCTGGTCCAACACACAGGTAGGCAGACAGGTAGGACCTGGTCCACAGACAGGTAGGACCCGGTCCAACACAGACAGGTAGGACCTGGTCCAACACAGACAGGTAGGACCTGGTCCACAGACAGGTAGGACCCGGTCCAACACAGACAGGTAGGACCTGGTCCACAGACAGGTAGGACCTGGTCCAACACAGACAGGTAGGACCTGGTCCAACACAGACAGGTAGGACCTGGTCCACAGACAGGTAGGACCTGGTCCAACCACAGACAGGTAGGACCTGGTCCACAGACAGGTAGGACCCGGTCCAACCACAGACAGGTAGGACCCGGTCCGACCACAGACAGGTAGGACCTGGTCCGACCACAGACAGGTAGGACCTGGTCCAACCACAGACAGGTAGGACCTGGTCCACAGACAGGTAGGACCCGGTCCAACACAGACAGGTAGGACCTGGTCCAACCACAGACAGGTAGGACCTGGTCCACAGACAGGTAGGACCTGGTCCAACACAGACAGGTAGGACCTGGTCCAACACAGACAGGTAGGACCTGGTCCACAGACAGGTAGGACCTGGTCCAACACAGACAGGTAGGACCCGGTCCGACCACAGACAGGTAGGACCTGGTCCAACCACAGACAGGTAGGACCCGGTCCAACCGCAGACAGGTAGGACCTGGTCCACAGACAGGTAGGACCTGGTCCAACACAGACAGGTAGGACCTGGTCCAACACAGACAGGTAGGACCTGGTCCAACACAGACAGGTAGGACCTGGTCCACAGACAGGTAGGACCTGGTCCAACACAGACAGGTAGGACCCGGTCCGACCACAGACAGGTAGGACCTGGTCCAACCACAGACAGGTAGGACCCTGGACAGGTAGGACCTGGTCCACAGACAGGTAGGACCTGGTCCAACACAGACAGGTAGGACCTGGTCCAACACAGACAGGTAGGACCTGGTCCAACACAGACAGGTAGGACCTGGTCCACAGACAGGTAGGACCTGGTCCAACACAGACAGGTAGGACCTGGTCCAACACAGACAGGTAGGACCTGGTCCAACCACAGACAGGTAGGACCTGGTCCACAGACAGGTAGGACCTGGTCCAACCACAGACAGGTAGGACCTGGTCCAACCACAGACAGGTAGGACCTGGTCCACAGACAGGTAGGACCCGGTCCACAGACAGGTAGGACCTGGTCCAACACAGACAGGTAGGACCTGGTCCACAGACAGGTAGGACCTGGTCCAACACAGACAGGTAGGACCTGGTCCAACACAGACAGGTAGGACCTGGTCCAACACAGACAGGTAGGACCCGGTCCACAGACAGGTAGGACCTGGTCCAACACAGACAGGTAGGACCTGGTCCAACACAGACAGGTAGGACCTGGTCCAACACAGACAGGTAGGACCTGGTCCAACATAGACAGGTAGGACCTGGTCCAACACAGACAGGTAGGACCTGGTCCAACCACAGACAGGTAGGACCCGGTCCAACACAGACAGGTAGGACCCGGTCCAACCACGTCCTGTTCTAGTCCTCGTGGTGTTTTCAGGTCTCAGCTTCATGTCCATGTGTTGTAACGTTAGACGAGACCAACGTAGCGTTGTCATGTCGTTGTCCGTCTCTGTGTTTCAGGTGGAAACCGGCGTTGCTAAGATGAACACGGTAATGGTCGCCTCCGCTGTAGAGCCCCACATGGTAACCACGGTGACCAACAACACCAATGTTAGAGCCGGTGACGCGGCTGCGATCCGGGTCCAGACGGTAGGCGCCGGCTGCAGCGCCGGCGTTCCCACCCTGGTGACCAACAGCATGATGGGCGGCGGGCGGACCAATCCGGCCGGACCGCAGCTGGAGGAGGAGGAGCAGCTGGAGGGGGGCGGGGCAGGAGGAGGGGGGGGCGGCCACCTCAACCTC
Organism: Decapterus maruadsi; assembly: GCA_030347415.2. Classification (NCBI taxonomy): domain Eukaryota; kingdom Metazoa; phylum Chordata; class Actinopteri; order Carangiformes; family Carangidae; genus Decapterus; species Decapterus maruadsi. Next base: position 29,371,207 of record CM064902.1, read on the forward strand.
CTCAACTTCAGCCCCGACGAACACGAGCCGCTGCTGAGGAGGGAGCAGCCGCCGGCCGAGAGCGAGCCGCCGGCCGCAAACCTCCCGGCGGGACACGGATCCAACTCCAACAACAACAACAACAGGACGGCATCGGGGTCAGAGGTCAAGACCTCAGGGTTCAGACCTGACAGGGTCTCAGAGGTCAGAGACACGAGTCCTAAACCAGAACCAGAACCTGGCCCAGAGAACCAGCTGGGTCCAAGTCCAGATGAAGGTCCATGTCTTCAGGAAGTCCTTGTTGCAGAACCAGCGCTGGTCTCTGGAGACCTGGTCCACTGCAGCGCCTCTGCTGAGGTTCCAGGCTCCACTGGTCCCACCTCACATCCAGAAGGTCTGCCTTGGAACGGACAAGCTTCTTCTGGAAAGGCTCCAGTCTCAGAACACCCAGGTCCAGGTCCAGGTCCAGGTCCAGGAGCCACAGCGGTGCCAGAGGCCTCATCTCCAGAACCCGCCACGCTACGAGTCTCGGCCTTGACCCAGGTGGGACAGACCAGAGGCAGCAGGCCGGAGCGTCCCGCCTCTCTGGACCTGTCTCTGTCCTGCATGTCCTCCGGTAAGTCCAGACTAATCCTGGTCAGACTGTCCAGTTTCACATCGTCACACAACACGCTCTCCTGGCTGAACAAAGTCCAGCAGTCAGCGATAGAAACACTGACAGATACTGTAGGTGGTTTGCAGTCGCGGAGCAGGACGCAGAGAACCCGGATTTGACACAAATGCGTTGGATAAACTGAAAGTAACTGTTAAGATTCCCAACATGTGGTCAGTTCATCCAAATAACCTTTTGGAAACCACCAGCAGGTCGTCTCAGCGGATGCTCGGAGCTTAAACCCTGACTCAACATCTGTCTTTTTGTCTTCTTTGTGTGTTGCCATGTCAGAATGTAAAAAGTAGCTCTTGTTTTTGTCCCTCATCTGATGTTGGTTCACTGTCTTTAAGGTGAGACATCCTAACGTCCTCCCTCTTGTCCTTCTAGGTGACGTCTCCCTGACGGACGACGGCAGTCTGAGCGCGTCAGGAGAGAAGATAAAACGTCGAGTGAAAACGCCATACACCCTGAAAAAATGGCGTCCAGCCTCATGGGTTGTCTCCACGGATACAGCTCTGGACCCAGACTTCGAGTTCAACCCCCGGGGCGGCGGCGGCGGCAGCCACGCCCACTTTTCCACCGGCCTCCACAGAGGAGGGAACATCCCCAAGATTAACCAGTCCAAATCGAGCATCGCCGTCTTCCTGGTCGGCGGTGGCGCCACGGCGACCGCGACCTCGGAGCCGGACGGGATGACCTGCTTCTAGAACCGTCTCCGTCTTTTCTTTTCTTCTATGAAAACATCTGGTTTGTTTGTTTTTTAACTTCTTTGTCTTCCTTCTCCTTCTCTTTCGTTGTGGAAAAGAGGTCGGACGTTCAGGCAGAGACACAGGAAACATCCACGACGCGGCATGTGGACGCTGATCTGGGGTCTGACCACGTGTTCATGATCCAAGTGCTGCTATCGACCCGCCTGTTATCAGCTGACCTCAGATTCCAGACTCGACTATGCCTACGTAGCTCATAACGTCCAGACTCGGGTCTGGGTTGGTTGGCGGTGGTGGAGGTGAAGTTGATGTCGTTCTGTTCCTTCTGGCCTCTGATTGGTTGAAGCTCGTTGAGTGAACACGGTTCAGGTTTTTGCATTGACCCTCTTGAAGACTAGAAGGTGCGACTGGTCTTGTGGTTTGGAGAAGGAGGCTGCTGTCTCGTTGTAGATGTTTGAGCTCCTGCTTGTGATTGGTGGATGGAGGAAGTGACTGGTCATGTGACCTTAGAGGACTGAGTCAAAGGTCAGATTTTTTTAATGCACTTTAAGCAAAGTTAGTTTTATTTAGGACAGGTAGAGACAGGATAAAGGACTTGTGCAATCATAGACAGAGCAGTGACGCTGGTGAAGGATCTAGCTATGCAGTCAGTGCACGACGCCCCCTGCTGGCCGTACCAACACAACTGCTGCAGGATTTGGACTCTTTTCATTTGCACTTTGTCCTGTGAGGTTTGACTGTGATGCAGGAACATAACCACGTGTCGTTAGGTTGTTTCTTTAAGGAGGAGGAAGAGCTGTCCAACTCTCCTTCTGCTCTTGGTCTCCAGCTCCACAGCGGGTCGTGAGGACAGAGCTGCGTCCCACAGCGACTCACCACTTCTGTCTGAACCGACCGCGTGTCAACGGCCTCGTGACCCACAGCACTTTATTTTAGTAGGAACCTGCTGGTCGTCCCTCACGCTGAAAGCCACCGCTGTTAAGGTCAATGAAACGTTTGGTGTATGAAGTGGATCCTTACAGTTTATAACAGTTTCTATATTTGAAGTTCTTTGCCAGTATGTATGCATTCAGTAGTCAGAGTACTAGAAACGGTAATAGTAGTAGAAGTAGTAGAAGTTTTCTAAATTCCAGTTTGTTGTGACGTAGAAAAGAAGAAACTGGTGAGTTAATGAATCGTCATCGTTCTGTCGCCGCTCGTTCACCTCTGATATTTATGTAGGAACAAAAAACGTCTGTTTTTTTAAAAACATTTTTTGAACGAGATTTTATAAAAGAAGGTTTTGATGTTTATGTTTTAATGCGACGCCTACAGCATTTGAACCTTTATATGTCCAATATGTTACGTTAACGTGTTAACCCTTTGTAAGCCTTAGAAACTCTTCACATGTTTTATATTTATTTTACTGAGTTTGATTTATTGTGTCAACTCCATATATAATATATACATATATACATATATATATATATATAATATACATATATACGTATGTCATATCTAAGTTATATCAGTTATTTCATTTTGGTGTTTTGAGGAGGTTGTTTTGTTATTTTTGTATTTTCTACAGTTTGTACTGTTTGTAGATGCTGATGTGTACATACAGATAAACATCATGAAATGTGTGAAAACAGAACGAGTCCAGACCTGGACCAGACCTGGACCAGACCAGGGTTCGACCGGGTTCTTCTCCTCCTTCTCCATGTTCTCCTCCTCTAAGGCAAACAGCTTCAGACGTTTCTATCACTGTGAGTTTCAGCTGCTTCTCCTCGTGGTCTGGATCAGTTCTGGAGTTCTGGACCAGAGAAAATATGAAGAAGAAAAAGAAAACATAAACATCTTGTACAACTGAAGGTTCTGCACAGCCATCGTCTTTGTGTTGCGTGTACAGTGGAGGCTGATTCAGGATCAGTTTTGTTTCCTCATCTTCAGCTGTGACCTTTGACCTTACAGCCTGAAGACGAGTCCACCTCCTCCTTGGACCTGGTTCTGTCTCCAGGTCCGTGGACTCTGAGACTCTTCAACGACCTCCAGACGTCGCTCTGTTTCTGTACATTGGGGCTATGCTAATGCTAACGCTAACTGAAGCTGCTCTGCCGTCTCCCTTTAAACTCACTCACTATCGTCCATAGAGCTGGTGTGTGTGTGTGTGTGTGTGTGTGTGTGTGTGTGTGTGTGTGTGTGTGTGTGTGTGTGTGTGTGTGTGTGTGTGTGTGTGTGTGTGTGTGTGTGTGTGTGTGTGTGTGTGTGTGATTAATCCACTTCCTGCATGAGCTTTCAGCACCGACCTGGTATTTACATAGAAACCATAGATCTGTTTATGATTCTGCCTTCTCATATCCTTGTTGCTGTATGTAATTAATATTTTAGACAGAACAGATGCAGTATGGGGGGGGGGGACTGGGGGGGGGACTGGGGGACTGGGGGGGGGGGGGGGGGGGGGGGGGTACTCGTGCATATTGTAGATAAAGACCATAAACCATATCCATGATATTTAACTGGAGTGTAAGTGCTGTGTCCCGTCCCGTCCTGGACGTCCAGCGTGTGTCCAGGACGCGTCACGGCGAGCACGTCGCGGCGAGCACGGCCACGCGTCCTCAGCTTCATGTTCACCACATCACACGCTTCAGTTCAGCACTAAATAAAGTTCAGAGGATCCAGAGTCTCAGTGTCTTTAATCAGCAACTGGTTCCTGCTCTTTCTGTGTTTATTAGTTTATTAGCTTGGTGCTTTTATTTTGAAGGAAAGACCTTTTTAATTGAAAGAATATCATTTACCAGAAAATCCCTGAGTCATAAAGTTAACCCTTTTATTTAACTGTATTTTATTGTATTACAAGCTATTCTTTTTAAGTTTTATGTTGGTGAACACAATATTCCAAACACACTATTTGACGTAAATATTCATAATTCATATGAATTATTTATGTTTTACTTGGGTCATAGCATTTGACATGTGAACTTACCAAACCCTCATTTTCTAGTTTTCCTTTACCTTTATATAATATTGAAAAGTGCAAACATGAGATCATGCCAAACTAGTTGCTATGGTGATTTATCAGTGTTTTTAACCAGTTGAGGTTTTATTTTTGCCATTTATTTCTTCCATATATTCTCTTAAAATGGATTAAAAGCAGTCATTTTAGACTGGTTCCACTAAAAGAATGTTAATTATACATTTAATTTCAATTGTTAACCCTTTTACGATGGACCAACCGTCATTGACCCATCTACAGGACAACGGCGCCACCCAGTGGCTCACGGTGAGAACTGCTGGCTGTGTTGCAGACGCTGCTTCAGGTTTAAGGTTTGGTAAAGTTGTGTGTTTTGTGCGTTGATATTTCACTACCTGGTGTTTTTTCCTTTTCTCATTCACCTCTAATTAAATTTCAAAAGAAATGTTTTCACCATCGAGTTGTTCTTCAGGAGTTTGTAGGTTTGTTTTAGAAACTTCAGACTTGTCTTCCTTCAAACATAAACACTGACATCAGTCAAAAACCAATCAGAGCCTGTTCCTGACGAGACTCTTCACTGATCTGAGGTCAGTCTGAGATTAATTCAGATGTTTGCTGAGTGGAACACCATGACTAAAACAGTCATCATCTCACTTTGTAGCTGCAGATCAGCGGTTTTTTTCTCTTCAGTCCGTAGATTTCAACTGACTCCAGAGCTGCAGCTGAGGGTTCTTCACAGAAACACAGAGGAACCATCTGAACTGAACTGTTGCCCTCTGGCCGGTGCTGCAGGTCCACCAAATCCAGAACCACCAGATTCACAAACACTTTCTTCCCAAATGCCATAACACATTTAAAATGCCCCCCCCCCCCCATTCATGAACATTACACTGTTGCACTTTCCATTTCTTGCACTCTCTGTATAGATGTTATTGGTTTTATTTATTTTACTATGTATTGATTGTATATTGTGTACCCAGTGGAGTAGCAACATCATTTCGTTGTACTAATGTATAATGACAATAAAGGTTTTCTATTCTATTAAAGGCAGGAATGATCTACTTCCTGTCTTCTTCTTCTTCCACCACAGGAGGAGACGGACGGACACGAGCAGAAGACTCAGACCCAGTGAGGACAAGGAGACCAGTGTGTAGTGCTGAAATCATGCTTTATTAAATCAGTAATGCATCAAACTCCAGGAGGATGAAATATGTTTCTACATCAACAGATCAGTTAAATCAAAGTGCAGGGTGACAGGTCTGCTCCTCGTCTCCGTCACAGCAGGTGGAGTCGCTGCGTCGAGCGGAGACGACCCTGACGACTGACGAGTGAAAAGACTACACACTAAAAACAACCACACTCAAACACAAACACGTTACCTAGGTGTCCTCCAGGAGCCGGCGCTGCTCCTGCACAGCAGAGTCCGCTGGGCCCTCAGCTAAAGGCCAGGTGATGGAGTGTGGTGAGAGGCCGAGCCGGCCGTGCTGTGGCAGGAGCAGCGCTCTTATTAAAATGATCTAAACGCTGAGCGTGCAGGCCGCTCGCACGCTCAGCAGGTCATCAAATCGTGGTGGTGTGACTCAGTCGGTCCGAGCACAAGGCCGGTTCCTGCTGCTTACATGAGGGTGATGCAAACAGCACTCAGGGTCTTATGCTCACGGTACGACTCATAGGAAGCTGTGATATCACACGCACTGATGCGCGTCCATAACATTAACTTAGTCTTTGTTTCTGGTTCAGATCTTCAGCAGGGAGCCTCTCTACCTGCTGAGGCAAACTTACAGACTTCAACGTACTGTTGAGGCGCAGAGTTTAGTTTCTAGTTTGACAGGGTATTCGTTCCAGGTGAAACTTTCTCCTGTGAAAGCATTTGTTCTTTAGTTTCAGTTAATATTATTGTCATAAATAACAATGCATACATTTCCCATAACCGTTCAATTCGGCTATATACATTATGTACATGTCACAGAAAAGAGGTTCAAAAATCCTAAGTCATAATTGTCCAATATGGCACATTTTATAACAACTTTAGACTTTAGTCTAGTTTGGCATAAATTAATGTCAAGATTGGTACAAAAATAGTTCATATTTACAAGAAGAGAAATCCAGATCTTTATCAAGTAAATTATTGTTGCTAATAAAAGGTTCTGGATCAGGGAACGGGGGATAAATTATCTTATTTTTTCTTTTTACATGGACCGAATGTGAATGTTGACGGTTGCCGAGTCGGAGCCGAGCTCGTTGTTCAGTCGGAGCGTGTAAGCTCCGGCGTCATCCTCCTTCACTGCAGAGATGACGAGGGTGGACAGGTCGCTGGTGTTCTCCACGTGGTAGCGCTCGTCCCCGTTGGGGAGGATCCGCCCGGAGCGGACCCACTCGACGGAGGGGGCGGGGTCTCCGGAGAACAGCCCTTCCACCTTCAGGGACTTTCCTGGTTCAACGCTGACGTCGAGTGGAAGAGCTTCGATCTTTGGTGGAGAACCTGTGACACGGGAACGAAGTCAGAGAAGGAACACAGAGCTCCAGAAGTTTCCATCATGTCTTCACTGTAACCGATGTTGACGTCACAGTCACAGAAACAGAGCAGCTTCTTGGTGACCAGGTGGTTGTTGGCGTGCTGCTGAGCAACATGCTAACCTGCCTGGAACATGCTGATGCTTGTCAGCGACAGCAGCACGCCACGCCTTCCTGGAGTTTTACTGCTGAAGGTCTGATGTCTTGTGACTGTGACGTAAACATTTCATCGTTACCTGATGATGTCACACAAGGAACTTTTCACATCACACTTATCCTCACGTTCTTTTCTCACAGAGATGATCTCAGATCAGTCAGACCTCCTGTGAAGCTACAGGAGCAAGTCGCCCACTGACGCAGGCAACTTGTAAGATAACGCTCACCTCTTTTAACCCCGGTGGTGAGGGCCCTCATGGAGGAGGAAGAGGAGGAGGAGGAGGCTTCAACATGCGAGTGAGCGGCCATTTCCATCATTTGGCTGCTGGAGCTAATGGAAACCATTGACTCAGCCTTCATGGCAGACATGCTACTTGCTGACATGCTCTCAAAAGAGTACTGGCTGCTGCTGGCCTGCATGGCCTGCATGGCCTGCATGGCCGTCTCCATGTGTTGGGATGAGGCGGAGAAACTGGAGTGCATGCTGGCAGCAGCATCAGCAGAAGCTCTTTGCTCCACAATTATCATTTTTGTTGGTTCTTCGACAAGAGCTGAGAATGCAAACAATAAGCACATGGCTCAAATCACATGTCGACAACCACAGTATACTGAGAGTAACTGTGTAGTGTTAGCTGAGGAGCCTTGGATGTCCATGTCCAGTGTTCACACTGAAGATGTTTGGATCAATCCAAGTCATTTTAATCACAGAATCAGAATCACAGTGGATTAAACACACAGAGACTTGTGTGTTTAATCCTGTTAGTTGACGTTAAGCTGCAGTGGAAACTTACTGATGACGTTCAGGGATGTGGTCGCCGAGCACTGTCCAAACTGGTTTTTAGCTTTAATTGTGTATTTCCCAGTGTCGGCCACCGTGGCCTCACAGATTTCCAGAGTGTAGACGTGTTGAGAGCAGCTCAGTCTAATGTTTGACGTGGCCGATATCTGCAGAGAGAAGACGTGGTTAGGCCGTTTGATTCCACACTCGACTAGAAAACAGAGCTTGCAAAGAGATGACTCACAGTCACGTTGTCTTTCAGCCACTCCACGTCAGGAGACGGCTCTCCGGCTAGCTCACACGTGAATGTGACTTTTTGTCCTTCGTCCACAATCTGGGAGTGGGGCTGCAGGAGGAAGTGTGGCGCTTCTGAGCGCTGTCCCTGTGTGACGGACATCTGGCTATGGGACGACACGACCTCCTGGTGGACCATTTCCTGTTTCACAACCTCCTCAGAGATCTTTGAGCCTGAAACAGAGAGAAAGTTGTTTTTAGATGAGAAACAGTTTGAACGTTTGAAGCTGCAGGTGAAGGAAGGATCAGGGGTTTCTTACCTCGTACAGTGACGGTGCAGGTGGTCGACACTGCTCCAGAGCTGTTGGTTGCAGTGCACCTGTACTCCCCGCTGTCAGACACCTCAGATTCATAGATCTCAAGGTGAACAGAGCCAGACTCCTCAAAGATTTCATACTTCCCTCCCTGGGACAGGGCCTGTCAATCATTCAGACAGGATTCAGTTACTAACCAGTAGAAATGCATCGTTTCTTCTGTCTTACTTTAACTGTAAAAGAAAAGGAAACCAGTACAATGACTGATGTGTTCATGGACCATCTTACCTTTCCGTTCTTCAGCCATGTGATGGTGGGTCTGGGCTCTCCCGTCACCTTCACTGACAGCTTGACAATGGAGTCAGAGTTTGCAGTGACGTCGCTCAGACCAACAGAGAAGGTCGGCTTCCTTTCAATGGTTGGTGACATCACTCTCCTTGGTGACTTGATTGGAGAAGTCACGCGTTCCTTCTCTGATGGAGTTGGCGATTTAGGAGTCGGGGATTTTGGAGTCGGGGACTTGGGTGTTGGGGATTTTGGAGTTGGAGATTTTGGAGAGACTGGAGACTTGACTCTCTGAGGTGACTTCACTGGCTCAGGAGACTTGACTCTCTGGGGAGACTTGACTGGTTCAGGGGACTTGGCGAGAGGGGACTTGGCCTCTGGAGAGGTCACTCTAGGAGGGGCCACTACTTGTTCCTTGGACTCAGATTTACGGATGGAGAGAGTGAAATGAGCCTCTTGTTTTCCCCCAGCGTTTTCCACCTCTAGAGTGTAGCTGCCTTCGTCCGACACCTCGACAGCGGAGATCTCAAACGATGAGTTGTACTGAGTTGAGACAATGTGGTGACGGGCAGAGGAACCAATAATTGTTCCTTCATGCATCCAGGTGATACAAGGTGCGGGTTCACCTGCCACATCACACTCAAACCTGGCCAGACCTCCCTCCTCCACCGTCAGAGACAGCGGTTTGGTGAGGATCTTGGCGGGAACACTGGGTGTCTCCCGTGGCTTCTCAACAACAGTGGTGGTCTCCTTCACAGTTTCAGTCACGCTCTCCCTCACTGTAGTTTTTGAGGAGGAGACATGATACACCTCTGTTCTGGTCATTTCTGGCAGATGGGAGGATGGAGGCTCCTCGTCTCTGCGGAGTGAAGAGTAGGCAGCATATTCTTCTCCTGCTACATCTAATGTGGCATAGTCAGAAGTCTCTCCTTTGGCGTTCTTGCAGACCACGCGGTAAGTGCCGCCATCTTCAGTCACACAGTTGATGATCTGGAGGGTCAGAACACCACTTATATTGGTCATGTGATATTTGTGGCTCTGATGAATCTCTTTTCCATTGTGGAACCACTTCACTTCTGGGTCTGGTTTGGCCTGAACATTCAGGGTGAACCTTGTGTGGGTGCCATAGGGTACACGATGAGATCTCAACCTGATGGTGATGCGTGGGGCGTGGTCAAGGCTGAACGGGGCCTGAGTGACCACCTCAAACTTCCTCTCCATTGACTTTCTCTCTGATCTCAAAGCTTGTTTCCTCTCCTCATACCTGGATGCAAAGTCAACTTTTGGATAGACAATTTCTGTCTTCACAGCCTTCTCTGGGGTAGGAGATCTTCTCCTCTCCGGTTCAGGTGTGGGAAGTTTCTTAATTGGTTTAGGAATAAATTCAGAGGTAAAGGCTGTCAGGTGTTCAGATTCAACGCCCTCAGAGTACGTCGTAACAGTGGAGGTTGACTTCTGTTTGGTGGTTCGTGTCTTCTCCTCAAACTCCATGCGTTTGAGCTCACTCTTGTACGTGGAGATCCTCTGAACAGTTGTGTGTGGACGCAGCAGCTCCTGATCTTCTCTCTCTGCATAAACCCTCTGCTTCTCCCTTGGAGGTCTATGCGTGGTTTTGTCATGACGCTGGCGCAGGTCGATGAAACTTGGGCCGGCCTCGTATTTAGATGGAATCCTGTAAGAGTCATATCTGTGGACCTCTTCTCCCTCCTCATCATCACTGTATGCTCTTCTGGGAGATGAGGGGCGCAGGGCAGACAGCTCAAAGCGAACCGGGCTGAGGCTCGGTGGAGAAGCAGAGTAGCCGAGCTCCAGCTCTTCCTCCAGACGAAGCCTCTCCTCTTCAGTTCTCTTCATGGACAGGTACTCGTCCACAGGCAGCAGCAGTTCCTCGTCTGACAGGTCGCCCAGGGACCTCCTCCTGATCCTGTGGTAGGCATCCAACTCAGGGGAAGGAGTGCGGTGCCTTGCAGGCCTCACAGTCTCCAGGTCATCCTGGGTCATGGATGCGATGCGCCACCTTGGCTTATACTGGTCCTTGATCCTGATTGGCACCTCATAGAACTGCTCCCACCTGGACAGGCGGATACGCTTCATCCTCTTCTGCTTGATTTTGTCCATAGGCTCAGGGAACTCGTACTGATCTCGCAGCTTCTTGTACCATTTCATGTCAGAGAACGGTTTGAAGTGTTTTATTTCCACGTCCTCCTCGAGAACAGCTGGGTTAATGACACGGGGCGCAGGGACATCGTAAGGCATACGCAGCCTCTTCTCATCTGCACGCTTCTTTCTTTCCTCTTTTTCTTTCTTTATCTCAGCCTCAGTTTTCTCCCCCTTCTTAGTTGTCACGGCAGGTTTGAACATGGTGGCTGCCTCACGTACAGCTTGTGCTGCTATAGGTGGCAGAGGAGCAACAACAGTGCCGGTCAAAATCTGAGACAGCCTCACCTTTTTGTCTAATTCCGCCTGTCCAGCTGCCTTCTGTTTCTCCTTTTCACTGGGCTCATATTCCTTCTTAACATGAGCAACACGCTCAACCTTGAGTGTGGCCTGGCAACTGGCAGATCCAGCAGAGTTTGTTGCAGTAACCCTGTACACGCCAGAGTCCTCAGGAAGAGTGTCTCTCACATGAAGGATGTAGTAATCCAGACCCTCATGAACCACCTCAATTGATGGTCCAAAGGCCAGAGGTGTGCCATCCTTCTCCCACTTGAGTGTGGGATGGCCTGATACTCTGATCTCAAAGCGCACCTTCTGGCCCTCTCTGCACTCAACGTTTGCTAGCAGGCGTTTGAACATGGGCCTCAGGGTGAGGTCTGCTGGTTTAGGCCGAGGAACAACAGTGAGACGAGCCTTGCAGCTGTCATCACCATACCTGTTACGGGCTACAACACTGTATTCAGCATCATCTTCATTGTCAAGATCGTGGATGATCATCTGGTACAGACCCTTGTCAGTTATGAAGGTATATTTCTTGTCATCCTGTCCAGGGATCAGTTTCTGTCCTGACTTGTGCCACATGACGCGAGGCTCAGGGTGAACGGTGATGGTGACACCAAAGCGCAGATCCTCACCAATGTAGGCTGTACGGTTGACCAGAGGAAGGGTGAACTCTGGTGGTTTCTGGAGCATTCTGGCTGCGTCAACTCTGCGCTTCGTTTTCTTAACCACACGAGTAGTGAAGAAGTCACGATACTTTCTAACGCCGTTGATAAACAGCTCTGCATAGGCGCTATCCTCACCATACTCATTCACAACCTTACATCTGTAGGTGCCGTCATCTGCTCTTGTGACCTTGTTAACGGTGATTACAGCCAGGCCATCCTCGTAGTCAATTTCATACTTGTCACCAGCCTCGAGCTGTCTGACTCCACAGTACCATGTCACTTCAGTAGTGCTGTCGTAGTTTTCAATGTTGCAGATGAATTTCACGTTGTCTCCCTCATTTGCCACTGCGTGAGTTACCTGGCCTGCGAGAGGGCCGTGTTCAAATGGAGCGATCTTCACCTTGGCAACAAAGGCACCACGCTGGGACCTAATGGAGCCACCACAGGCCACACGGGCTGCAGAAACAACTGTGCTCCACTCTTTCCTCACCATCGTCTGGTAGTATCTCTTGTGCCTGCCGGTTGGGATCGCTCTGCTGCTGATCTCCTCCACAGGCTTGGTGAGCCAGGGATGTGCCAGGGCCTCAGCAGCAGTCATACGATGTTTGCGATCCTTTGTCATTAGGCGGTCTGTGAAGTCTAATGCCTCGACACTGACCTGTGTGAAGGACTCGTCATCATAACTGTATGCAGCATTGGAGATGTTGTCGATCATCTGTTGGTTGGTTTCAGCTGAGAATGGATTGAGTCCACTGAGGAGCACATAGGCAAGGACACCAACGGGCCACATGTCAGTGACAGTACTGACCATGTCACACTGGTGGATCTCAGGGGCAGCATACTCTGCAGTGGTATACTGAACCTTGATCTGGTCTCCAGGAGTCAGGTGTCTGGACTGGCCCAATTCAATGATCTTCACATTAGAACTGGTTCTGGTTGTGTACACAATGTTCTCTGGTCTGATGTCAAAGTGTCCATAACTCTCACCGTGCAGGAACTCTAGAGCTGAGCAGATCTGTCTGATGTAGTTGGCGACCTCACGTTCATTAAGCTCAAACTCAGCTGAGTTGAGGCGCTCAAAGATGTCTCCACCAGAAATGAAATCATAGATCATCACCAGCTCTTCAGGGCTGTAGAAAGACTCGTGGAGGAGGAGGAAGTTGGTGTGTTTGGCCAGGTTCAGTGTTGCAATTTCCTTCTTGACGATGGCTTGATCAGCACCTCTCACCTTGACGAATTTAGCCATGTAAGTCTTCTCAGAGCTGATGTCAACACAACGATGGACAATACCAAACTGACCTCGGCCCAGTTCCTCTGCAATGGCATATTTGTTGTGCAGATTCTTGGCATCAGAGTTTGGAGCTTTGCCCTTGTGGACACGTCCGGTGTCGTCAACCTCCCTGTCATAGAGCAGGACTCTGGACTTGTCCTCCTTGGTCATGACAGGTCCACTGGTCTCAGATGGAGCACTTTGTCCAAACTTGTTCTCAGCAATCACTCGGAACTGATAGCTGGTTCCTCCAAACAGATTGATCACCGTGTAGCGGGTGTCACGGGACTGGGCAACACGCGTCCACCTCTCAGCAGTGGTGGGGCATTTCTCAATGATGTAGCTGATGACCCTGCTGCCACCATCATTTGCTGGAGCCACCCAGTTCAGTGTGACTGAGTCTCTGGACACATCACTGGCTTTGATACCACGTGGAGGATCAGGCACGTCAGCCACATCCAGCTCAACTGTCTGTTGGTCAATGCCAAATCTGTTCTTGGCACAAACGATGTAGAAACCAGCATCCTTCTTCTCCACTCCGTTGGGGAACACCAGGGAAGTAAATGACCTGGTGACAATGACCTGGTAGTGGCCGTTGCTGTCAATAAGATCTTGTCCCTTCTGCCATGTAATGACAGGATCTGGTTTGCCACCGAAAGGAATTTTGATATTGACCACCTCTCCACGCAGGGCAGGGATGGCTTCTTTGTCCTTCAGGTTCTTTGGCAAGTGGATCTTGGCAGGGACTAGAAATTAGAGAATATATTTTAGTGAAATATCATGCTTTATTAAAAGGTCACATATGATTTATATTATATATTAAAGTCAGTTTTAATACGACTAGGAGAAATAGAATAGGAGAATAGATATGTAAGCTTACTTTCAACATCCAGAGAGATGGTAGCACAGATGGATCCTCCCTGGTTTGTGGCTCTGATCTGATAGACGGTGGAGTCTTCATCATCAGCCTCAGTGATGACCAGCTGGTGGTAACCTCCCTTAAACTCCTGGATCTTGATCTTCTTTCCATCAGAGTGGATCTCCTTTCCTCGTCTGAACCATTTAATCACAGGCTTGGGCTGTCCAGTGATCTTGCAGACCAGGGTGGCGTTGCTCTTGTACTTGACGCTCATGTTCCTCAGCTCCTCCTTGAAAGCAGGTGCACGGACATCAACGGCTGTGGCTGGAATCATAGGAGCTGTCTCCTCACTGTAGTCGCTCTGGCCTCCCAGGTTCTCACACTTCACACGGAAGATGTGCTCAACGCCCTCAGTCAGACGTTTGACGGAGAAGACCGTCTGCTTGATCTCGTCCGTGGTGACCGGAGTCCATTCGGTCCATTCCTTCTTGTCCTTCTTGTGCTTCTTCTCAAGGCAGTAGCTCTTGATCTTGGAGCCACCATCGCTGAGTGGAGGCTTCCAGGAAACAACGCAGGAGTCCTTGGTGATTCCAGACACAACTGGGGACTGAGGTGGTGATGGTTTCTCTGTGGACCGGAATATGAAAATCAGAGTCAGTACTTGTGCACAGTGTACCTGGGGAAGTCTTCACGACTGATCAGATATGATGCATTGCAGTTTTGTGCTTAATTTAGGTAGTATTTGTACATTTTTGCAAATCTAAAGTGACATTATTTTACACATACCCAGTTGGCTCTTGATAAGAATAGGTGAAGTCAGCTCCAGTGGTTCACTGTTGCCATAGCGATTCTGGGCATACACGCGGAAGAAGTATCCGGCGCTGTCAATGAGGTTGGGGACACGGCAGGAAGTGCCGTTAATGGAGGATGACACCAGTTCCCACTCTGTGTCTTCCTTGTCCTCACGCTTCTCCACAATGTAGTTGGTGATCATGCAACCGCCGTCGTCCTTGGGAGGCTTCCAGCTGATGATGACAGAGTTCTTCAGGAGGGCGTCCAGGACAATGGGACCCTGAGGCACGTCAGGTTTGTCTGGAAAAGATTCAAAGTGTTGCAGTAATGTCAGTAGAGGAAATAAAATGATAGCTTAATGAATGAATGTATCAATCCACTTAATACAACAGTTTACATTAACATACCATGAATTTCTACAGTGAATGCAGTATCAGTTCTGCCAAAGTGGTTGTGCAGTCGGATCCTGTATTTTCCTCCATGGACTCTGCGCTGCACATTCTTAATGACCAGGTGTGTGTAGTGCTCCGTGGTCTCAATGCTGGTGTCCTCTGTGTTCTCCAGGGTCTTTGCTCCATGCAGCCACATGATCTTTGGCTCGGGACGGCCAATGTAGGCGGCATGGATGCGTAAAGTGGTTCCCAGACCAGCATAGTAGATATCCTTCAGTGGGTAGTCGGGGTGGAAGGATGGAGCAGCCTCCAACACCAGGACACCTGAAGTCTCGGCATCTCCAGCATCATTGATGGCCTTGCAGGTGTACTCTCCCTCATCTTCCTGCTGGTCAGTCATGATGGACAGGGAGTGGTTGCGACCATCAGAGCTCATCTCATACTTGCGGGACTCGACAATCTCCTTGCCGGAATGATACCACTTGATTTCAGGAACAGGTCTGCCGATGATCTGGCACTTCATGACAGCAGGCTGGCCAAGCTTGGTAGTTACTTCATCCATTTCCTTTCTCAGGCTTGGTTTAGTTTCAACTATAAATATAAAACAAGAGTCAGTTATTTGTTTTGTTAAGTCAATCTGTAAAAATATGTTGGATAAATGCCGCTACACTATTTTGACACTGGGGTTCAGTATACTCACCACTTAGTTTGGTCTTGATGCATGTGACAGTCCTACGAGGTCTGCTCATTCCAGTTTCATTCTCAGCAAACACTCTGAATTCGTACTCTGTGGCCTCAGCCAGTCCACGCATGGTGAACTCCATTTGTTTCAGCCTGTCCTTATTGCACTTCTTCCATGTGCTCTCGATTGATTTCCTGTACTCTACCCAATAGCCCAGGACCGCCTTTCCTCCGTCACACTCCGGAGCTTGCCAGCGGATAGCAATCAAGTTGTTTGTCACGTTGACCGTGTCAATCTCACCTGGTTGGCTTGGCTTTTCTGTAAGGACAAAAGTCAAATACAAGTTAGTTTAATCAACATCCCATGTCTATCAATCGATCCATCAACTATAGCAATTACCACAACATCAATATTGCCAATTACATCTTATTTTAGGGGAGGAGACTCACCAAATGGATCCTTGCATGTGACGGGATCAGACACAGGACCAGCCTCACTCTCACCAATATCGTTGACAGCTACAATACGGAACTGGTACTCTGCGTCAGGGGTGAGTCCAGGCAGAGTGAACATGGTAGAGGAGATCTTGGTCTCATAGCGGGACCATGTCTCAGAAGACACCAGCTTGTATTCAACAAAGTAGCCAGTAATGGCAGAACCACCATCATCCTTGGGTCTGGACCAGGCCAAGGCCACAGAGCTCTTGGTGACATCCATGATCTCTGGTGTGGTGCTTGAGGGCTCAGGAGGACCTGGTATTGACAACATACATTTTTTTAGTCATCATTGAATGACAGAGACAAAGGATACAAATGGTAAAATAACTGTTTTACTTACAAAGAGGAGTCTTAGGCACCAATGGTTCCTCTGACTTCAGAGAGGCACTAACACCAAAGGAGTTTTCAGCTGTGACCTTGAAGTGGTACTCTGTTCCCTCCCTCAGGCCTTTAACAACCAGATGAGTGTCGGTCACTCTGGAGTCCACAGTGTACCAGGCATTTCTGGTTGCCTCACGTCTCTCCACAATGTAACCCAGGATCTCTGAGCCACCGTCTTCAGTGGGTGCCTTCCAGCACACCTTGACAGAATTGGCCTGGATGTCCTCAAAGACCATTGGTCCCTCTGGAGCATTTGGCCTTCCAATGACCTTGACCTTGATTTGGGCCTTCTTCTTACCAACCCTGTTCTCCAGCAGGAGATCATAGACGCCAGAGTCGCTCCTCTCAGCTCCCTTGATCACAAGCTCACTAGCATCCTCGGTGGAGGCAATCATGGCCCTGGTGGAGACATCACCACTATCCTTCAACCACTTGCAGGTTGGATGAGGTTTGCCCTTGATGGGTACAGAGAGTCTAACCACTCCTCCATGGCGGACCACATACACATCTTTGTATTTCAGCTCCAGGTCATAGTCAGGAGATTCTGGAAAACAGCAATACACAAATTCCAGTTTTATCCTTTATTAGTGAGCATACAAAAATGATCTTAGTGTGAATGCAGTTATTATGACCACCATGTCCTTACCGAGCATCTCAGTCACAGTGACAGTTCCGGGCACTTCAGCAGGCTCACCAGAGCCACCAGCATTGCAGGCCATCACACGGAATTTGAACTCTTCTCCTTGTGGCATTTTGGTCAGTGTGTACTCGCAGATTAGAGATGGGGTGGTGTTGCACTTGATCCATGCCATAGTGCCAACCTTCTGCATCTCAATCAGGTAACCATCCACTCTTGCATCTCCCTCATCATCAGGAGGACTCCAAGCCAATGACACAGAGGACTTGGTGGTGTCGGTGATCCTGGGGTTCTGAGGACAGCCAGGTGGATCTAAGTAAGAGAGAAAAGCATGTCAGTATCTCAGGCTTCAATGGCTCTGTGAGGATTTGAGCCACCACACAGTGTAACTATGAACACACAGTATTATGCTGAAACTTAAAACAACAAATATTAATCAAAGCTTTCTCTCAAAGTTTTCTTTTACCGATGGGATCTGTTGCCACTGCTGGCTTCGAACACAGACTGGGTTTGCTCTGTCCTCTGGCGTTGATGGCAGTGATTCTGTGTTCATACTCCAAGCCCTCGATCAGCTCTGTTGACCTGTATCTGGTCATAGTGACGGGGTTCTTGTTGGCGCGCACCCATCTGTCAGACCTCACTTCCTTGCGCTCGATGATGTAGCCAGAAACTTCAAGGCCGCCATCTTCCTCTGGTGGCTCCCAGGCCACAGTCATGCCGTCACGAGAAACATCAAAGACGACTGGACGGCCGGGAGGTCCAGGCACATCTATGAGGGAGAGGAATATGGTTATACAGTTCATAAATAAATATATAGCACAGCTACATCAGATGAACTTTGCAATCCTAGAGTCTTACTCTTCAAGCTCTTGCAGGTAACAATCTCAGACTGTAGGAAGTCTCCAGTGCCATAGCGATTCACAGCAGCTGCACGGAAGACGTACTCATCTCCTTCAATCAGGTTCACAAACTTGAATGTTGGTCGGCTAACAGAGTCACTGACAGGCACCCAGCCAGGTCTGTGAGCATCACGCTGCTCCACCACATAGCCACTGATGGGAGCTCCGCCGTCTCTTGCTGGAGGATCCCAGCTGCAGGTGACGCATGTTGCATCAATCTCATCAAACCTGATTGGTCCATTTGGTTCATCAGGTTTGGCTAGTGAAAGGGGATTAATAAAAATAAATACAGTCAGAGTCAGTTTGACTAAAAGTCTTAATAATAGTATGGTACTCCAGCCTGCAACCATGAAGCAGCATCAACAAGTAATTCAACAGTAACAAACAAAGAGAATTTCTTACAGAGGACGACGACCTTGATGACCTCTGTGATGACACCAACAGCATTCTTCACCTCAAGGCTGTAGTCACCAGTGTCGTTGATGGTGGTGTCAGACATAGTCAGCTTGGAGAACTTGCCAGTGCTCTTGATCTTCACACGGTCTGTGACTTTCAACTTGTTTTCATGGAAGTACCAAGAGCAGATGGGAGGAGGCCGGCCAATGATGGGCAGGTCCAACTCCAGAGTCTTACCAGCCAGAACATTGACAACCTTCTGAGGAATGCTGGAGAAGTCCACCATGGGCATCACTGGGAGGGAAAATGAGAGTTAATAAATTATTATAATGACTGGTGACAACAACAGCTGAGAAGTAGAACGTGAACTGAGGTGTAACAACTGTTTTTAACTGCTACTGAGCAGAAAATCTTGCTTGTAAATAAATGTTTGCACATTTATGGAGGCAAGAAAATCAGCTTCATCTGTCATTTAAAACTTTTACACTTTTGGTCGGATAGCCAGAGGATTTTCTGACTGCATTCTTTTAATTGCTATTACCTCTCTGTTCCTGTACTGTGATGGCTGTAACAAGCTCTTTGGGCTCGCTGGCTCCTCGGCTGTTCACTGCTTTGATTCTGAACAAATACTGTTCCTTTTCATTCAGCTTCTCAATAGTGTATTCAAAGTCTGTGAGCTTCAATGTGGCAACCTTCATCCATTTGTCGGTGCCCACCCTGCAGGCCTCAATGACATAGCCTGTCAGTCTGCTGCCACCATCATGCTCAGGCTTCTCCCATCCCAGGGAAATAGTGCTCTTGGTGACGTCAATCACCTCCAGCTTGTTTGGTGGCAAAGGCACCTCACAAACCAGGATCACATCAGGGGTCTCAGAGGGCTCTCCAATTCCATAAATGTTTTCAGGTAGGACACGGAAGTAGTACAGCATGCCCTCCATCAGACCGTCAATCTTGTAGGATGTCTTGCTACACTTGGCAGTAACAGTCTTGTAGGCTCTCATGGAAGCCTCACGCCTCTCGATGATGTAGTTGTTGACAGGAGCGCCGCCATCCACAGCTGGAGCTTCCCAGGAGATGGTGGCCGAGTCTTTGGTCAGTTCCTTGATCTTGAGTGGTCCAGTTGGTCCAGGAGTATCTGAAAACAAGAATGTAGTTACAATTTCTGGTGTTTGCTTTGAAATTTGGGTAAAAAACTTTGTGAACCACTGGTGCAGTGTGTATTGTCATTCAGACACTTACCATAGACCTTGACCAGAATATTGACTTCCTGTTTCCCTGCAGAGTTCTCAGCCACCAGTGTGTACTTGCCAGCATCGTAGCGGTGGACCTTATCAATGATGAGTGTGGTGGATGTGGGGTTGACCTCGATGAAACCTCTGTTGTGGAGATCGACACCAGGCTTACTCCAAGTGATGGCAGGAGTGGGACGACCAGTGACATGGACAAACATGCGGAGGGAGCCACCGGCACGGAGGCAAATGGTCTTCTTGAGATCATCATGGAGCTCAAAGTCAGGAGGTTCTGTAGGAGAGGATGGGATGATTAGAATACAAGAATTAAAATTCTATAGTGTCATAAAAGGATGACAAATAAAGTTTTCAGTATTTGAGGAAGAAACCAAAGCATTTCTTGCCCTGTGAGTCATTTTACATTTATGATGACTCACCAATTCTCTCTACGGGCTCAGTCTCAGCACAGGGTTCACTGAAGTCTCCTGTACCATTGATGTTGATGCCAGCCACTCTGAAGCAGTACTTCTTGCCCGCTGACAGTCCAGTTACCACATGCTCTGTCGTACGCAAGGTCTTTTCATGGGCCTTGGTCCATTCTTCTGCTCCAGCTTCCTGCATCTCCAAGATGTAGCCCATTACATCAGACCCTCCATCCTCCACGGGACGGGACCAGGCCAAACTGATGCTGTCAGCGTGAGTGTCAGTGATACGAGGAATAGATGGCGGAGCGGGGGTGCCTGGGAGGAGAGAGTGCAGGAATGAAGATCAATAGTGTCAACAATTAGGAGAATCAGTCTGATTTCAGAGCTATTTAGACTTGAACAAAGTGGACTTACATGTTGGCACTCTGCAGACGACGTAGAGGGAAACCTCACTGGCCTCGCTCTCTCCAGCCTTGTTGATGGCCGTCACTCTGAACTGGTAAATGTTGCCTTCAGTCAAACCAGACACCTTCAGTGTGGTGTCGAGGTGAGCTCCATCCCTGTTTACCTTTACCCAGCGGGCACTCTTTCTCTCACGCCTCTCCACCAGGTAGTGGATCAGTGGGCTGCCACCATCACTCTCTGGCTTCAGCCATTCAATGGTGGCAAAGTCTTTTCCTGATACTAAGATCTCTGGAGCTCCAGGAGGAGTTGGCACAGCTAATGAAGAAGACAAAACAGAAGAACAGTTGCATTTTAGAGGTTATACAGATATTATATGTAGTTTAATTTTCACAGACGATTTAAATATTTACAACCAGTTCTGTTTTAGCACTTACTGAAAGTGTTTCTGGCGATCATGGGCTCTGACTGCAGGTGGACTCCAGGTCCATATTTGTTGACACCCCGGACTCTGAACAGGTATTCAGTGTTCTTAAATAGCCCGCTGATGTTGCAGGTCAGCTCCTTGCACTCAGCGTTCATGATGACCCAGTTGAGTCTGTTGGTGTCACGCCTCTCCACGACGTAGTGGCTGATGTCATCACCACCATCCTCGACAGGAGGCTTCCAGCTCAGGGTGCATGACTCTTCAGTGATTTTACTGATCTCAATGCTGCCCTCGCATACACCAGGTGTGTCTGGAAGAAATACATTCACTCATGTACGTTGCTTTTGCTAACAGTGACAAATGAATGCTTCCAGAGTAATCTGTAAATGGATTGTATCAAACTAGGGAAAAGTCAGAAGCTTCTTACCGAGCACTTTAACATTGACCTCAGCAGTTTTGGTTCCGCTCACATTCCTGACAGTGAGGATGTACTTTCCAGTGTCATCTCTGTCGCAGAATTTGATGATGGCCATTGCTTTGGTGGAGGTGTACTGGAGGTGGTACTTCTCACAGAGCTCCAGATCCCTGTTACCCCTGGACCAGGAGGCCTTGGGGTCAGGCCTGCCTCCTACTGCAGCGTCCAGAACCAAGTCTGAACCAGCTCTGACCATCACAGTCTCAGACAAGAGCTTGCTGTCCAGCTGGGCTTTTGGAGGTTCTGTCAAGTGTCAAGTGGATAGAAAGAACATGTTATGGAACAACTTCTCAAAGGGACAGTGCTTAAATATATCAGATGGTGTCATCTCATATGTCATGTAATTATAGTCAGGTTAGAGGTGTGCAAGTCCTATATGCTGTGTTGATGGCATATCTCCATCACAAATGAAGATCTTACCAAAGTCGGTCTTGCACTGCACAGACCCAGTGGACTCTGAGGGTATGCTGAAGACTTGGTTGGCATTCTTGGCAATAATTCTGAACTCATAGGGTTCTCCTTCTCCCAGGGCAGTAACAGTGTAGAATTGGTCTGTCACATTGGTGTAATTACATTTGAGCCAGCGGCCTTCACCGGTTACTGTGTACGGCTTACGCTCAATGATATAGCCCACAATAGGACTGCCACCATCATTGAGCGGAGCTGACCATTTGAGGGAGACTGTGGTTCTTGTGACGTTTGTGACTTCTGGTTTACTTGGTGGATCTATGCAACAGATAAAAAAAGTCATCAGAGAAAGATCAAATTAAGATACTGGTTAGTGTCACAACACAATACTAAGATGCCAAAACTCACCAACAGGATTTTGAGCAACTGCTCCCTTGGAAGCCTCACTTGCTTTGCTCAGCCCAGCACTGTTCATGGCATAAACCCTGAACTGATACTCCAGCCCTTCAACCAGAGCTTCCACCTTGTAGTAGCACTCAAAGCAAGGGATCTTATTCTCCCTCACCCAAAGGATATTGTTCCTCTCCTTCTTCTCAATCCAGTAGCCTGTTACCTTGCTTCCACCATCATGGTAGGGCTCCTCCCATTTCAGGGTCATTGTGTTAGCAGTAACATTGCAGACTGAAGGCTTTGTTGGTGGACCAGGAGGTGCTGTGATCAGAAAAAAAGAATTATTGAGCACAGCCGCCTAAGTTATAGCCTTATTCGGTAGATGGAGGATATTTGTAAATCAATAACTAATTAGTCTTATAAATGCTTACACTGCATCAAATTAGTGGATAAGTCTAAAAGTTATAGAATTGTACTTACTGAAGGGATGCTCTGCAACAATCGTCTCAGACTCAGTGGACTTGCTGACACCAAATCTATTTTCAGCAGACACCCTGAATGTGTACTGCATGTATTTGGTTAGGTGACTAACATGGAGAGTTGTACGCTTCACGCTGGAGTTGATGAGCTGCCAGGCTGTGGAACCAGACTCACGCTTCTCCACAATATAGTTGGTAATGTCAGTGCCACCATCATCCTCTGGTGGTTGCCAGTTAACGATGCAGGACTCTGATGTGATGGATGTGATTTCAATGGGTCCGGATGGCGGACTAGGTCTACCTGTGACGTTAACTTCAACAGTGAAGGTCTTGGTTCCTGCCACGTTCTCCAGAGTTAGGTAGTATTTACCACCATCTCCTCTCATGGCCTCCTTTACTGAGATGCTGGTTCTGTCCTTAGTTACTTTGATGGTGACTCTGTCGGAGCTCTTCAGCCTCATCTCCTCCAGCTTCCAGGAAACTTTAGGAGCAGGTCTACCGCTGATGGGAACCTCAATGGTGAAGGTGCTGCCAGACCTGCATGTGACCAGCTGATTGGTGATCTCACTGAGGTCAGCAGCAGGTTCAATGTGAGGCTCTTTGACCAGCACAGGAGCCACAGTTTCTCTGGGCCTGCTGTTGCCAGCTTCGTTCTTAGCCTTCACACGGATGTCATACTCATCACCCTTGTTGAGTTTGTCAATTGTATAAGTGAGATTCTTGGTGTTTCCAACCACGACCCATTTGTCTGTGCCCTTTGGCTTGGCCTCGATGATGTAACCCTGAATGCGACTTCCACCGTCGTGCTCAGGCTTCAGCCAGCCCAGCACCACAGAGCTGTCTGTGGTGTCCAGGATGTCCATTCTCTTTGGAGGTGCTGGCTCTGCAGTGGCAGTGACAGGCTCTGTCAGCTCAAACGCCTCACCCATACCATGCTGGTTTTCAGCTGAAACTCTGAAGAAGTATGGCACTCCCTCTAGCAGGTCTTGGATCTTCAGAACGTGGTGTGTGCACTTGCCACCAGACTGCTGCCATGTGCGGCGGCTAGCCTCACGCCTCTCAACAACATAGTGATGGATTCGAGCCCCACCGTCATTGAGAGGGGCCTTCCAGGTGAGTGTCACCGTGCCTCTGGCTACCTCCATGAAGGAAACATCCTCCGGGGGTCCAGGTGTGTCCATCACCTTCACTGTAAAGGTAACTTCCTTGCTTCCACTGGCATTCTCCAGGTTTACAGTGTATTTGCCTGTATCAGTTCTAGAGCAGTTCTCAAGGCTCAGAGAAGTGTAGCCATCTGTTGTTGTGATCTCTGACAAGACATTCAGCTCTCCGTCCTCCTTCACCCAGGTGGCGGTGGGAACAGGTTTTCCTCTGAAGTGGATGCCCAGGCACACAGAACCTCCGGCCTTCACAATGTGTGTCTGCTTGAAGGATGCATCAATATCTACCTGTGGTGGTGTTAGCCTGTCTACAGCCTGAGCAGGCTCGGGAGTCTCCGTTTCTTCACCTCTTCCGATGTGATTGACAGCTGCGACACGGAAGCTGTACTCACTGCCTGTCTCCAGACCAGTGACCGTATAATGTGTTTCTGGTATCAGCTCCTCCTCATTTACTCTCTTCCATTCTGTGTCTTCTCCCTTCACCATCTCAACAATGTAGCCCATGATCTCCGTTCCTCCATCATCTGCAGGCTTGCTCCATTCCAGACTGATGGAAGTGTTAGTGGAGTCGGATACACAAACCACAGAAGGAGCGCACGGAATGTCCTTTGGCTCAGCAGCTTTGATAGGCATAGAGATGTTGCTAGGAGTTCCCACACCAGCATCATTTACGGCCAAGACACGGAACTCATATTCCATATCTTCTGTGAGGTGAAGTACCTTGTGAGCACATTCCGTGATTGGTTTCTTGGTGATCACCTTATAGAACCGAACAGTCTTCTTTTCTCGTTTTT
Source organism: Decapterus maruadsi (assembly GCA_030347415.2). Lineage (NCBI taxonomy): Eukaryota > Metazoa > Chordata > Actinopteri > Carangiformes > Carangidae > Decapterus > Decapterus maruadsi. Next base: position 29,395,874 of record CM064902.1, read on the forward strand.
CCACAATGTAGTACTGAATGGGATTTCCTCCATCAGAGGTCGGAGGAGCCCAGGAGAGGGTGATGCTCTCTCCTGTCACTTCAGTGGCATCAGGAGTGCCAGGAGCATCAGGGGTAGCTGGTGGAAAAAGAATGGAGGATTAGTGGAATGTTTGTATTGACCATATATAGATAGATACATCTCTTGTCTGAAATACTAAATATTAAGATCTTTCCGCTTACTGTATTGCATTTGAGCAATGACGGGAGTGGATTCCAAAGGTCTGCCAACTCCAAACTTGTTCACAGCAGAGACCCTGAACTGGTACTCATTGGTCTTGATGAGCTTGGATGCATTGAAAGTGCACTCTGTGCATTCATCAGACACCAAGGCCCAAGAGATTTTGGCAGTCTCACGCTTCTCAATGATGTAATGTGAGATCTCAGAACATCCATCCATCACTGGTGGGCTCCATGACAGAGTGCACTTGCCCTCTGAGATGTTACTGAAAGTGATGGGTCCCACTGGCTCCCCAGGAGTGTCTGTACCATGAAGATGGGTGAAAATTATGTTAGAACATAAAATAATAAATATGACAGTATATTGAAGTATGCTGCAATACAAAGAGAAAAAAGTGGGCACCTTGGACTTGAACAAGGATGTTCTCCTTCTTGGATCCAGATCCATTTGTAGCCTCCACAGTGTAGAGACCACTGTGTGTGCGGTCAGCATCCCTGACAAACAAGGTGCTGGACCCGGCTACATTGATAATGTCCATCATCTTTTTGGTTACCTCCACCCCATCTCTGAACCAGACAACCTTTGGAACTGGGCGTCCAGTGATGGTTACCTTCAGCCTGATGTTGTCTCCTGCCTTGACTGTTAAGCCCTCGAAGTACTCTGGGCCAAACTCAATATTTGGACAAGCTGGTTTTGAAAGAGATAGGAGTTATTCATTTCAAGTGTTTAGAATAACTAAGTTTCAACAATGTAACTTTCAGAAAGTTGGACTTATATTTTTCGCCAGTAAGAACGTTCAACAAAAACTATGTCTGTCAAACTATATCTATCATATTATCTACAGTTTAACCTTACACAACCTTACACAAAGCTCGTGCTGTCCTGTCATTACTCACCATTCTCACTTCTGACCACAATCAAGCCAGATGAGTTGGAAGGAGGACTGACGACGCCAATGGCATTTCTGGCAATGACTCTGAACTCATAGCGTTCATTTGTTGCCAACCCACTGACAGTGTACTCGCACTCATGCACATCAGTCAAATTGGCCTTGAACCAACGGCCATGTCCTTGGCGTTTCTCAATGGTGTAGCCAGTAATCTTGCTGCCGCCATCACGTTTGGGTGCATCCCATTTCAGTGCCACTGAGTCAATAGTCACATCGGTATAGTCAGGCTGGCCAGGAGGATCTGGAGGACATGAGATACAGTGTTAAACTTATTTTTTTCACTCTAATTCAGGTTTTATAAGTAAGCTGAGAATAATAAGATTGTCTGAACTCAGTACTCACCGACAGGACTGACGGCCATGGTTGGCTTGCTCTCATCACTCATTCGGCTGAAGCCAGCATCATTCTGGGCGTAGACTCTGAAGGTGTACTCAAGACCCTCAATGAGTTCCAAAATCCTAAAGTCGTTTTCTTTGACCAGCATAGTGTTTACTTTTTGCCACATGACGCTATTCTTTTCTTTCTTCTCCACATGGAAGCCCTGAATGGGGGTGCCACCATCATAGATGGGCTGCTCCCACTGGATGGTCATGCCATCGTTGGTGATATTGTAGACAACAGGCTTGCCTGGTGGACCTGGAGGCCTGAATTGGTGCTTAGCAACAACCATCTGTGAGATCAGAGGTTCACTGGCACCATATCTGTTCTCAGCACACACTCTGAACTGGTACTGGACACCCTTGATGAGGTTGGGTACCCTGAACTGAGTAGCCTGTACACTGGAGCAGGCCATCTTCCAGACATTCTGGGAGGTGTCACGCTTCTCCACTGTGTAACAGGCGATATCACCTCCGCCATCATCATTGGGTTCCTCCCAGGAGATCATGATGTTTTCAGCTCTCACTTCATCCAGAAGGATGGGTCCAACGGGCTTTGAAGGTGGTCCAAGGGTGATGACATGAATGTGGAAGGATCTCCTGTTGACCTGATTGTCAAGGGTCAGGGTGTATTTACCCTCATTCTCCTTCTTTACATTCTTAATCATTAAAGTGGCTTTATTTTCTGTCTTCTTGAAGCGTATTTGATCACTCTCCTTCAGGGGCAGGTTGTCCTTCAGCCACAAAGTAGCTGGTCTGGGTTTGCCCTTGTATGGCAGCTCGATGTGCACATTATGACCCAGGCGAACACTGATGCTGCCACCTGGGTACTCTGCAAGGCACGCTTCAGGTGTGATTATGTAATCAATGACCTTGATAGGTCCAACCTCAACAAAGTCACCCTGTCCCTTCTCATTCCTGGCAGCCACCCTGAAGAACATGTCGGAGTGCTCTTTGAGTTTCTTGACCTCAAACTCACACTGTCTACTGGTTCCTCCCAGTGACCATTCCTCCTCATCCTTAAGTTTCTTCTCGATGACGTAGTCAGAGATGATGCTGCCACCATCGTAATCAGGCTTCAGCCACTGCAGAGTGACAGACGTCTTTGATGAATCCTTCATAGAGACCTCCTTGACTGGTCCAGGAGTCTCTGTGGCCTTCACAGGCTCATGTGTGTCACATGGATCACCAACACCGTTCTCATTCTCCGCTAACACACGGAAGAAGTAGGATGTCTTTTCAGAGAGATCTTCAATAGTGTATGTTGTCTCTGTGCATTTGCTTGTCACTGCAGAAAAGGACCTCTTGGAGGAGTCTCTCTTCTCCACAATGTAGTTTGTGATCTCAGCACCACCATCAAGGAGTGGAGGCTCCCAGCAGAGAGTAACCTTTCCACGGGTCACTTCCTTTAGGACCAGGTTTTTGCACTGAGAAGGACTGTCTTGTACCTTCACAGACAAGGTCAGTGTCTTGGGCTCTCCCACACCGTTCTCTATCTTGACTGTGTACTTTCCAGTGTCAAGCCTGGTCACTTCACGCATAACAAGGACTGTGGTTGTGTCTGAGTGATGGAACTCATATTGGGGGTTGCGGTCAATGCATTCTTCTCCCTTGCTCCATGAAGCAGTGGGAGAAGGTCTGCCCTTCAGAGGAACAGTGAGCTCCACATCTTTGCCAGCTTTCACAATGTAGTGAGTTCTCATGGCCACATCTGAGTCAATCTGGGCCTCCTCTGCGAAGATCAAGAAAAATAGTCAAGGTTACACAGGGACTGCCATATGCAAGGAAGATATGAACTAAATATTGTAAACACATTTTTTTCAAATGTACCTAAGATATCCTTAGCTTGTACAGGCTCAGTCATCTCCAGAGGCTCTCCACGGCCAGCACAGTTTACAGCAGAAACTCTAAAGAAGTAGTTGACATCTGGCTTTAGGTCATGGACTGTGTACTCTGTTGTCTTGACCTCTCCCTTGGAGGTAATCATAGCCCACTCTTCCTCTCCTTCAACAAGCTTCTCCAACATGTAGCTGATGACCTCGCTGCCTCCATCCCATTCTGGCTTGGACCAACCCATAGTGATGGATGTCTTGGTGGAGTCCACCACCTTCAGCTTACAAGGCTCATCTGGTGTATCTGTAAACAGGAGTTTTGTCAGTATGGCTGCACATTTTGTCTAATTTTTTGTTAAACATGTGAATGGTAGAGAACTTACCAACTGGGTCAGCAGCCTTATAGTAATCTGATCCATCAGAGAACGGTCCCTCTCCAGCCTTGTTAATGGCACAGACACGATATTGGTACTCATTTCCTTCTGTCAAGTGGTAGACAGTCTTTTTGACCTCACTGATGGGGTCTTTGTAAACTCTGATCCAGCGTGAGCTCTTCTTGTCTCGTCTCTCCAGGTAGTAGCCAGTGACTGCACTACCTCCATCTACACCTGGTTTGGCCCATTCTACCACCATGGTGGATTTAGTGATGATGTTCACCTCAGGAGTATGAGGCTGGCCAGGAGTAACTATACAAAAGGAAAATAAATATATTAAGGACTTCCAAAAGGTCATTAGGCTGCTTCAGACAAATTATATGGTTTTCATTCAATATTCAGCACTCTATAGAGGCAAGGCTTACCAAAGGCATTCTTGGCGATGACAGGCTCCGACTCCAGTGCTTCTCCAACTCCAAACTTATTAACACCCATGACGCGGAACACATATTCATTTCCACGCACAAGCTTGCCAACACTAACATATGTTTGGTCTGTGCTGTGTTTATCTGAAATTGTTGACCAGACCACTCGGCTGGTTTCACGCCGTTCCACAATGTAATGGGTCAAACTGAAACCTCCCTGGTCAGATTCAGGCACAGGTTCCCAGGCGAATATGATCCTATCTGCTGTGATGAGGTTGAAGTTAATGTTGCCAGCTGGAGGTCCAGGTTTGTCTGAGTGTAGGTTAAAAAAATAAAGATCACATGAGTATCAACACCGTAAACATTTTAATTCAAATGCATATGAAACTTATGTGTAAATGACAAAGGATAAATACCAAGGATTTCAATCCTGATGGTTGCAGAAGCTGTTCCAAGAACATTCTTGATCTTGACCTCATATGAACCTGTATCATGGCGAGTTGCATCCTTGATCAAAACGGCTGAAGAGTCAGTTGAGTTTTCAATAGATACAGTGGAGGTTGCCACCAGCTCCTTTCCATTCTTGAGCCACTCAATTGTTGGAAGAGGCTTTGCAATAATTCCAATTCTGAGTTTAACTGATGTTCCAGCCTTGTACTGAACCACATCCAGAAACTCTGGTGGAAGGTCAATGGCTGGGGCACCTGTGGGCCATGAGATAATAGCAGTGATGTATAAGTAAATTTAATAAAAAATAAACAACACATTGAACCATAGATCTAAACAGAAAACTCACCACATGCATCAATACAAGTGACGGGGCCAACAATGAGAGATGGGTTGCTGACAGACCCAACAGCATTCTTGGCATACACTCTGAATTCATAAGACTCATCCTGGCTTAGTCCAGATACAGTGAAGCCCATTTCAATAATGTTTGTGAAGTTGGCCTTCACCCATCTTCCATTGGGAGCGTCTCTCCTCTCCACACTGTAGCCAGTAATCTTGCTGCCACCATCGTATGGAGGCCTCTGCCAGGACAGACTGACTGAGTTCTTAGTGACTTCTGAGACACGGACGTTTGCTGGGGGTTCTGTAACATTGAAGAAAGAAAGATGCAGTTTAAATGAAACAGTAAAGAAGATTTTAGTGCCAGCTCTTCATTCATAGTTAAACATCCCTTTAAAACTAGAGAACAGTGATTCAAATTAAAAGCACTTACCACAGGCATCAATTGCAAGCACCTCCTCAGAGGTCTTGCTCAGCTTTCCAATACCAGCTGCATTTTCAGCTGCAACCTTGAATTCATAGATAAGGCCAGGGCAGATATTTGTAATACGCCATTGGTTTCCTGGAATTGCAGTCTTATTGATCTTCTGCCAGAGGATGCTGCTCCTCTCCTTCATCTGAAGATGATATCCTACTACAGGGTTTCCACCATCATTGACTGGCTCATTCCAGCAGACTGTCAGACTCTCTCTGGACACAAAGCTGACCCATGGTGTGGATGGAGGTCCTGGGATGGCTGTAATGGATATCAGTCATGTAAGTGTTCGTTCCAAACAATTTATCATATGTGACACAAAAGATTACTATCACACACACAGGATGATTAACATAACAAAAGACTAGATTGACTTACTGTATGGAAGCTTTATCATGACCGATTTGCTGTCGATGTGGTCACCGACACCATAACGATTCTGAGCCTTGATTCTGAACTGATACTCCTCCCCCTTGGTCAGCTTAGTCACCTTGATTGCACTTCTGGCAATGGTTGTTGATACCTCTGCCCAGGTAGGAGTGCTGGTTTCACGTTTCAGAACAACATAGTTGGTAACAGGACTTCCACCATCATACTCCGGGGGAGACCACTTCAGGCACACTGTTGTCTCACCGACCTCTCCAATCTCAACTGGACCAACAGGAGGTCCAGGTCTGTCCATCACAACAAAGATAATGAAGATTTTCGTGGTACCTCCGGCATTTGAGGCAGTGACTTCATATTTGCCAGCATCACTTGCAATACTTTCATTTAGGGTGATGATTACGCTGTCTGGTGTTACTTCTGTCAGCAATCTCTTGGATGCTTTGATGACAACATTGTTTTTGGACATTGTCACTTTAGGCAGGGGTCTGCCGGTGAGAGGAATCTCAAAGGTCAGGTTAGATCCTGCTTTCACATAAACTGTGTTCTTGGGGTAGTTCTTCAAGTCAAACTCTGGAGCCTCTGTTGAAAATAGAATTTGATAAATATAATATTCCAATCAGTGTCCATTACCTGGACTTTTCAGTCAGTATTTCACTCTATTACATTTTAAACAAACCCATCTGTAAACATACATGACCCTCAATTTTAGCATGGTGTCCTATTCTCTTGGTATAATCACAAAATATGCTGATTATCAAATCATAGTGGCAAAACTAGGGATACTACCTTGTATTTCCTTGACAATAACAGGTACAATCATCTCCTTGGGTTCGCTGAGTCCAGCGTGGTTCTCAGCACGGACCCTGAAGAAGTACTCAGCACCCTCCCTCAGGCTCTTGATGGTGTGAGTCATGGTCCTAACAGTGGCACACTTCACCCACTTAGTCTGTCCCTTCTCCAGGGCATCAATCAGGTAACCCTTGACCCTGCTACCACCATCGTATTCAGGTCTTGTCCAAGCAATTGTTACGCAGTCCTTTGTAACATTTGTGACGCCAAGTTTCATTGGTGCACTTGGTACCTCTGTAAAAGGCAGACATTTTATCAAGCATGTTTGATTGAAACTGAAATTATCAAATCAACTTTACTGATAGTAAATTCATATGTTACCTGTTATCTTGGTTCCAGCCTTGGCCTCCTGAGGGACCCCCACTCCATACTCATTTTCTCCAATAACTCTTAAGTAATAGAAGGCTCCCTCCTGGAGGTCTTCCACCTTGTAGCTAAGTGCATGGCAGTTGCTGGTCACACACACCCAGGCCTTCTTACTGGCCTCACGTTTTTCAACATGGTAGGCCTTCACTGCATCACCACCATCATTCTCTGGAGGTTCCCAGCTGAGGGTTGCAGAATCTCTAGTCACTGCTGAAACTTTAACATTGACAGGAGGTCCTGGAGAGTCGAGCACCTTAACAACCATGGGCAATGTTGCTTTTCCAAGAGGTGATTCGATAGTGACGCTGTACTCCCCAGAGTCATTTCTAGTTGCCTTCTCGACAGTCAGTGAAGTGCTGATATCTGTTGCTTCAATGGTTCCTCTCACCTTTAGGTCAACACCTTCCTTGGTCCATTCCACTGATGGGACAGGTTTTCCCTTGAATGGCACATTTAGAGTAAATGCTGTGTTATGTTTGACAAGATGTACTTTGCGCATCTCAATGTCAACATCAAATGATGGCTCTGATGTTCTGTCCATAGCTGCAGCTGCATCTGAGTACAGGCTGCGCACGCTGCTGCCAATTTTGTTTATTGTTTTGACACAGAATTCATATTCTGCATCTGTCTTTAATCCTTTGATTGTGAATTCCAAGCTCTTGGTAAGAGGAATTGCCTCAACCCATCTTGCTAGTTCTTCAGGCGATTCAGGTTCCTCCTCTTCCTCCTCCTCGTCTTCATATTCTTCATCTTCTTCCTCAACCTCTGGCTCTGGTTTACGGATGAAGTCTCTGTATTCCACACTGTATCCAAGGATGGGACAACCACCATCATTTGTTGGAGGTTTCCAGACAATGGATACACTGTCCTTGGTTGAATTGACAATTTTTGGTTTGGTTGGGCGTGAGGGAACAACTAGAGCATCCAGTGCTCTGAAGGTTGCAGAATGTTCACTTGGGGGACTAAGACCAGCAGCATTTTCAGCATAGACTCTGAAGTCGTACTCACAACCCTTGCGTAGTTTGGTCGCTACTGTGGTACATTCAACAACTAGATCTCTGTTCACACGGACCCAGCGCATACCTGTCTTCTCACGACGCTCAATTACATATCCAAGAACAGGGCTGCCTCCATCACTGGCTGGCTTGCACCAGGTGAGGGTCATTGAATCTCCAGTTATAGTAGTGACATCAACACCAGCTGGAGCAGTGGCGAAAGTGTATGGATCTGTAACCTTTACAACTTCACTCTCAAGAGCCTCACCATGTCCGTGCTTGTTGACAGCCAAAACCCTAAAGATATATTCATTACCTTTAAGGAGTCCTTTGACTTTGAAATATGTTTTTGTGACATCCCCTTTCACCTGTGTCCATGCCAGGCGGCTGGTCTCACGCTTTTCAACAACATAATGTGTGATTTCAGCACCACCGATCTCCTGAGGAGGACCCCATGACAGAGTACACTCCTCAGCTGTTAGACCTGTGATCTGCAGAGGTCCGGCTGGAGGTCCTGCCTTGTCAAGGATCACACAGTTTATTGGCATTGTAACTGTCCCAGCAATGTTCTGGAGAGTCAGTGCGTACTGTCCTGTATCTCTCCTGATGCAGTCCTTTACAATGACAGAGGTGCTGGTATCTGTAGACACAATCTGGATTCTGGCTCTCAGTTCAATCTCCTTCCCATCCTTGGTCCAGGAAACAACAGGAGCAGGTCGTCCAGCGAGGTCAGCACTAATTTTCAGAGTTTCACCTGCTTTCACAAACACTGTCTCTCTGAACTTGACATCCATCATAATGCGTGGTGGATCCACATCATCCTTGACAGTGATAGAGCCAGTGTTGTCAGATGGTTCACTGAACAAACCAGCTGCATTCTTAGCAATGACCCGGAAATCATACTGGCTGTTTTCTGTAAGGCCTGTCACATCATAATGAGTCTCAGCCACATTGGTAAAGTTGCACCTTGTCCAGCGTCCTTCGGGAAGGTCCCTGCGCTCAATAATGTAGCCAGAAACCTTGGCCCCCCCATCATATTCTGGTTTATCCCAAGACAGGGACACAGATTTTCTGGTAACAGCAGTGACAACAGGTGTGCCTGGAGGATCACATGGATCTCGGGCTGCTACTGCTTCACAAGCTTTGCTACATTTACCAATGCCAGCAATATTTTCAGCATAGATGCGGTACTCATACATCATACCCTCCTCAATTCCATTGACTTTGTATTCTGTATCTTTGATCATTCCCCTGTTCATCTTTGTCCAAAGAATGCTAGTACGCTCCTTCCTTTCCAGGTGGTAGCCCAGAACAGGACTTCCACCATCACTGACGGGCTCATTCCAAATCACCAACATGTAAGACTTTGTGGCCAACTTCACTATAGGTGTGGAAGGAGGTCCAGGTTGTTTGAAGTTATACTGAGCAGTAATTCCATGTGAATCCAGATGTGTACTCTTTCCATAACGGTTGACTGCATAGACACGGAATTGGTACTCTGCTCCATGTGTCAGACGGCCAGCCTTGAAACTTGTTCTGGCAACATTGCTGGCTGCCATCTGCCATTCCTGTGTGTTTGTGTCTCTCTTCTCAACAATATAGTTACTGATGGAGCACCCACCATCATACTCTGGTGGTGACCAGGACAGTGTGATGCTATCTGAGGTCACAGCATCCACTTTGATACCTTTAGGTGGACCAGGTTTGTCAAGGACAACAACTCCAATTTCTTTAATGACAGTTCCTGCTGTGTTGGCAAGGGAGATCTCATACTTGCCAACATGGTCTCTGCTAGCCTCTTTGATGAGTATTTTGGAGGAGGTTGCAGTGTTTAAAATAGTCACTGATGATGTTTGCTTTAGTGGGAGACTATCCTTTTTCCAGGACACAACAGGCTTTGGCCTGCCTCTAACTGGAACCTCAATAGTTAGGTCATCTCCAGCTTTTACACTGTATGAAGTAAACAATAAACTGACAGAAGGTTCAATTGCAACATCCTTTGCAACAACAGGCAAGCCAAGATCCTTTGGCTCACTCTTTCCTTTCTCGTTGATGGCAACAACTCTGAATAAATAGGACTCATTGGGAGTTAGATTGGGAATAGTTGCCTCAGGCACCTTGACCGTGCATGCTGTTCCCCATTTATCTCCACTCTTAGGCTTAAACTCTACGTTATAGCACATTATTTTGCTTCCACCATCATGAGCAGGTTTGTCCCATGCAAGTGTCACGGTGGTCTTTGTCAAATCTACAAGGGTAACCTTGCTAGGTGGAAGAGGCACCTCAGATATTTTGATTTCCTTTGTTGCAACCATCTGTCCTTGACCATATTCATTAACGGCACAGACTCTGAAGTAGAACATGCCGCCCTCGGGCAGATCTTCAATCTTGAATGAATTAGCAGTGCAGTTGCTGGTGACAGTAGTATAGGCCTTCCTGACAGACTCTCTCTTTTCTACAATGTAGTTTGTGATTTTAGAGCCACCATCAGTGAGTGGAGAATCCCAGGCAAGAGTGATTGAATCTTTCTTGAGTTCCTTCACAGCAAAGTTTTGTGGTGCACTTGGTGTGTCCAAGATTCTCACTGCAACAATAGCAGATTTTGTACCACTGTCGTTCTCTAGTGTTAGTGAGTATTTTCCAGAGTCAAAGCGGTTAACATTGTCGATGACAAGCATAGTATATGAACTGGTGGTGTCAACTGTAGCACGCTCTGTAAGAGTACCTTCAACCTTCTCCCATTTCACAGAAGGTTCAGGCCTTCCTCGGATAGCGACAAAGAGACGCAGAGTTCCACCAGCACGAACAGACACCACCTTCCTGAGATCAGCATCCAGCTCAATCTCTGGTGCTTCTGCTCTGTCAGAGGTAACCACAGTGCCATGGACATTTGCAGCCTCCCCTACTCCCTCAGAATTGATTGCACAGACGCGGAACTGGTACTCACCACCCTCCTTCAGGTCCGTGATAGTGAGTTTAGTGGCCTGAATACCAGTGGGTGGTGTGCACATATTCCATTCTTTTTCAACTACAGCGTCTACTGCTGGTGCTTCTTCGGCCTCTTCTGTTGATTCAGGCATTGGTGTGTACTCCCTCATTTCAACAATGTAGCCCTTGATATAGGCACCACCATCAAAGTCAGGTTTTCCCCAGGACAAAGACACAGAAGACTTTGTGTAATCTGTCACTTTAGGATGATGTGGAGGCCTAGGTGCTGTTGTAGAATCGCATGCTCTGTAGAACAAGGACAATTCACTGAGGTCTCCCATTCCTGCCTCATTCTCAGCAGCAACACGGTATTCATAGAAGTGATCTGTCATCAGGCCTGTGACCTTGAAGTGGGTATCAGTTAGTTTTTGTCTGTTGCATTTTGTCCATCTTACACTATCCTTGTCACGTTTTTCAAGGTGGTATCCCTCAATGTCAGCTCCACCAGTGTGTTCTGGAGCACTCCATGACAGAATCATAGAGTCCTTTGTGATTTGACTGGCTTCGGGGGTTCCAGGAGCACTAGGTGGTTTGTATGGATTACGTGCAATTATTGGTTCACTCTCAAGATGATCACCAACGCCATATTTGTTCACAGCGCTGACTCTGAAAATGTATTCATTTCCAGGTAGCAAACTAGTCAGTTTGTAGAAGAGACCCTTGACATTAGGAGCAGCGACTGTCCAGGACAGCCTGCTGGTCTCTCTCTTTTCCAAGACGTAGTGAGAAATACTAGCCCCACCATCCAGAGTTGGTTCCGACCAGGAAATGACGCACCTATCAGCCATGACTCCTGTTACTCTCAAGGGTCCTGTGGGTGGACCTGGTTTGTCAAGCACTTTGACAGTGATGGGGAAGGTTTTTGTTCCACCCAGGTTTTTGAGGACAAGATCATAGTGGCCACTGTCAAGCTTGGTTACATCCTTAATAGTCATGGATGCACGCTTCCCTGTTGTCTTCACTTCAATACGCAGGGCTTTGTCCATTTGCTTGCCCTCTTTTAGCCATGAAACATCAGGAATTGGTTTCCCGTGAATGTCTGCATCGAGAACCAAGTTTTCTCCTGCATTGATAACAATGACATCTTTGTATTTGGGATCCATTGAGGTGCTAGGTGCTTCAATCTCGTCAGTGGCAGTGATAGGTCCAGAGCTATCGGATGGCTCGCTGAAGACTCCAGCTGCATTTCTTGCAATGACTCTAAATTCATACTGCTCATTTTCTGTCAGACCAGTGCTGACATACTCAGTTTCAACTATATTAGTGAAGTTAGCTCTTACCCAGCGCCCCTCAGGGGAGGAAAGATCTTTCCTTTCCACAATGTATCCATTCACTTTGCTGCCGCCATCGTACTGAGGCTTAGTCCAGTGAATTTTGATCAGATTCTTAGAAATAGTTACAGCTTCAGGAGCGCCAGGAGGGTCACATGGGTCACGGGCAACAAATGAGTCAGACACTTTACTGCATCTACCAATTCCAACAATGTTCTCAGCATAAACTCTGAATTCATATCCAATACCCTCCTCGAGATTGCAGATCTTGAACTGAGAATCAGTGATGAGAGTCTTGTTCAGTTTGTTCCACAGAATGCTGCTTCTCTCCTTGCTTTCCAGATGATATCCAATAACTGCACTGCCACCATCATTGACTGGCTCATTCCATTCAATGATCATCATTTCCTTTGTTGCAGATTTGATGTGTGGTGTTCCTGGAGGCCCTGGTGGTTTATATGGATATTGCACAACAATAGACTTGGAGTCCAGAGGTGCACCCTTACCATACCTGTTTTCAGCAATAATTCTGAATTGGTATTCTGCACCAGTCTTCAGCTTGGTAACCTTCAAAGCTGTTCGTGCGAGCTGATTAGTGACAGACTGCCACGTTGTAGTGGTGGTGTCTCTCTTCTCCACTATATAGTTTTTCACCTGGCATCCACCTGTGTACGCAGGAGGCTCCCAAGCAAGATGGACAAAGGTGTTACTCACTTCTACAACTTTGACTGGACCTGTTGATGGACCAGGCTTGTCAAGGATAATGAGAGACACATCCTCAGTGATTGTGCCAGCTGTATTGGTTGCTGTAATTGTGTATTTACCAAAGTCTTCTTTGCATGCTTCGGTAATTTGAAGTGCAGTTGTTTCTAGAGTGTTTGTCACATTGACTCTGGATGTCACTTTCAAAGTCTGACCGTCCATGGTCCAGGTGATTCTAGGTTTTGGTCTGCCATGCACAGGGAACTCCAACTTAATATCCTTACCAGCTAATACACTGTAAGTGTTGAATTGCATCTTTACACTTGGCTCAATGGTCATGTCGCTAGCTGTAACTGGTGCAGCAAGTGCCTTTGGCTCACTCTTTCCCTTCTCGTTGAAAGCAATGATGCGGAATAAGTATTCTGTTCCAGCTGTGAGTCCTTTGACAGTACCCTCACATGTCTTTGTATTTGTTGCAACCCCCCACTTGTCTCCACCTTTGGGCAACATCTCAATCAAGTAGCCACCAATTCTACTACCTCCATCGTGCTCAGGTTTTTCCCAGGCCAGTGAGACAGTGGCCTTGGTGACATCAGTGAGGAAGACCTTTCCAACAGGCAGTGGTACCTCAGAAGCCTTGGAAGCTGTCTTTGTTTCAACAGCTTGGCCAACTCCAGAGTCATTCTCAGCCATAACTCTGAAATAGTACATAGCACCTTCAATCAAGTTCTCAGCTTTGAATGTTGTCTTTGTGCATTTAGTTGATACATTAGCATAGGCTTTTCTGGTTGATTCGCGTTTATCAATGACATAGTTCTTGATTTTGGAACCTCCATCAATGAGTGGGGCATCCCACACAAGAACGACAGAATCCTTTTTGACATCTTTAACCACAAGATTCTGTGGGGCTCCAGGTGTATCCAAGACTCTCACAGCAACAAATTCAGACACAGAGCCACTGCTGTTGGTCAAGCTTAGGGTGTATTTTCCCGAATCACTCCTGTCACATGAGTCAATGGATAGCTGTGTGAAGTTGAGAGCCTTCTCAAGTACTGCCTTCTCAGTCAGGTCTCCTTCATCCTTAGTCCACTTAATCTCAGGTGTTGGCCTGCCCTTAAAAGGAATATGGATTCGAACAGATCCACCAGCTTTCATAGTAATGCCCTTTCTTAGCTCAGAGTCAAGTTGAATCTGTGGTGGCTCCACCCTTTCCTCTGGCTTAGCTGTTCCAGAGAGAGCTGCTGGCTCACCAATTCCCAATTTGTTCAGAGCGCACACCCGGATATTGTACTCCTGGCCCTCAGTAAGTTTGGTAATTTCATATTTGTTGACACGGAGGCCAGTTGGGGGAGTAACCATGGTCCATTCCTCCTCTTCAGCCTTGCAGACTTCAACGACATATCCTTGAATAGAACTGCCCCCATCAGACAGAGGTTTACCCCACGACACTGTAACTGAACTCTTTGTGGAATCAATCACATGCACGTATGCTGGGGCACTGGGTTTGTACTTGGGATCACAGGCTTTGTAGTTTGAACTTGGAAGGCTTGGCTCTCCCATTCCAACTACATTCTCTGCAGCCACTCTGAACTCATAATCATGCCCTGTGGTTAGGCCTGTGACTCTGAAGGAAAGATCAGTGACCTTCTGCCTATTGCATCTGGTCCACTTGATTCCAGCCCTGTCCTTCTTTTCAATGATGTAGTTGGTAATCTCACTGCCACCGTCAGTCTCAGGGGCTGACCAAGTGATGGTCATGCCGTCATGGGCAATGTTGGATACATCCTCAATGTGAGGTGGACCAGGAGTAACAAATGGAGTCCTCATAATTACTCCACCAGATGCCAGTGGTTCACTGACACCATAACTGTTAACAGCCATAACCCGGAACATATACTCATTGCCTTCCAATAACTTGGTGACTTTGTAGCATGTTGTCTCACAACTATTAGAAACAACCGTCCAAGCTAGACGACTAGTCTCTCTTCTCTCAATGATATAATGTTTAATAGGGCTACCTCCATCATGTAGAGGGGCCCGCCATACTAATGTACATCTATCTTCAGCTACTCCAGTGATATGGAAGGGTCCTTCACATGGGCTAGGCTTGTCCAGGACCACAACTTTAAATGGCACAGTTTCACTGCCAGCTTCATTTGTCAGCTGGAGGGTGTAAACTCCACCATCAATTCTAACAGCATCCTTAATGACAATCATTGCATGGTTTTCTGTGTTTTTGATCTCTAGTCTGAGAGTATTTTCAACTGGTTTTTCATCTTTGACCCACTGGATTGCAGGAAGTGGCTTTCCATGGACATCGGCATCAAGCTTAAATGTCTCTCCAGCATTGATAACTATGGTCTTAGTGAATGCTGGATCAATGGAAAATTTGGGTGCCTCCACCTTGTCACTTGCAGTGATTGGTCCAGTGTTGAAGGATGGCTTACTGATGGTGCCAACTGCATTTTTAGCAATGACTCTGAAGTCATACTGTGCATTTTCAGTCAGTCCAGTCACGGTGAATTGGGTCTCAATCACATTAGTGAAGTTTGCTCTTACCCACCTGCCCTCTGGCAGATCACGCTTCTCCACAGTATAGCCAGTTATATTACTGCCACCATCATACTCTGGTTTAGTCCACTGAATTACAATAATATCCTTAGTCACATGGATGGCCTCTGGTGTGCCAGGAGGATCACATGGGTCACGAGCAACGCAGCCCTCTGAGACCTTACTGCATCTGCCAATGCCAACAATATTTTCAGCATAAACCCTGTATTCATATTCAATGCTCTCCTCCAAGGGGTGACTCTTGAAGGTAGTATCATGAATAAGCGCCTTGTTGATCTTGACCCAGAGAATGCTATTCCTCTCTTTCCTTTCAAGATGGTAGCCAAGAACAGGGCTGCCTCCATCTGTGACAGGCTCATGCCACTCAACAATCTGGTGGTCCCTTGAGAGAGAGGCAATAAAAGGAGTGCCTGGGGGGCCTGGGACTCTGTATGGGTACTGAGCAACCACAGCAGAAGAATCCAGACCATGACTCTTCCCATAGCGGTTCTGAGCAATGATCCTGAACTGGTACTCAGCTCCAGTCTTCAGCCGAGGCACTTTAATGCTGGTTCTGGCACAGTTGATGGTCACATTTTCCCATGTTGTCGTAGTAGTATCTCTCTTTTGCACAATGTAGTTGGAAACCTCGCAGCCACCATTGTGTTTTGGCGGGTCCCATGAAAGAGTGACACTCTGTGTTGTGACATCACTAAACCTCACAGGGCCAGATGGAGGACCAGGCTTGTCAAGTACAATGACCTCTATTGTTGTATCCTTCTTTCCAGCTGAGTTAGTAGCATTTATACTGTACATACCACCATCTTCACCTGCAGCTTCCTTAATGCTCAGTGTTGTATGTGTTCGTGTATTGAGAATGTTGACTCTGGTGGTGAACTTCAAAGGAGCTCCATCTTTAGACCATTTGACTGTTGGCTTGGGACGTCCAAAGACAGGAATGTCAATATTCATGTCTTTGCCCACATGGATACTGTAGTTGCTGAATGCTGGTCGAATATCAGGCTCAAAGACCAAGTCCTTGGCCATTACAGGGACAGAAAGAACTTTGGGATCACTCTTTCCCTTATCATTTATTGCTGTAACTCTGAACAGATACTCTTCTCCTTGGTTCAGATTGGAAACAGTAGCTTCCATTGTCTTAAATGTGTTAACCCCAGACCATTTATCCTGGCCCTTAAGCTGCACCTCCAACAGGTACTGTATGACTCTGCTACCACCATCATACTCAGGCTTCTCCCAGGCCAGAGAGATACTTGTTTTGGTTTGGTCTGTAACAATCAAGTTCTTTGGAGACTGGGGCACCTCTGAGACCTTAAGAGGGTCGGCAATTGTTGCAGGCAATCCAACACCATGTGCATTCTCAGCGAGCACTCGGAAATAGTAACTACAACCCTCCTGGAGTGGATCAATCTTCCATGAAAGAGCATGACAATTTGTTACAACAGCAGCAAATGTTTTGCGTGTACTCTCTCTCTTTTCAACAATGTAGTTCTTAATCTTGGATCCACCATCCAACAATGGTGATTCCCATGCCAATGTCACTGACTGGTTTGTAATTTCTTTCACTTTGAGGTTAACAGGAGCACTAGGTGTGTCAAGAACACGGACTACAACAAATGCTGATTTGGTTCCACTTGAGTTCTCTGCAGTGACTGTATATTTTCCGCTGTCATTTCTGCTCATCTTGTCAATTACAAGGGATGTGTAACTGCTTGTCACCTCAACCTGAGCAGTCTCTTTAAGGGCAGCTTCATCCTTGTCCCACTTAATGGTAGGTGTGGGTCTTCCCTTGATGGGGATAAACAGCCTAAGGGAAGCTCCAGCTTTAATGGTCACAATCTTTCTCAGTTCTGCATCAATGTCAAGGTCTGGCTCTTCGGGCCTGTCGCAGGCAACAACAGCTCCAGAAACATCTGCATGCTCACCAACTCCAACTTTGTTGATAGCACATACTCTAAATTTGTATGCTTGGTTTTCCTTCAGGTTTGGAACTTCAAACTTGGTCTTCTTGACACCAGTTGGTGGTGTACACATTGTCCACTCCTCAGCTGGTGCATCTGTGGCAGCGGCGTCTTCAGGCTGGGCCTCTGCAGGAGCCTCAACTGGCTCGGCTGTCGTAGTGCAACACTCAACAGTGTATCCTTGAATCTCACAGCCTCCATCACACATAGGCTTGCTCCATGACAAGAACACAGAGGATTTAGTCGTGTCAGTAACTTTGGGATTGAGTGGTGGGCCAGGTCTGAAAATGGGATCAAGAGCTTTGAAAAATACAGTTGGGGAAGTTGGCTCACCAACACCAACTGCATTATCAGCTGCAACTCTGAACTCATAAAGATGGCTTTCTAGGAGTCCAGTGACCTTGAAAGTCAAGTCAGTGACAGTTTGTCTGTTGCATCTGGTCCATCTTACTCCCTCTTTGTCATGTTTCTCAATGATATACCCAGTTATAGGACTGCCTCCATCTTCAGAAGGAGCCTCCCAGGTGAGCACCATTGAATCTTTTTTAATATGTGAAACTTCTAAGCTCTTAGGTGGTCCAGGGGGCAAATACGGATCTTCAATTATGACAGCAGCAGACTCAAGGGGTGCACCCACTCCAAACTGATTCACAGCACGGACTCTAAAGATATACTCATTTCCCTCCAGGAGCTTGGTGACCTTCAGACAAATATTCTCCACTTTGGGGTCAACAACAGTCCAAACAAGTCTGCTTGTCTCTCTCCTCTCCACAGTGTAGTGAGAGATCTTACTACCACCATCTTGTATTGGTGGTTTCCATGCAAGGGAACAACAGTCTTTAGTTACTCCAGTAATAATGAGAGGTCCTTGTGGTTCTCCAGGTTTATCTAAAACAACCACATTGACCTGTACAGCCTTTTCACCGCCTGGGTTTTTCAGCAGCAGTGTGTATTGGCCTCCATCAGAAAGTTTGGCTTCCTTGACAGATATATATGCTTTGGTGGGTGTGTTCTTAATTTCTCTATGAATGGTGTTGCCTAATTCCTGCTCTCCTTTCATCCAGTGGATAGAGGGCAATGGTTTGCCATGAACATCTGCATCAATCTTGAAGTTGTCTCCAGAATTAATCACAATAGTCTGCGTGTACTCTGGGTCAATGCTGATGCGTGGTGGTTCAATCTCATCCTTAGCAGTGATAGGACCAGTACTGTAAGAGGGCATACTGAAAACACCAGCAGCATTTCTAGCTATGACACGGAACTCATATTGATTGTCCTGCACAAGTCCAGTTGCCACATATTCTGTCTCAATGATATTTGTGAAGTTAGCCTTCTGCCAACGACCTTCAGGGAGTTCTTTCTTTTCCACAATGTAGCCTGTAACCTTGGCTCCGCCATCATACTCAGGCTTGGTCCAAATGATAGTCATAGAGTCCTTTGAGATCTTTGATGCCTCTGGGGTGCCAGGAGGATCACAGGGATCTCTAGCAATATGACCCTCAGACACTTTGCTCATTTTGCCTATTCCAACAATATTTTCAGCATAAACTCTGTATTCGTACTCCATTCCTGGTTCCAAACCAGTGGTCTTGAAGGTTTGGTCAGTTATAATGGACTTGTTAAGCTTAACCCACAGAATACTGTTTCTCTCTTTACGTTCAAGATGGTAGCCTAAAATCTGGCTTCCACCATCATTCACAGGTTCATTCCAAGCCACTACCATGCTGTCTTTGGTCCAGGCTGCAATGGATGGTGTCCCTGGGGGCCCTGGGAGCTTATATGGGTATTGAGCCACAATACTCTCTGAGACAAGAACTGGTCCTTTCCCATATCTGTTTTCTGCGGATATTCTAAACTGATATTCAGAGCCTGTCTTCAATCTGCCTGCCTTGATTTTGGTTCTTGCAAGATTAGCAGATACAATCATCCAGGTGGTTGTAGATGTATCTCTCTTTTCCACAATGTAGTTTTTGATGGTGCAACCACCATCATACTCAGGTCGGTTCCAGGAGATGGTTACACTGTCAGATGTGACCTCCTCCACCTTAACAGGACCACCTGGCTGGCCAGGTTTGTCAAGAACAACTATGCCAATGTTGGCTGTTGTCTCTCCTGCTGTGTTGGTGAGAGTAATCAAGTACTGTCCAACATCATCCTTAGTGGCTTCTTTTATGTTGAGGTTCAGCATTTTGTCTGTTGCACTAAAGTTAATTCTGGTAGTTCTTTTCAGAGGTTGACCATCCTTTACCCAGGAGACAGCTGCCTTAGGACGTGCAACATATGGAACCTCCACTGTCAAGTCTTCTCCGGCTAACACACTGAATGTGTTGAACATCAATTTGGCAACAGGTGCAATCACAAGGTCTTTCACAATCACAGGCACACCAATTTGACGTGGGTCACTTGCTCCCTTCTCATTTTTTGCTGCTACACGGAACATGTATTCTTCACCTGCATTGAGTCCACTGATTGTGGCTTCTGTTTCCTTTACAATCACGGACTGGCTCCATTTATCAACACCTTTAGGCTGGATCTCAACAACATAACAGCCTATTCTGCTGCCACCATCATGCTCTGGCTTCTCCCAGGAAAGGGTGACACTGTTTTTGGTAACATCCTTAAGAGTGATTTTGCCAGGTGGTTGTGGTTTCTCAGACACTTTAATTGATTCCCCAGTTTCAATAGGCAAACCAATGCCATATTCATTCTCAGCCAAAACTCTGAAGTAATAGTTGCATCCTTCCAGGAGCTGGCTAACTGTGAAGGTGTTATGATGACACAGAGCATTGACTGTAGCATATGCTTTTCTTGTGGACTCACGTTTTTCAACTATATAGTTCTTAACCTTAACTCCTCCATCATTTACTGGTGGATCCCAAGTCAAAGTGACAGCTTCCTTTGTCACAGCAGTAATCTTCAGATTCTGTGGGGCACTTGGTGTATCAAGCACTCTAACTTGAACTGTAACAGTCTTGGAGCCAGAGCTGTTTTCAATTGTAAGATTGTACTTTCCACTGTCAAATCTGTTGACATTTTCAATTACAAGTAATGTGTAGGATGTTGTGGTGTCAATGGTTGCCCTCTCAACAGGCTCACCATCTCCTTTGGTCCATTTAGCCTGAGGGGTCGGTCTGCCTCTGATAGGCACAAAAAGTCTAAGTGAGCAGCAAGCTCTAAGACTGACAATCTTGCGGAGTTCAGCATCCAAATCCAACTCAGGTGGGAGAAGCCTGTCCTCTGCCTTGGTATTGTCAGGTACAGACACTGGCTCTCCAATTCCTTCACTGTTTACAGCTGAGATGTTAATCTTGTACTCCTGGTTCTCCTTTAGGTTTATAATGGTGAATGAGGTGGCAAGGAAACCTTCTTTGGGTGTCACAATGGTCCATTCCTCCTCCTCTTCCTTTTCATGTGGGATGCAGGTCTCTACAATGTAGCCAGTGATGTCAGAACCACCATCATATACAGGTTTGTTCCAGGCAACAGTAATTGAGGACTTGGTTGTGTCTAAGATTCTTGGGTTGCATGGAGCCCCTGGTTTGTACAGTCCATCTGTTGCCTTGTAGAATGGACTGGGGGCACTTGGTGCACTCAGTCCAGCAGCATTCTCAGCAATTACTCTGAATTCATATTCATGTCCAACAACAAGGCCTGCTGCCTTGAATTGAAGATCTTTGACTTTCCTCTTGTTGCATTTAACCCAGCGGAGGCCTATTCTGTCCTTCCTTTCAATATTGTAGTTGGTGATGGGTGCTCCACCGTCACTCTTAGGTGCTTGCCACATAAGAACCATTGAGTCCTTGGTGATAGCTGTCACCTCAGGATTCTCTGGGGGATCTGGAACCACATATGGGTTATCCGCAATAGTGGGTTCTGAGTCAAGGGACTCGCCAAGCCCATATTTGTTTACTGCCATAACTCTGAAGATGTATTCATTTCCTTTTAGCAGCTTGGGCACCTTGAATTGTGTAGTCTGTAGGTCTGAAACCACATTGGTCCAAGCCAGTCTGCTTGACTCACGCTTCTCAACCACATACCCTTCAATTTTAGCACCACCATCATCTGTGGGTGGAGACCAGGTCAGCACACAGTTGTCAGCTGTGACATCAGACACCTTGAGAGGTCCAACTGGTGGTCCAGGTCTGTCAAGCACTTTAACTTTAAATATGTGCTTAGCAAATCCACCAACATTAGTGGCAGTCAAAACAAATTCCCCACCGTCAGTTCTGATAGAGTCCTTGTTGGTCAGTGTTGTTGTCAATTCAGTGAACTTCACATCCAGCTTCAGTGTGTTCTCAATCTCCTTTCCATTTCTGGTCCAGACCATAGATGGTATTGGTTGACCAGCAATGTCAGCATCAAGCTTAAAGGTCTCTCCTGCCTTCAGCAGAACAACATCCTTAAAGATGGCATCAACCATAATGCGTGGCTCGATAATATCATCTTTGCAGATGATTGGGTCAGAGGGATCAGATGGCACGCTTACTGCACCTGCTGAGTTTCTGGCTATAACACGGAACTCATAGGAGCCATCTTGAGTCAGCCCACTGACAGTGAATGTTGTCTCAATGATGTTGGTAAAGTTGGCTCTGATCCAACGACCCGCAGGTAGTTCTCTCTTTTCAACTGTGTAGCCAGTGATTTTGAAGCCACCATCATATTCAGGCTTTGTCCACTGAATTGTGATGACGTTCTTATTGACAAATATTGGCACAGGCTGGCCTGGTGGGTCCACAGGGTCCAAGGCCAGTATTGCTTCTGAGGCCTTGCTGGGCTTACCAATTCCAGCCATGTTTTCAGCCATTACACGGAACTCATAAGCAACACCATCTTCAAGGCCAGTGGTTTTAAAGATATTTCCTTTCACCATACTCTTGCTGATCTTCTGCCACATAATACTGTTTCTTTCTTTCCTTTCAACATGATAACCTATGACTTCATTTCCACCATCAGACACAGGCTCATTCCAGCCAATTGTTATAGAGTCCTTGGTAAATGCAACAACATTAGGAGTGCCAGGAGGTCCAGGTGCTTTAAATGGATATGCAGCCACCACTGCTGATGAGGTGATGGGGGGTCCAACACCATATCTGTTTTTAGCCTTTACTCTAAACTGGTACTCTGAGCCAGTGTTTAACCGAATGGCTTTGAACATGGTACGGATGACAGTAGAAGACAGCTCTGTCCATGTTTGAGTAGTGGTGTCTCTGATCTCAATCACATAATTATTGATTGGAACACCTCCATCATTCTCAGGAGTGTCCCATGCAAAGACGCAATAGGTACGAGATATTTCCACAATCTGAATTGGTCCCTTGGGTGGCCCGGGCACATCATGTACTTTGACAATGATGTTATCTGTTACACTGCCAACAATGTTTTTTCCTGTCATGGTATAGACACCACTGTCAGCTCTGTTGCACTCATTGATGCTGAGGACAACAGTGGCAGCAGTAGATTCCACATTAGTTCTCTGAGTGACTTTCAGAGCTGCACCGTCCTTCTGCCAGGAGACAGTTGGTCTAGGACGTCCCATAACTGGGATTTCAACCTTGATGTCATCTCCGGCCTTGGCAATAACTGTCTTCTGACATACACCACGCAAGTCAAACTCAGGCAACAAAGTAGAATCTTTAACTGCAATAGGTTTGCTCTCACGTGGGGCACTTCTACCCGAATGGTTGACAGCCATTACACGGAAAATGTACTCCTCATTCTCATTTAGATTTTTCACTGTGAAATCCATGGTCTTGACTGTTGTTACATGGGCCCATTGATCGGTTCCCTTCTTTTGGGCTTCCAGGACGTATCCTGTTATTCTGCTGCCACCATCATGCTTGGGTTTGGTCCATGCCAGACTCACAGAGCTCTTGGTGACATCAGTAGGAACAATACTCTCTGGAGGAGTTGGTGCCTGGGATGCACGAACTGCATCTATGGTTTCCACCGCCTCACCAATGCCATACTCGTTCTCAGCAGACACTCTGAAATAGTACTCACAGCCTTCACCCAAATCACCAATTTTAACTGATGTATGTGGGCAGCTTGTAACTACAGTAGCAAAAGCCTTGCGGGTTGATTCTCTCTTCTCAATGACATAGTTTGTGATCTTGGCTCCACCATCTATAAGAGGCATCTCCCACTGAAGAGTAATGCTTTCCTTATCAATCTTGACAGGTTTGAGGTTAAGTGGCGGTCCTGGTGAATCCAGCACTCTTACATGTATATCGGCACTCTTCTTTCCAGCTGAGTTTTCAAGAGTTAGCTCATATTTGCCTGCATCAACTCTTGAACTCTCAGGAATAATCAGCATTGTAAATGACTCAGTGCTGTCAATGACAGCGCGTGTGACAGGATTACCCTCCTTAGTCCAGGTGACTGTAGGTGTAGGCCGTCCCTTGATTGGCACAAAGAGACGTATGGAGCATCCTGCCCTGACAACAAGGGTTCTTCTCAGTTCTACATCCAGTTCCAAATCTGGCTCAGCTGCACGCTCCACAATCTCAACCAGTTCTTGAGTTTCAGCAGGTTCACCTGCCCCCTTAGCATTCACAGCACTAATTCTGAAGTGGTATTTAGCACCGGTTTCCAGCTCAGGAACAACAAATTCGGTGATTCTGAGTAGAGATGAAGGGGTGTCCTTAATCCATTCTTCTGTACCTTCTTTCTTGTGTTCAATCGTATACCCATTGATTTGAAGTCCACCATTATCAAGAGGCTTGCCCCAGTTCAGTGTGGCAGTGGTCTTGGTTGTGTCTGTAACTCTTGGATTCACTGGAGGGCCAGGCACATCTGCCAAGCATAAAAGGAAAGGTTAGTATTCTTTAAAAAAAATAAAAAATACAGCACTCTGTGAAAAGAATATGGCAATAATAACATACTGCAATATTTGTGTAAATTAATATTGCTGTTTGCTTTTTGCAGCTTTTTACTCACAAGCAACAACAACTGTTGTGACAGGCATAGATGGTTCACTTGGCTCTCCAAAGCCAGCTTTGTTCTCAGCAGCAACGCGGAACATATACTCCATACCCTCAGTGAGACCAGTGACCTCATAGCTGAGCTCAGCAATGGTTTTCTTGGAAGCCCTGACCCATCCCATAGCCTTTTTCTCCTTCTTCTCAACACAGTAACCAATGATATCACTTCCTCCATCCTCAGTTGGCCTTCTCCAGGTCACAGTAGCTGAATGTCCATCCACTTTCTCCACCTCTGGTTTGGATGGTGGACCAGGAGGACCTGAACGGTGGAGATATATGAAACCCAGTCAACAATCTTAGAGGCTATGAAAAGAAAAAATCAAGTGCACATGCCTGATGTAAAATGCAATGGAGAACATAAATTAACTATACATACCAAACCTATCAACCATCTTGACTGCCTCAGAGTGAGATGGCTCACTGGCACCATACTGGTTCACAGCAGAGACTCTGAAGAAGTATTCATTTCCCTGGATAAGCTTGTGTGCCACATAGTGACAGTCAACAACCTTCTCTTCCAGGATGGTCCAGAGCAGGCGGCTGGTCTCCCTCTTCTCCAGTGTGTAATATTTTATTGGCGAGCCTCCATCCTCCGTAGGTGCTGTCCATGTCAGAGTAACTTTTTCAGAGGAGATGCCACTGCATTCTATTGGCCCAGGAGCACCAGGGACATCCAGGACTTTGACTTTAACAGTTTCCTCCTTTACACCGAAGGGATTGCTGGCAGTTATGGTGTACTCTCCAGAGTCCTTCCGCCCAGCATATTTGACGGATAGAGTAGAGGAAGTAGCAGTGGTCTCGATGTTAACAATGTCGGAGGGTTTAAAGTACTTTCCTCCCTTTGACCAACATGAAGTTGGTGCAGGTTTACCTAAAATGCTTGTGGCAGTAATGACAATGGTATCACCAGCTCGGACAGTCAGGCCCTCCATCACGTGAGAATCAATCAAAATGGTTGGTGAAGCTGTTGGGGAAAAAGAAAACTTACTTCACTGTGCAGTATACCAAGTTTCTACCTCAGTTATATCCTCTGACAGAAAACAGTGGTTTTAAATATTTAATATTCATCTCACCATATTCGTCTCTGCAGATGATGGTGTCTGTCTGCTCAGAGGGCGGACTGAGGGCACCAGCAGCATTCTTTGCCCTGATCCTGAACTCATATTTGCAACCCTCCTGCAGATCCGTTACGGTGAATGCTGGGTCCACAACATTCACATTGTTAGCCTTAACCCAGATCTTAGATGGCAGATCACGTCTTTCGACAATATAGCCGGTCAGCCTGTGGCCACCATCGAACTGTGGTTCAGTCCATTGCAGGGTGACTGTGCTCCTTGTGATGCTGACCACATCAGGTTTACCAGGGGCATCTAACAATAAAGATTTTCAGAAAGATATGAGTGCAGAACTGTTTCTTTATACCATCAGTATTTTTAATACTTGCAGACACTTTCTAGACTTACCAATGGGATCCAGGGCCACCCGTGGATCAGTGGGAGCACTTGGTCTGCCAATGCCGGCCAGGTTGATTGCCATGACTCTGAACTCGTATTCCAGGCCTTCAGTCAGCCCAGTCACCTTGTGTTCCTTCATCCTCAAGGCAGATGGGCTTGCCCTCTTCCACAACATACTGTTCCTCTCCTTAAACTCAACATGGTAACCTAAGTGTGATACCAAAGGACAGGGGATACAGGAAATAACATAAGCTTTTGTCTAGAACTGTAATAGTCATAGATCCATGAAAGTAAAGATAAAATGCATGTTAACGTAGTAATGTAGCTGGCTGACAATAGGTAGTTCAAGTGACTGCACCTGTGATGGGAGATCCTCCAGTCTTTCTGGGGTCAGACCAGGCCAGATATGCGGAGTTGTGACGCATGCTCATGATGTGAGGAGGGAGAGGAGCGTCGGGAACATCTGTAGAAAAAGAATGATAGTGGTCAAGAGAGGCTTAACCTCAAGTTAAATTCTTAAACATCATTTTCATTATCTTATATAAGTTGGATGCACAGTAAGTTATCACTTACTGAATGGATGTTTAGCGACTATGGGCTCAGACTTCAGTCCTTCTCCAACGCCATATTTGTTCTCAGCGCAGACTCTGAAGATGTACTCTGTGCCCTCATGGAGACCGGTCACCCTCATGGTGTTGGTCTCCACAGCTGAGGACACGGTCACCCACATGTTGGTGATGGAGTCTCTCTTTTCCAAGATGTAATTGGTGATCTCTGAGCCACCATCGTCCTTGGGAGTACCCCACCTCAGGGTAGCACCATCAGCAGTAACATCTTTGAATTTGACAGGTCCAATGGGGATGCCTGGTTTACCGACAACCCTAGAAGGAGACAGAGGAAATTAAAGTTTTTATCTTTGTTGCTTATTTACACTGTCAATAACACTGACAATGATACATGAATGTGACTTAAACAAGTATGTTGTGATTGAGAAAACATCTCAATTTTGTATTACACTTTCTGAAATGAAATGCTCTGGTACAAATTGATTTGTACCTGATGAAGATGGTGGACTCTTTGCTTCCAGCACTGTTCCTTAAGGTGATGGTGTATTTGGACGCATCGCTTCTCTGGCAGTCTCTTATCAGGAGGGTGGTGTTTACTGCAGAGGACTCAGCACACACTCGGCCAGTATCTGTCAGGTCTTCGTCATCACCCTTCTTCCAAGAAACCTTGGGTGTAGGTTTACCAATGATAGGGATCTTCAGACGGACAGTGCTGCCCTCCTTGGCAACGTAGCACATGTTGGGCAGCTCCCTCAAGTCACAAGTTGGATGAACTACAAAGGGGAGGTACAATTATTTAATCGTCTGTGAACTTGAGCACTAAAACCGTATTTGAATAAATATGGACACTTACTGATCTGATCTTTGGCTACCACTGTGAGTTCCTTGGCAGCGCTCTCTCCTGAATCATTCACAGCCATGACTCTGTAGTTATACTCTTTGCCCTCCACGAGGTCTTTAGCGCTGTACTGCATGTTCTTGGACCTCATTAGCTCCTTGTATTTGTCCTCACCATTGAGAACCTCTAGCACGTAGCAAATGATACGACTGCCTCCATCGGTGAGAGGTTTCTTCCAGCTTAATGTGCAAGAGTCCTTGGTAACCAACAGGGTCTTGAAGTCCATGACAGGCCCAGGCTCCTCTGCAAATGGCAATCATGAATGCAGTAAATCGAAAAAATCACAAATACAACAAATAATAAGGCCAAACACTCAGTCTGTTTTTGTCACACCCACCTGATGCTCTGACTGAATCGGCTGTCTCGCAGGCCTCTCCAATACCAAGCTCATTGACTGCTGACACTCTGAAGGAGTAGGACCGTCCAGGATTCAGGTCAGGGATTTTGCATGCTGTCTTTGCGCAGTTGTTGGAGACCATGGACCAGGCCTTCCTCTCAGTATCACGCTTCTCCACTATGTAGTGGGTGATTTCGTGGCCGCCATCAATCAGAGGAGCATCCCAGTAGATGGAAGCATTGTCTTTGGAGGTTTCCTTCACAATCAGGTTGACCGGTGGTCCAGGGGTGTCTAGAGAGATACAACAACTCACTCAGTCACAGCATCTCTTCAAATATGAACCACAGCCTTAAAAAAACCCTTTACTCACCAAAAACTTTCACAACGACGGTGTACATCTTCATGCCAGCGAGGCTCTCCAGGCTCAGAATGTATTTGCCAGCATCATATCTGTTGACATTCTCTACCATTACCATGGTGTCAGTGTTGGTGGATTTGATAATGATGCCTTGACGGTCCTTGATGTTGGTGTTCATCTTTGCCCAGATGACCCTGGGAGTGGGACGGCCCTTGATGGTGGCATGCATTCTCAGGACGTTGCCGGCACGCAGCTCCACGACCTCCTTCAGCTCTGCGCTCAGCTCTGCCTCAGGAGGAACTATACAAACACATAAGGTACAGTCTTACTGTTAGTGCGAGTTTTAAAGCCCTAATTTACTAACACTATTTCTGTCTACGTGGTCGGAGAGGACGCTGACGCTGATTGTTCGCCCCTTCTCCACCCGCACAAATGCTTAGCACTTAGAGATTGCCTAAATGTAAAGTGCATTATAAATAAAATGTATTATTATTATTATTATTTCAGGATTGTATCATGCACACCTTGTGATGTCAATCATTCCATATTTCATTTACACTGTCCTTCAGAATACAAATAAATGCAGATTGTGATGAAATACACACCAACGATGTCCTTTGCAACATGTTTGCCAGGTACTTCAACTGGCTCGCTGAAGCCGACCTTGTTGACGGCAGTGATTCTGCATTGGTACTCGGCCTTGTCAATGAGGTTCTGTATGACATAGTGGGTCTCCTGTAGGTTCCTGGGGACATTGCAGCGGATCCAGTCTGCCGTATCAGTCCTCTTGCACTCAACCAAGTATCCAATAATAGGGCTTCCACCGTTGTTGGCAGGGGCAGTCCAGGCAAGGCTGATGGTGCTGTGAGTGGTGTCTGTTACATGAGGATCCACAACTGGTCCAGGAGGAGCTGGGAAAGAGCACATTAATCCAGGTTATATGATGTGTTTCCATAATGTGTGTGTTTGTGTAATATAACATACTATACAAAGTTTTCAGAAGTCATTGGACTCACTGATGGGATTCTGTGCATAGGTGCCAGCAGAGGGCTCGCTTGGTTTGCCAAGCCCTGCCACATTGACGGCTGTGACTCTGAACTCATACTCAGCTCCCTCTGTGAGGCCTGTCACATCAAGGCTCCTCTCTGTCAGAGGCTTTCTGTTTAGCTTGGTCCAGTTGATTTCCTTTGCCACTTTCTTTTCCAGCATGTAGCCAAGGATTGTGGACTTTCCGTCATCATGAGGCTCCTTCCAGCTCACTGTCATCTGGTCTTTGGTCACATTTGTAATCACTGGTGCCTCACAAGGGCCAGGGACAGCTGTAAGAGACACAAGAGATAAGGTTTTATTGAGGATGTTAAAAATATAAAATACACTTTCTCATTCACTTCACTATAGTCATGAACAGAATATGTCATGTTGCAGTAAATAGGTTTGTCTAATGTATGTCTATCCTACATGACAGAATGCTGACTCACTGAAAGGGTTTTTGGCGATGACAGGGTTGGTGATAAAGGTATCTCCAACTCCCCAGTTGTTTTCAGCACGGATTCGGAACTGGTACTCTCTTCCTTCGATCAGCCTCTCCACATTGTACTCAAGGACTTCACCCTTAAACTTGCCGCAAACCTGAGCCCAATTAGCTCTGCTGGTCTCACGCTTGTCGATAGTATAGCTGTTGACGGGGGAACCGCCGTCCTTCAGAGGAGGCTCCCAAGACAGCTTGATATTGGTGGCAAATACTTCAAGGAATTTGGCACTTGCAGGGGGGCCAGGTACATCTAAAGAGAAAAATATTAATGGTGCATCAACAAATTAAGCACATGTTGATGGGTTAACACTAGAACAGCCAACATTCCATGTATACCTAGAACCGCCAAGAGGTAATTTTGACCTCCATTCACTCTAATGCAAAAATGGTAAATGGACTGCATTTATGTAGCCATATATATTATAAACCCAGCCAGACACACAGTTCAAAACACTTTCTAGTAATGCTTCACATTCATATACATACACATATTTTACAAAAAATAACAAAAGTGGTTGCTAGGCAACCAATATAGACGACTCTTTATTTTTCTATTTTCGAACAGTGTGTGTATGTAAAAATTTTCAAAATTGTTTCAAATTTTTGAATTCATGTCCATTTCTCATGAGAGCAAGGGATTGTCATAGTTATGTTCAATGTTTATGAGTAATATTAGTTTTTTATCTGTTTGACCTGTTTGAACTGCTTGACAACTTTCTAGTATCTGAACTCATGTTGTGTTGTGGGATGAGGTCAAAATGACTAACTAACTAAATAACTAACTATAACTAACTAACTGGCAAACTGAGTGACTAAATGGAAATTATTTAGCCCAGATTGCAATGATTGGAAAAACAATTTTATACATTTTTATGTACACACACTATTTGAACAGTAGAAAAATAAAGAGTCATCTATATTGGTTGCCTAGCAACAACTGTTGTTATTTTTGGTAAAGTATGTGTGTGTATATGAATGTCAAGTATTACCATAAAGTGTTTTGAACTGTGTGTCTGGCAGGGTTTATAATATATATGGCTACATAAATGCAGTCCATTTACCATTTTTGCATTAGAATGAATGGAGGTCAAAATGACCTCTTGGCGGTTCTAGGTAAAACCTCTCTTTTCTTCGCTCTCTTTTATATCAGAATCACGAAAACGCATAAGATGATGTAGAACACACTTTTAGGAAAAGTCACCAACTGGGAGACCTAGGGTTTTTACGCAAACAGAGTTACGTGTATTTTAAGAAGCAAGAGAGGTCAAAATGACCTCACGGCGGTTCTAGTGTTAAGCAGATATGTGAAAACAGCAGCAGCAGCAGCATTGTTTAAAATCTGGTAGCTTTTCCAAAAGACACATTGAATTCCTCACCCAGGACGCTGACATTGATCTCTGCAGTCTTGGAGCCACTGGCATTCTCGGCCAGGATGGTGTAGGTCCCTGTGTGATCCTTGGTGACTTCTTTCATCTCTAACTGGAAGTGGTGTCTCTGATGGCTGATGACGTGGCCTTCATCTGACTTTAGGCTATCGTCGCCTTTCTTCCAAGTCACCTTGGGCATGGGCTTACCAAATACCTCAGCCTCCAGGAGTACTGTGGCTCCAGCCTTCACCCTTATACCTTTCTCCATCTTGGCATTGAGCTCCACTCTTGGAGGAACTGAGTTGAATGAGGATGAGATAAATGGGTGTTACACTCTGTGAAATACTCGCACATTTCAAAATGTTTTTTTGGCAGTCAAAGTTAGACACATTAAAACTACTACCACAGGGATTTTGTCATCAGAGACTTAAGTCAAACTCTCACCATTCTCAGCACAGACCAAAACTGGGTCTGTGGGTTCTGAAGGTTTGCTTATGTTGACAGCAGTTTTAGCGATGACTCTGAACTGGTACTGCAGGTCTCTCTCCAGGCCAGTAACTGTGTACTCCTCCCTTGGACAATTCTGGCTGCTGGTGTTGCAGCGTAACCAAATGTCTCCTGGCACTCGCATGGACTCAACATAGTAGCCAATGATCTTGCTTCCACCGTCATTCTTGGGACGGGTCCAAACCAAAGTGACAGAGTTCCTTGTGACATCCAGGATCTCAGGTTTACCTGGAGTGTCTGTAACACACATAGATAAATAGGTAGAAGTAATAAAACAAGGCTAAATGAACAAAACAAATGCTATAATTGCTGGCAACAAACGTACCAATAGGTGTTCTAGCGGTGACAAAGTCTGTCTTCTTGCTTGGTTTACCCTGGCCTGCACGGTTCATGGCAGAGACTCTAAAAGTGTATTCCAGGCCCTCAATTAGGCCAGCGCAAGGGTACTCAGTGGTGCGGACAACAGTGTCATTGGCCTTCACCCACAGCAGGCTGTTCCTCTCCTTACGCTCAATGTAGTAACCTGTGATGGGGCTTCCACCATCTGTCTCAGGTGTATCCCAGGCCACAAACATACAGTCCTTGTTGGTCTTATTAATGCGGCAATTGAGGGGCTCACTAGGAACATCTGGTGGCAACAGAGGAGAACAATGAACACTCTGGAATGGCAATTCAAGCCTTGCATCTATTGCTCATTAAAGCCTGCACTGGAGACAAGTTTAGTTAAACTTACCGAAGGGGAACTTGGCAACCATCCTGTCAGATTGAACAGGATCTGACACACCATAGCGGTTCTCAGCTCGGATGCGGAATACATACTCCTTCCCAGGAATGAGCTTTCCGAGCCTGCAACCGGTCTTTGAGCAGGAAGAAACAGCCGTTACCCAGTCACCTCTGGTCACATCACATTTCTCCACCACATAATTGGTTATGTTGCTGCCTCCATCCTCCAGTGGCTTGTTCCAAGACAGGGAGCAGGCATCAGAGTCAATGTCACTGATTTCCACTGGGCCCTCAGGAGGACCAGGGATGTCTGAAAAGTAATTGAAAAGTCAGTTGAGTTACTTTCTCCACAGTCGAATCGTGTAACGTAAATAACTTGCATGTAACTGTGGGAATAAAGACCTCTGATGACGATCTTCAGGGCTTGGACCACCTTTGCAGAGCTATTCTCAGCAACAAGGCTGTACTCTCCAGTGTCAGTCCTTGACACGTCTTTGATGATAAGGACACACATATTTCCAGACTGGTGCACAGCCAGACGACTGGATGGGACGACTGCGTTTTCGCCTCGCATCCACTTGCAGGTGGGGGCGGGTTTCCCAGAAACCAGTGCTTCCACTCTTAGCTTAGCTCCGGCTCTGGCACTTACTGTCTCTGCCATAACGATCTTTGGTTCCACTGCAAGTAAGGAGAGAAGATTGTGAGCAGCTACTCCAGTAAACTGAGACGCAGCCTTGCGATTGCGAAAAGTTATCATCTTTAGTGCCATAACTCAATATTAAAACATCCTGCTGTTATCAATAGAAATTGATATTTCAAAACTTCACAGCAGTTTGTAAGATACTAAAAAACTAAAATAACTAGATAATATAACATAATTGATTTGACACATTAATGTGGCATGACAGCTTACACATTTGTTCCTTGATCTCGATTGGCTCCCTCGTCTCAGTGAATAAGCTCATGCCCATGACGTTCTTGGCGGCCACTCTGAACTTGTACCTTTTGCCCTCCTTCAGGCCACTGATGCTGATTGTCAAACCTTTTACTGTGGTGTAAGCATTCCACAACTCCTCTTCAGGCTCTTCCTCTTCCTCCACTACCGGTGGAGGTGGAGGTGGTGGAGGTGGAGCTTCCTCTCCTTCTGCAACCTGTAGAGAATTGAATATTGCAGATAAATGATTCATACTTCGAGCTGACTCAGTGATAAGAACTGATGTAGAACATTTTGTTAGAATTTTGTTGATCATGTGACAAACCTCCACAGGTGCAGGAGGCTCTGGAGGAGGTTTGACCTCTATATATTCAATCACATAACCATCGATCTTGGCACCACCATCCCTCATAGGCTTCACCCAGCCGACTGCGGCACTGTTCTTAGTGATCTCAAGAACCTCAATCTTTGGACAGGGATCTGGCTTACCTGAAAAGGGAACCGACATGTGTGATCAAGTGTTTCTGATGCCAGATTAAAAATAAACCAGACAACTTAAACTGTGGTGTCACTCTGTGTAATTATAAGATGATACGTACTGACAGGATCAGAGGCCATGTAAGAAGTGGGTGTTACTGTGGGAACTCCAGGACCATATTCATTGACAGCTATGACCCTGAAGTAATATTCAGTTCCTGAAATCAGACCAGTCACTTTGAAGGGAACCTTGTCCAGCTCTACTTCAGCCTTGACAGTTGACCAAGTCTTGCGATCAATCTCACGCTTCTCAACAATGTAATGAGTGACTTCTTTGCCACCATTGATTTCTGGAGGACTCCAGGAGAGCTTTATTGAGGTCTGTTTGATGTCTGAAGCTTCCAGGTTCATAACTGGTCCAGGAGTATCTGTCAGGAAAACAAGGCTTGACATTACGATGTGATACTTGTATTTTGATTTGATTGTTTGATTGTTATTATTAACTATGACTTACCAAGAACCTGGACAGCGACAAACACAGCCTTCTCTCCAGCAGGGCTCCGCACAGTCAGGCAGTATTTGCCAGAGTCATTGCGTGTGCTGTCTGGGATGACGAGGAAAGTCATGGTATCGATAATGTCAACTTTTCCCTTCCTGACGACATTGTCGATTCCCATCCTCCTCCAAATTATCTTGGGAGGTGGTCGGCCCCTGATGGTAGCACAAAGCCTGATGGGACAGCCAGCTCTCACTGTCAGTCCCTGTTTCAGGTTAGCATCCAAGTCAATCTCTGGTGCCTCTGTTGGAAGAAATGGTGCAAGTTTCAACTTGATGTCACAAATACAGGTCACCGTTCAGTGTTGATAGGTGTTACACAGGACGGCATCATCACAGACAAAACAGGTTAACCTCAGATACCACAAAAGCAATTTATTGTTTTTCCTCACCTAGAATCTCCTTCGGGATCACAGCACTGTCCAGGTTGCAGGGCGGGCTCATGCCCACCTGATTCTGAGCAGACACTCTGAATTCATACACAAGATTCTCGTCGAGACTTGAGACAGTGAACTCACACACGACCAGCTGAGCTGCAACATTGCACCTCTTCCAACCATCATCTCCTTTCTTAGCAGATCCCTGCACTCTCATCTCCACAACGTAGCCGATGAGTGGAGCTCCACCATCAGATACAGGCTTGGTCCAGCCCAAGGTGACAGTGGATTTGGTGCTGTCCACGACCTTCAAGTTAGTAGGAGGTGCGGGGGGCTCTGTAAGAAGAAAGATTTGTGAACATCAGGCTCTAGATTTTATCTTTAGCAAAATAACATGCCTTCCATCTATTAAACTTTGTTTAGCAGCAATTTGCCATATCTATAATATCAAGTGTGTTAAATATAATAAATAAATATGTATAAAAATATGTATGTACATTATTACATACCGACTGTGTCTTTGGCAGTGATGGCACGTGATGGCTTGCTTGGATTGCCAATTCCAATTTCATTGACAGCCTTGACTCTGTACTGGTAGTCATGAAGAGGCAGAAGTCCAGTAACTGTGAAACGAGTGGTAGGGACTGGATCTTTGATGACGGGAGACCATCTAACGGCGTGCTCCTCCCTCTTCTCCAAAAGATAACCTGTGATTGGCTTGCCTCCATCTCTCTCAGGCTCTGACCACTGCACAGTCATCTCCTCCTTGGAAATCTTGGTGACTTCTGGTGCTTCAGGAGCATCAGGTACATTGAACTGGGTACCTGCAACAATAGATCCACTCTGGACAGCAGGACCAGGACCCATCTTATTCTCAGCACGAACTCTGAAGATATATTCATTGCCTTCAATAAGGCGGGTTACTTTAGCTTTGTTGGTGATGACAGCATTGGAGTGTACTGACCAGACTCCCCTCTTGGTTTCACATTTTTCAATGATGTAGTTGTAGATTTCACAGCCACCATCATCCTCTGGGATTTCCCAGGTCAGATGGCACCTGTCCGTGGTGATATCGGAGATCTTGAGATCCCTGATGGGGCCAGGTCTGTCCAGAACGTTGACCTTGGCATGAGCAGAGCACGTTCCAGCAGCATTTGTAGCAGTGATAACATATTTGCCAGTATCAGTGCGCCTGGCTCCAGTAAGCAGCAGCTTGGAGAAGTCAATACCAGATTCAATCTGAAGCCTGGGGCCTTTCCTGATCTCATCTGTACTTTCATCCTTGGTCCATTTGATGTCAGGATGGGGTTTGCCCTTTACCATTGCCTCGATAGGAATGGAGTCTCCTGCCTTGACAACAAGAGTTCCATCCAGTTTGATCTTGATCTCAGGCTGCACGAGCAGTTCCTTCACCAGGACTTCACCTGTGGTCACCCAGTTGCTCTCGCCTCCTTCATTCTTGGTTTGAACTCTAAACTGATAGATCTGGTTTTCGATGCACCTATCAGCCATGAAGTAGGTCTCCTTGATGGCACCCTTATGTAGCCTCTCCCACTCCTCTGCCTCCTTTGGTTTCTTCTCAACGTGATAACCCAGGTTGCGGCTACCGCCATCATAATCTGGCTTCCTCCATTTAAGGAAGCAGAAGGTTTTACCAATCTCAGATATGTGGAAATCAATGGGTTCACCAGGCTTCTCAATGGGATCAACTGCCAGCACAGGTGTCTTGGTCTCAGTGGATGGACCAGCACCAATCTTGTTCTCAGCACTGACTCGGAAGAAGTACTCACAACCCTCGGTAAGAGGAGCCTTTATTAGACGCTTTGTGCAGTCATTGGAGACGACTGTCCAACCTCTCTGGCTGGGCTGACGGGACTCAATAACATACTGAGTGATCTCAGTACCTCCATTGTCTTCTGGGTTCTCCCAAGACACCATGCAAGAGTTCTTTGTGACGTAAGCCACTTTCAAGTTCTGACAAGGTCCTGGTGTGTCCAGAACATTGACAATTATTGTGGCCTGTGCCTGTCCACTACTGTTCTTGGCAACGATTGCATATTTGCCATAGTCGGACCTGACTGCCTCGTTAATTACCAGTTCACACAGCGGGTAGTGGTTGTTCATGTCAGTGCGTTTGTCCCGACCCAAGGCTCTGGCATCCTTGGTCCATGTGATCTCTGGATCTGGTCTGCCTTTCACCCTAGTGATCAAACTGATGATCTGACCTGCTCGCACTGTTAGAGAGTCACGGCAGGACACATCTACAACAACTTCAGGAGGAACCAAGATGTCCTTCGCCAAGATGGTCTCTGGCAGCTCTCTGGGTTCACTGTCTCCAACTTTGTTGGTGGCCCTGATGCGAATTTTGTACTCCATTCCTTCAATGAGGCCTTGCACTCTGTGAGCGCAAATCTTGATGAGGTCCTTGTTAATTCTGTCCCACTGGGCACTTCCTGTCTTCTGAATCTCAACCACATAGCCAAGAATAGGACTGCCTCCATCTCTCGTAGGTTTTGTCCAGCAAATGTCAGCATAGGATTTGCTCCAGTCCTTCACTTTTGGATTGCCAGGGGGTCCGGGTTTGGTGATGGCACGTGTGGCTCTGACGGGGTCGGAGGTGGGAGAAGGCTCACTGACACCAGCAATGTTCTCAGCAAACACTCTGAACTCATAGGTGTTCCCTTCAAACAGGCCTGAGACTCTGTATCTGATGTCCAACACAGGAGTTTTGTTCACACGGATCCACTTCCCTGTCATTTCTCTGCGTTCAACCACATAGCCACTGATGGGGCTTCCTCCATCATATTCAGGCACCTCCCACTGCACTGTCACGGCGTTCTCTGTGATATCAGAACACTGAGGCAGGCCAGGGGGACCAGGAGGGTTGAACATGTTCTTGGCAACAGTGGGAGGACTCTCAAGTCCAGCACCAATACCAATCTTATTCTCTGCACGGACACGAACAATGTATTCACGACCCTTTTCCAGCCTGGACACTTTGGCCTTGGTGCTGGTGCCACTGGAGCTAACGACAGACCAGGGCTCCCATGGCTTCTTCACATCCTTCTTTTCAACAACATAGCCTGTGATGGGCGTGCCTCCATCATCCTTGGGTGCTCTCCACTGGATCATCATGTAATCTGGGGTCACCTCTGAGATATTGACGGGTCCGATGGGTGGACCTGGAAGATCCAGTACTGTGACATGCAAGGCGACAGTCTTGCTACCTGACGGGTTAGACACAGTGAGGATATACTCCCCAGTGTCTTCTCTCTTGCACTCAGGGATACTGAGAGTGGTTGCGGATCCAGCAGTCTCAATGTGATAACGGCCTTCTGATGCAATCTCATTGCCATCTGTCATCCACTTGGCAGTGGGAATGGGAATGCCTGTCATCTTTGCAGGGAGGATAATAGTGCTGCCAGCTTTGATAACAAGACCTTCAATAAGCTTAACATCAACTTCAATAGCTGGGGGCACTGAAAGACAAAAAGAGCAACAATATTAGAGTGACAGAAGCAGCATTGGCAATAAACAACTCCACAAGAACCACGTGTCTTACATGTCTTCTCCTGGCAGGTGATGGGAACACTGGTGTCAGGACGGCTCACACCAATGGCGTTCTGTGCCTTCACCCTAAAGCGGTAAGTCTTGCCTTCCACCAGGCCGGTGACGTGGGCGTGGTTATTGCTCACGGTCTTGAAGGTGACCCAGTCAGTCTGGCCCTCCTCTTGGTGCTCCACAATGAAGCCGGTGATTTCACTTCCACCAGTGCGATCAGGCCACTCCCATGCCAACCACACCTCTGTCTTGTCTGCATCGGTGTGGTGCAGGTTCTTGGGTGGGCCAGGAGGATCTGATAGTATCAAGAAGGAATCATTAATAACCAATTAGCATTGGATAATGAGGAACAATTGATAATGTATCATTTAAACTGCTCCCAGTATTTGCATTTGAGTAGAAACACTCCCATGAGGTGAGAAAGCGTTTTACTCACAGAGGGGATCAATGGCCTTGATTGGTGACTTGGTCATCACAAAGTCACTTCTGCCAAACTGGTTCTCAGCAGCCACCCTGAACAGGTACTGGATTCCTTCCATCAAGTACATGGCCATCAGACTCAGCTTCTTATTGGCTGGAGAGACAGGAACCCACTGCTCTGCAGCCACGTCCTTCTTCTGCACAATGTAGTGAGAGATGACAGCACCACCATTGTCTTCAGGAGCCTTCCATGTGAGGTAGGCAGACTCGCTGGTTATCTCAGAGATCGCCAAGTCTCTGGGAGGAGAAGGCTTATCTGGTGGAAACAAAAGTGGGTGAGTAAAATTCACAGTATTGTAGGGTTGTAAATTCTGATATATTCTTCTTCTTCAGAGGTGAGGCAAACAAACTATTGTTTGAGTTGGTGGACATTTTACTTACTCAGCACAAGCACAGCAACAGTGGCAGATTTCTTCCCAGAAGAGTTCTCCACAGTGAGAGTGTAGTTGCCAGAGTCTGCACGAACACACTTAGGAATGAAGACTTTGCTGCCGGAAGCAGTGACGGCAACGGTGATGTGAGTAGGAACGTCTCCATCGTTCTTCTTCCAGCTAACGGTGGGTGTGGGCACACCCTTAATCGTGGCACTCAAGGTGATGTCAGTGCCCAGCATTGCCAGGTGGTCACGTGCCATGTTGGCATCCAGCAAAAGCTCTGGTGCCTCTGTGGACACACATAGGACCAGATTACCACACTGAGCAGATTATTAAAGCCAACACCTGCAGTCTGTCTGTCTGTCTGTCTATCTATATCCATCCATCCATCTATCCAAAAACAGTAGAAGTACAAGTCTTTACCCAGTCTGTCGTGGACTTTGATGTTCTGTTTGACGTAGGAAGGGTCAGATCTGCCGGCAGCGTTGACGGTGAAGATCCTGAAGGTGTACTCCTCTCCATCAGTCAGGCCTGTCACCACGTAATGGAGGTCAGGGCACTGTTCTGGAGTCTCGTTGGCCTGAGTCCACTCCACAGCGCCGGGCTTCTGGTACTCAACGATGTAGCCAAAGATCCGGCCTTTGCCGTCATGGCGAGGCATCTGCCACTTCAGGCTGACGGTGTCCTTGGTCTTGTCATAGGCCTCAGGGGTGACTGGGGGGCTGGGCCGCACTGTGAGGATAGAGTATCGAGACTAGAGTCAGTTACTTGGCCACTCTGAAATTTAATTTCGTGACCTGAGTGGTAAAGACAGTCACAGACAATATCTACATTATCAAATACCCCATCTCATCCTATCTATCTGATACTATCTGATATTTTTTTCTGCTTAGAAAAAGATGATTATTATTATAGGTATGTTGAGACTGAAAGAGTTAAGAGGAATAAAAGGTACAAATGCTAAATAAAATATTAGTACTTCATGTGAATTCAATCTCCTGGTCATTTGGATCCAAACTGCTGAATGTTATAAAATAATAAGGATAGTAATAGTAATAATGAAAATAACAATGAAACTTTGTTATACTGACCAATAGGATCTTTTGCCAGAATGGGTTTAGAGGGGACACTGGGGTCTCCGGTTCCCAGCTCGTTCTCAGCCATCACCCTGAACTCGTACTCGCAGCCCTCCACCAGGTCCTGGACTCGGTACTGAGTGGCCGGGTACAGCGGGTCTCTCGTGACTCTGGACCACCTCTTGGCTGAGGGCTCCTTTTTCTCCAGGATGTAGTTGGTGATGGGTTTCCCACCGTCACGAGGGCGGTTCCACAGCACCAGGGCGTTGGTGCCATACACTTCCCTGACTGTGGGCATCTCAGGGGCCTCAGGGACTCCTGCAGGGGGGGGAAACCTGGTTATCTAAACTGTTTCAGAATCCACCTTTGTTAAGTACAGGAAATATTTAGTCAAATGAGTAGATGTGTTGGAATGTGAAGAGCGTACTGAAGAGATCCTTGGCTCTCATTTCCTCAGACTCCAGAGGGTCGCTGATGCCATACATGTTCTCAGCAGAGATTCTCATGATGTACTCTCTGCCCTCGGTCAGCTTGGGGATCTGGGAGGAAAAAAATAGCTGACAACCTCCTCCAACAAAGCACTTCTGAAGCTCTGACGCAGCAGCAGCTGACTGGACTCAAACTAAACTCATCCAAACTATCTGGACCCACCTTGCATGTGGTCTTGGTTGAGGCTGATGTCACTGTGGTCCAGATGTCTCTGTTGGTGTCTCTCTTCTCGATGATGTAGTTGGACACGTCCACACCGCCACTGTCCAGAGGAGGCTTCCAGGAGATCACCATGTACTCCCTGTGCACCTCTTCGAACACGACTGGGCCGACTGGAGGAGTTGGACGATCTGTAGGGAGGAGAGCGGTACAGTTACTTCAAGTCGTCTATTATTGTTCTACATCAGTCATTTAGTTGCTGCAGCTTCACAGTTTCTTCTCCTGATGACATCAATTCATATGAAGCACAATAGTCCGTCTTCGTACCGACAACTGTGAGGTTGCAGAGTCCCTTCCTGGATCCAGTGCTGTTCTCCACCACCACAACGTATCTGCCGCTGTGCTCGCGCTGGGCCT
The DNA here is from genome assembly GCA_030347415.2 of Decapterus maruadsi. NCBI lineage: Eukaryota > Metazoa > Chordata > Actinopteri > Carangiformes > Carangidae > Decapterus > Decapterus maruadsi. The sequence goes on from CM064902.1 coordinate 29,437,024, forward strand.
TCATCACGCCCAGTGACATGGTGGTCAGTGTGTTCTTGAACATGATGTGTTTGTCGGCCTTCAGCTCATTGTCATCTCTGTACCACATGATGGATGGAGAGGGTTTTCCGGTGTAGCGGCCCTGCAGCAGGCAGCTCTCACCAACACGGATGATGATCTTATCACGGAAGTCAAGCTCGATGGTCGGTGGCTCTGCAGGTACAGAAAATAAAGACACGTTAGATGAAATGACACACAAAGTAGATTCTGACTGTTTCCCTCTCTGATCCTACTGTGATAAAGCATATACTGTTTTAAACGAGGCTTGTTACATGAACAAATTATGGTGACGCGTGCTCACCCAGTTCATCCTTGCAGGTGATTGGTTTGGTGCAGAATGATGGTTTGCTGGGTCCGACCTCATTGACAGCAATGACCCTGAACTCGTAGGTGTCACCTTCTCTTAGACCGTCGTAGGTGTACTTCCTGTCCATCAGCTTCTCCTTGGTCAGTCTGGTGAACTTGTCTTTGCCGATCATACGTGCCTCCAGGATATACATGATGATCTCTGAGCCGCCGTCATACTTGGGTGCCTTCCAGGTGACGCTGATCAAGTCCTTGGTGACTCTGGTGACCTCCAGCTCCTCAGGGCGGTCTGGCACATCTGAGACAAAGACAGTGTTTTCATTTAATGGTATAAAAGAAAAACAAAGGAAAATCTTAGCCAGTCCTGTCCTCCAAAGGTCAGTGGTCTCAGTGTTTGGTTAAGTGAACTCACTGATGGGCTCCTTGACCACAAGCTCGCATGCGGTCTGCATGAAGGGCCCCAGGCCAATAGCGTTCTCAGCAGCCACCCTGAAGAAGTAGGACTTTCCGATGGTGAGTCCATGAACCACGGCGTTCTGTCTGCTGGCATTGAAAGAGACTGAGGTCCAAGCCTTACGCTCCGCCTCACGCTTCTCAACAAGGTAGTTGCTGATGGGAGAACCGCCGTCATTCTCAGGGAAGAACCAGTTGAGCTTGCAGGAGTCGCTGCTCAGGTTCTCAGCAGTGACGGGGATACCGACAGGTCCAGGGACGTCTGAGGGACGACACAACCAGGTTTGGTAGAAAGAAATCACATTTTTTAAACTGATCTCATTTGTCTAAAGACGTTTATCTTTCTGAGAACAATATCTCACCCAGGACTTCCACTGTGATGTTCTTTGTCTTCTCCCCTCCAGCGTTCTTGGCAGTCAGAGTGTAGACACCCAGGTGTTTCCTGGCACAGGATTTAATAACCAGGGACGAGCTGATGGCTGTCGTCTCCACCTGAGCCTCAGGTGGCAGTGCAGCTCCATCTCTGGTCCAGGTCACGTCTGGAGCCGGCTGGCCCGACACGTAGGCAATGATGCGGATCACACCACCTGCATGGACCACCATCCTCTCCTTCACTGAGGCATCCAGATCCACCTCAGGAGCAACTGAAAGGAAGGAAGAACCTCAATATTACTGTCTGCTCATTCAAAAGACTAGACTGGTAGATGGTGGCCACAGGAAGAAACATAGAGTTTCAGAACGACTTACTGGTTCTGTCTTTGACCTCAAGCACCTCTGGGACTTCGCCTGGTTCGCTGTTTCCGGCAGCGTTGAAGGCAAGAACCCTGAACCTGTACTTGCCACCAGTCTTCAGACCAGTGATCACAAAGCGGGTGCCACGGATCTCAGTCTCCTTAGCCTGAAAAACACAAACGCTCAGTTTTTCCCTCAGGTTCCTCTCCAGCAGATCTCTCTCTAAAACCATGTTTTGTATCTGAGTCAGAAACAATGTCAAAGATTCACTGTGAGGGAGACTAAGACTTGTTGGATAATAGCAAACTACTGTTTGTTCAGGAGAGTATTTACTGTAGTAGTAGTAGTAGTAGTAGTAGTAGTAGTAGTAGTAGTAGTTTACTGAGTATTTTTGTACTTATTGTACACGGCCTGTTGCCCTTATCTCAGTGGATTAAAATAATACAGGAAGACATTTTGTAAGGTAACTGGATATTGGGATGCTTCTCCTCACCTTGACCCAGGCCTCTGTGCCTTCCTCCTTGTACTCCACCCAGTAGCCCATGACCTTGGAGCCTCCATCTTTCAGAGGAGGAATCCATTCCAGGTCCACAGTGGACTTGGTCCAATCAGAAACCTTGGGGGTTGGAGGAGATGGGGGGGCTGCAGGAGAGAATGACAAACAGTGAACTTCATACTCTGTGCATTTAAATGATAATGTGTGATTTCTGGATTTAAGTCTCACAGATGGGGTCTCTGGCAAAGATGGGGTCTGTGGGGGGGCTGGCGAGGCCGGGTCCTGCAGCGTTGATGGCAGTGACTCTGAACAGGTACTGGGAGCCCTCAATGAGTCCGCTCACCGCGAACGACTCGCCCATGCCCATGGGACGAATGGGGTCGCGGGTGACTCGGGCCCAGCGCTTGCCCGTCGTCTCTTTACGCTCCAGCCAGTAGCCGGTGATTGGCGTGCCGCCATCATCCTCAGGCTCCTCCCAGTTAACGGTCATGGAGTCCATGGTGATACTGGTGACTGTTGGCTTCTCACACTGACCAGGGACAGCTGCAGAATGAATGGACAGGAAGTGTCAGAGGTTTGAGAAGTAACTGACCATCGCTGCTCACCTAGTCAGCAGCTTAATGCACAGCAGTGTGTAGGATGTAGCTTTACGTATAAATGCTGTAAATAGGCTGTAATATGGAGACTTTGCTGAGGCAGCTCCACTCACTGTAGAGGTTCCTGGCGACCTCGGGGTCGCTATCCAGCGGATCGCCAACTCCATATTTGTTCTGGGCCATGATGCGGAACACATACTCGTGTCCTTCCATCAGATTCTCCACCGTCCAGATTCGCTCCTTGGGCTCATTAGTGACGGGCACCCAGGTCTTCCTGTTGGCCACCCGTCTCCAGATGACGTAGTTTGTGACTTTGGAGCCACCGTCGTCTTTGGGAGGCAGCCAGGAGAGCGTGATCTTCTCAGCTCCGATCTCCTCAAACTTGATGGGAGCAGAGGGAGGACCGGGGCGACCTGAACACAGAGGAGCAGTATGTTTAAACATGGTGAATTATTTAGGCTAATCTGTCTTTTCACTGATCGGTAATAGCATTTTATTGGTGTTTGTTTATATTGATCATTTTGTCGCCAGCCAGTCAGCTGAGGTCATTAAGGTCAGGAGAAGATTAGAGGTCAGTTATGACCAGTTAGCGTCAGCTCTGTTCGTACCCAGCACGTTGAGCCTCATCTCCTTGGAGGCTTTGCCGAGGCTGTTGGAGGCCACCAGCGTGTAGAGGCCGGTGTCTGGACGTTTGCCTTGCTGGATGAGCAGCGTGCAGGTGTCGTCTGACACGATCTTGTTGATGTGCTCGTCGTATTGAACCTCCACTTTGTTGTCGGACTTGTGGGGCGGGGCTTTGTACCAGGTCAGTGTAGGGAATGGACAGCCGCGGACCGTGGCCACGATGCTGATGTCACTGCCCTGCTCCACCTCCATGAACTCCTTCAGCTCAATGGATGGAGCGCCTGCAAGACAAGTGAGAGGAGAAAGAGTCATCTTCCTTCTGTTGCTGTTTGATTAAAGCAAGAATGATGACCTGAGATTAGAAACCTGCAGTCAAAACTTAAAACCTCGAGGCATCCCACTCTCTAGTCCCTAAACACTGCATCCTACATTTCCCCTAATGCAACTCTACGTCTTTCAGAGTTGGTCTTACAGGTCTGGTCCTGGATGAGAATGGGTCCAACGGTGGATGAAGGTCGGCTGTGTCCGGCCTCGTTCCACGCCACCACTCTGAACTCATACTCATCTCCCTCCGTCAGGTCTTCCACCTTGAAACTTGTGGTGTCCACATCTCTCCTGTTGCACCTGCGAGACAGGAGAGAGGGTTGAATTCCGCCCAACGCCACAGCAAAGAAACAGATAAGGTTAAGTGGGCCAGTGGCGGCCTTACCTCCTCCATGACTCCTTCTGAGTGCTGCTGGCAGCCCAGCAGAGCAGGTCCACAGTGTAGTGGGTGACGGGTGAACCACCATCGTTCTTTGGAGCTTTCCATGTCAGAGTCACGGTGCCCTTCCTCACATTCTGGATCTTCAGCCTGGTGGGGGGATCGGGAGGATCTGCAAACACCAAGGATAAATATCAGTTCTCATCCTGAGGACCATGACTTTTAATAGAAACCACTGTCACACTGATTCTTTATGAGGTGGGTGAAGAAACATACGGATGGGATCTCTGGCTTTGGCTCCCTCAGTGGTCTCCACGAAGGGGCTGAACCCGAAGCGGTTCTCTGCACGGATACGGAACAGGTATTCCTCACCGCCAATGAGGTCTGGAATCACCAGAGACTGGCTGGCACAGGCGGTGTTGACCTGAGGGAATGAGACCAGGGTCAGACAGCAGGTTCAGGTCTACCATCCACACAGCTCAGTGTTTGTCCTCCTACAGGTTAGAACTCGTACCTTGGTCCAGGCTTTGCCCTCCACCGTCTTCTTCTCGATCCAGTAACTCTTCACCCTGTCGCCTCCGTCACACTCGGGAGCTTTCCAGGTGAGTCTGCAGGTTCCTCTGGTGATGTCAGTCACCTTCACGTCTCTGGGAGGTCCAGGCAGGTCTGCATGTCCACAAGGCAAGAAATTCAACTCAGACTCAGTAGTTTATTATTAGACTAGTCTTATTTATACCATGAGACTGTGACTGTTGAAGTCTTTGCATCTGTACGTACCGAGCACGTTGACTCGGACTTTGACCACCTTGTGGCCTGCAGGGCTCTCGGCGTTGATGATGTACCGGCCGCTGTGGTTCATTTTGCCGTCTGGAATCAAAATCACTGACGTTGTGTCTGTGGAGTGGATCTGAGAGAAACAGCAGAGTTAGAAACCACAACTTTCTACATGTACATTATCATTATCATTATTATTATTATTATTATTATTATTATTATTATTATTATTAAGCTTTCTGAAAGTTGAAGGCGTTGAATAAACAAACACAAACACTGCTCATGATGATAGACTGACCTCTGAGTCGATGGGCAGCGTGTGGAGCTCATTCTTCTTCTCTGTCTCTGCGGTTCCATCAAAGGTCCAAGTGACTTTAGGAACAGGTCGGCCGGTGATGGTGGCAGGAATCCTGATGGGTGTTCCTGCTCTGCAGTTCAGCAGGTCGTGAGCAGTCACGTCCAGAGTCACGTTGGGCTCGACTGGAGAACACACAGAAACACATGTGGTGTGAGGCTTCATGCTGAGAACAAAGTCACAGGATGAAGCACACTCAGAACCCAGCTTGGGGTTCTGACTGTTAAGATCTAAAGCTCCAACTCTAATCTCAAACATATACCAACATATGCGCTGGAAGGAGAAGCAGCTCAATGATACAGGCTCATCTGTGACTCTTACTCAGGATATCCTTCACCAGGACGTCAGACGTCTTGGCGGGCTCGGAGTTGCCGGCGGCGTTCACAGCATAGATCCTGAACTTGCACTTCTTGCCCTCCTTCAGGTCAGGGACAGTGATTTCGGTAGATGGGTGGAGCTTGTCGGGGTTGACCCTCCTCCAGTCAGGAGAGCCCTCCTCGTGGACCTCGATGATGTAGCCCTTGAGGGGACTGCCACCGTCTCTGTCCGGTGGGCTCCAGCTGAGAGTCACGCTGCTCTTGGTCTTGTCTTTGATCTCGGGGGATCCAGGTGCGCTGGGGGGGTCTAGGACAGGAGCACAGGAGAGTTCAGTGTCATTACTGCACTCAAATGGATGAACAAACCATGAGAAGTAGCAGATGCTGGGTTAACACTCACTGCATGGATCCACAGCGAAGCGGCACTCGCTGGCCTCACTGGGGGGTCCAACGCCGGCGGCATTGCACGCTGCAATCCTGAACTGGTATTCTGTTCCTTCAATCAGTTTGAGCACAGTGTGCTGCAGGCCCTTCACCGCTGGTTTGGTGACTGGAGACCGGTTGACACGACCCCAGTACACGGCGCCACGCTCCCTCTTCTCCAGCCAGTATCCCTGGATGGTGGAGCCCCCGTTGTCCAGAGGGGGCTCCCAGGTCAGGGTCATGGTGGTCGCTGTTGCCGCGATGATTTTGGGGTTGCGTGGCGGTCCAGGGAGGCCGAATGGATCCCTGAGCTGGACTTTCTCTGAGTCGCAGCCGTCACTGACGCCATATTTGTTCTCAGCTTTGATCCTGAACTGGTAGGAACCATTCAAGTTCATTTTGTAGACCTGAAGCAGCGGAGCAAGGGGATGACAGTGCAGACAGATTATGAACATGTTTCAGTGATCAGTAACTTCACACATTCTGTTTTATGGCTTTGGTATTTCTTGCTGTTTTGATACAAATGGTGACTAATGACACAATTAACTTTTTGTTTTTAAAAAGGGAGCTCTGTTAATGAGAATGTATTAGTCATTAATAGTTACTGAAACTACATCCCAGTGATGGTTCAGCCCTGCAGCTGGGACTCACCCCGTATCTCCTGTCAATCTGGTTGATGGTGAGAGCCTCAAAGTCAGACTTCTTCTTGCTGGCGTCTCTGCGCTCCACAATGTAGTTGGTGATCTCGCTGCCTCCGTTGTCGGCGGGGGCGTCCCAGGTCAGGTAGCATGACTCAGCCTTGATGTCCGAGACAACGATGTTCCTCGGAGGGAGTGGACGGTCTGCAGATTCAGGTTTGGGTTAATGAGACACACTTCCTGATGGTTCTCAGACATCAGAGCGATTATTCAACATAGATTCTTACCGAGGATCTCCACTCTGATGACATGATGAGCTTTGCCGTAGCAGTTTTCAGCCAGCAGCTTGTAGTTGCCAGAGTCCTGTCTGATGGTTTCTGGGATGGCGATCTTTGTGTTCAGAGTTGTACGGTTTACCTGGCAATGGAAAAAAAACCTTTCTTTGTCAGGAAGTTAAAATGAGCTCATTTAAAGTAAATCAAGTGAACCAGAGCAGGATTTATTTAAGGAGAGTGATTCTCTGAGTAGCAGCAGGTTCATCAAAGCTGTGGAGGATTCGTAGTAACGTGAACACAGACAAAAAGCCAAAGTCTTCACCTCCTCAGTCTCCATGGTCATCTTCTCCTCATCAGGCTTCTCAATCACCACGTCATCCTTCATCCATTGGAGCGTTGGCAGAGGAAGTCCCTTCACCTCTGCTGGGATGTCAATGGCAGCGCCTTTCTTCACAATGATGGCGTTGCCCTTGAAGTACTTCAGGATGGAAATAACGGGAGCAACTGTGGACAACAAGCATTTGTTCATGAGTTGCTTTTGTGAAAACATGTGTCATTATAACACAAGATTTGAAGAGTTTCTTACTTTCATCATCCTGGATCTTGACAGTGATTGGCTTGGATGGCTCGCCGTCCCCGACCTCATTCACAGCTTTAACACGGAACTGGTACTCTTGGTTCTCTGACAGGTTCTCAATTGTTCCACAGCACTCGGGGAAGATCTTACGGTTGGCCACGTCAAACTCGTTGCTGTCGGCCCTCATCTTCTCCACATAGTAGCCTCTGATGGGACTGCCTCCATCGGTGCGAGGAGGCTGCCAGGCCAGAGTGATGGTGGTCTTACTTCTGTCGGTGTAGTGCAGCTTCTCGGGGGCAGACGGAGTACCTGAAACGTCGGCAGCGTTAGGACACGGCTCTTTGAACTGACCCGCTGCTAAATCGCTGGCATGTCATATTGGGGTTTACCTTTGGGATCCTCTGCCAAGATGGGACCCAGGTCGGCTGGAGCTCCATCACCGTACTTGTTCCTAGCGATGACCCTGAAGTCGTATTCCTCGCCAGCCAGGAGACCCTGGATGTCACACTTACAGGACGCCGTCTCAATGGGCTGGCGGAACAGCTTCATCTTAGCGTCCTTCCTCAGCACCTCATAGCCGATGATATCGCTGCCGCCGTTGTCCAAGGGGTCGGACCACGTCAGAGTGATGTTCTTCTTGGTCACCGTGATTGTCTTCAGGTCAACCACTGGTCCCGGTACGTCTATAGGAACAGAAGAACCATCGCGTTCATTTCATCATCAAAGCCAAACTGACTGATCTTAATTCCTCAGTTTCAAATAGAAACAGGATTTAAAAACAGTATGAATGAGATCTGGGGTATGCTGCGGAGGGGGGGGGTTAACACTGACCCATGACATCCACTTTGGTCTCAGCGTCCTTCGTCCCACTGCTGTTGGTGCCAGAGATCTTGTATTTTCCGTGATCAGCCCTCACAGCCTTCTTGATGAACAGGGAGCTGTTTTTACCCACTGTCTCCACAATCATCCTCTCTGGGTCCACGTCGGCCTCGTCTTTGGCCCACTTGACCTCTGGCTGGGGTCGCCCGGTCACCACAGCAGGGAGCCTCAGAGACTCGCCTGCCTTGATTATCACACCGTTCTTCACGGAGTCATCGAAGTCCACCACTGGTGGCTCTGAACGGGGAAGACAGCGAGGACTGTTAGTTTCATATCAACAACACAAATCTTCGGGAAGTAGTGGCAGAAGTTGAAAGAACACCTTCACATTGTTGTTTTCTCAAGGCCAGAAGACACTCCCAGATAAAATGCGTTACACAAAATGAGTACTTGTATCTAGTCTTTATTTTCTCAGGCGATGAAGTTGTTTTTACCTTGAGGCTCGGTGACGGTGACAGGCTCGGTGACTCCAGGAGCTCCAGGACCGGCATCGTTGACAGCGATGACACGGATGTAATAATCTGCTCCCTCTGTCAGGCCCGTCACAGTGTACGTCAGCTCTTTGCACCTGAATTCTGTGCTTCGAGTCCAGTCCTTCTCTCCTGCCAGAACCTGTGGCCAGAGTAAAGAGTTTCATGTCACGTCACAGTGAAGCTTGGTTTGGAAGGAGGGAAGACGTGGGACCAGGGAGGATACCTTCTCTACGTGGTAGCCCAGGATGTCTCCTCCACCGTTGTACAGCGGAGGCTTCCAGGCCACGATCACAGAGTCCTTCCCGGTGTCCACGATCCGTGGAGTGGGGGGGCCAGGAGGGACTGGTGGGCGGCAGGGATGCGTTTGATATTAACAGAGAATACTGAGTACTGTCACATCATCAAAGGTTCATTTAGCAAACTGCTGGTCAGTAGATGCATTTAGTTCAAATCAAATCTGTGAATGTGAACTGAATGTAAACTGCTGAGACAACGTCGGTGTTTGTGCGTCATGTCTGACGGTGTGGGCAGAGAGATACATACGGATTGCGTCCATGGTGAGGGTGCGCTCGGTGGGCTCGCTGAAGGGCCCTGGTCCGGCCAGGTTCTCAGCACACACTCTGAAGATGTAGATGAGTCCTTCCATCAGCCCGGTGATCTTCACATCCAGAGAGTTGAGGAGGGCCCGGTTTACTCTGGTCCAGTGTTTGCTGTTCACCTCTTTCCTCTCGATCCAGTAGCCCAAGATTGGGCTGCCGTTGTCCTTGGGCTCGTGCCAGGAGATGTGGGCGGAGCTCGCCGTCACCTCGTGCACTCTGGGAGTGTTGGGAGCATCAGGAGGGTCTGAGGGGGAGGAAGGAGGTGAGTGACTCAACAGCATTTGAACAGTTATGGAAAAGGAGAAGGGATGTGGTGTTCACTGTTGCCCAGGGTCATTGTCACTACGACCACGAGGAGGCGCCAACACATGAAAAAAGAATTTCCTTCTGTTTATTATGCACAAATACTTGGTGCTGTGGTGGGTGAGCTCCCAGCTGGACAGCTCATCGTGTCCTGTCCATCTACCTGGGGATTCATGCATGCACTGTTTGATGCTGTTACTTACTGAACTGGTTCTTGGCGACCAGGGGCTCAGAGATGCACGGCGGGCCACAGCCAAACTTGTTCTCAGCGGTGACCCTGAATATGTACTCCTTGCCCTCGATGAGTTTGGTGACGGGGCAGGTGGTGCCCTTCAGGGTGGAGGTGATGGTGATCCAGCCGATCTCATCGTTCTTGTTGTCCTTCTTCTCCAGGATGTAGTTCAGGATCTCGCTGCCACCGTCATCCTCTGGAGGCTCCCAGTTACAGATGACTGAGGTGTTCCTGATCTCATCGAAGGTGAAGTTGATTGGAGCGCCAGGTTTGTCTGTCGGTCGGGTCAACAAAACAGACATTACACTTCTGGTTTTCTTCATTTCAACTCAGTTCATGTTTTAAAATGTATCACTGATACAAATCATTTTAAAACCCTTTATAATACTCATGAATACTCGTTTGTAAATACAGTCTCCTCTAATCCACACTAAGGTCATGTGTCGTACCAAGGACGTTGACGTTGCAGGTAGCCGTGGCAACACCATGCGTGTTCTCCACCATGATGGTAAAGTCTCCGTGGTCGGCTCTGACTGAATCGCGGACCATCATAGCAGACTTGCCCTTCTGGGTCTGATCCAGACCCAGACGCTCTCGCAGTGGAGTCACAAACTCCTCCTCTGGTTCTGGGACCTGAAGGAACAACATCAGTGAGATTTGTGGAGAGGGACTGAGACAGTTAGACGTCTCTGTGAGGACACAAACCTGGGCCTTGGTCTTCTTCTTCCTCACCACCAAAGGCACAACCTTTTTGGTGGGCTCTTTGGTGACGTCCTCGTCGTTCTTCAGCCAGGTGACTTTGGGGTATGGAGACCCGGAGATGATGGCATCGATGCGGATCTCCTCACCCTTCTTAACGCACAGGCCTGACTGAACCCGGGCGTGGAGGGTGACTTTTGGTTTGTCTGCAGATGAAATAAGAGTTTTGAAAATTGCACTTCTGAGTTAAGGCTAAATACACACATAAACCGTTTTATACAAGTGATTTATAGTTTCCATACCAACGGGATCTGCAGCAATGGTAGGTGGCGTGCTTCGTGAGGGCTCGCTGACTCCAGCGGCGTTCTCAGCACGGACCCTGAACATGTACTCCATGCCCTCCTTCAGGCCGGTGACCACGTGGGAGAAACCAGGAATCAGGCTGGGGGTGACCCTCTCATAGCGGTCTCCATCCTTCTCAATCTTCTCCACGATGTAGCCCTGGATGGGACAGCCGCCATCGTAGTCCGGAGCTTTCCACGTGATTGTGATGGACTTGGATGTTGGGTCATGAGCCTCCACTTGGATTGGAGGGTCTGGTTTCTCTGTGGGATCAACATCAAGGGGCCAGATGGTAAATGAGCTGTCTCTATAGCCAAGACCAGCAGGTTAACTCAACTCTCAGGTTGAAAACAGAACTTACGTTTGATTTCTTCAGTGAGGACTGGGTTGCGAAGCTCCAGATATTCTCCAGCTCCGACCTTGTTGATGGCTTTCACTCTGAAGTAGTACTCGCAGTTAATAAAGAGATCCTTGACGGTGTGGGTCAGGACGTCCTCTCCGGACATGACAGGCATGTAGGTCTTCTTGGAGGCCTCACGGCGCTCCAGGGTGTAGCTGACGATCGGGGTGCCACCATCGTCCTCTGGGGCTTCCCAGCTGATCTTGCAGGAGTTCTTGGTGATGTCGCTGGAGGTGATGTCTTTACACTGACCGGGGAGCGCTGCAGAGTTCACAATACGTTAGAGGATGGCTTGTCTACTTGTAGTGATGTAGAATTGGACACAGTTCTTCTATGACTACAGGAGATTTTTAGAAATCCAAGAACTGATCAACAACCAAATGCAAAGTGGGATTGATAAGTGCTTGTGGGAGAGTTTCACTGGTTAACCAAAGCTCATCATCACTGGACTGCACAGGTTCATAACATCTTACCGATGACTTTGACGTTGACGGTTCCAGTGGCGGTTCCCAGGCTGTTCTCCAGGGTGATGACATAGGCGCCAGCATCAGTGCGGGTGCACTTGAGCAGGTCCAGGTGAGCACTGTTCATCTCCACTGTCATGGAGAGCCGGTCGTCAGCCTTACACTCCACCGTGTCCTTCTGCCACACCATCTTGGGGGTTGGGATGGCCCTGTAGGGGATGTTCAAGTGCAGCTTCTCGCCCTCAACCACAACCACGTCTTGTGTCTCCAACTCCATGGTCGGAGCACCTTGAGACCAGAGGACAGGGCGAGCGTTTAGGATTCATTTCTGAGTGTTTTGATTATACTTATCTTATAAACAGAGAAGTGTTTATGCTCACAGTCGGGATCCTTGGTGAAGACCTTGTCAGAGATCTCGGAGGGATCGCTGACACCAACAACGTTGATGGCACGGACTCTGATGACGTACTTCTTCTCTGGTTTGATTCCGTCGTCGATCCTAAACTGAAGCTCCTTGATGGGTCTGTTGTTGACCCTCAGCCACTTGAGCTCTGGACGGGCCTCGGCCACCTCCACATGGTAGCCGGTGACTGGGCAGCCACCGTCCTTGGCTGGAGGCTTCCAGGTGACGTTGATGTGCTCCCTGCTGGCATCGGGCACGGCCAGCTCAAGGGGAGGAGATGGAGGACCTGGAGAGAGACGCAACTCAACTCATTACTTGATAAAAGAAACACATTCTCAGGACTTTATATTCTTGACCCAATGAATTACCACGTTTCTGATATATGGATATTCAGTAATATTTGGGCACTTACTGGTTGCGTCCTCAATGGTGAGGCTCATGGTTGGTTCACTTGGATCACCGACTCCAGCCTCGTTCTCAGCTCTGACCTGGAACTGAACCTCTGACCCTTCATCCACATCCGTCACCTTGAACTGAGTCTGTTTGTCTGGGGTCTTGCAGCACTTCAGCCAGCGAGTTCCCAGCTTCTCCTTCTTCTCAATCACATACCTGGAGAGCAATAGGTTGTTGTCCTGTTGAGGATTCTTTCACTCATATTTTTGCATGACAAACAGCAGAAGCAGTTTTTCGTCTTACTTGGTTATTGGCCTTCCACCATTGCTCTTGGGAGCTTCCCACTTCAGCTCCACGTGTCTCTTGCTGACCTCCAATACAGTCAGAGCATAAGGAGGTCCAGGAGTCGCTGCAGAAAACATGACACATATTAATATGTGCACCTGTTGACAACATTTCTTCACCACAAAGAGTCCTGAAATAAAGTACTGAAGCAAATCTGAGGTCCTGTCAGCGTTCCCTAGAGCAGAGTTACCTGTGTGTTAGGTGGGTGGCACCAGGAAAAAGGTCATGGGCTACTTTCTCAAAGAGGATCAGGACTTTTTTTTTTTAGAAATGAAGATGAAGTCTTGAACTGTTGAGAACTTACTGAAAGTGTCCTTGGCGAGCACAGCATCCTCAAGTTCACAGAATTCACTTGTCCCGACGGCGTTCTCAGCGGCGACACGGAACACGTACAGCGAGCCCTCGTTGAGTGGAGTCACGGTGTACTTGAGGTCCTTGACGGTGGTGTCCACCGTCTGCCAGGCCTTGCGCCTCACGTCTCTCTTCTCCACCACGTAGTTGGTGATGGGCGAGCCGCCGTCGCTGCTGGGCGCCTGCCACTTCAGCTCGGCGTTGATCTTGGTGATGTTGGTCACCTCCAGCCACTGAGGAGGTGATGGGGGGTCTGTTGGATGGAAATCACAGAGCATTGGTTGTCTTGGACACTAAACTCAGGAACACATGGTTGTCATGGTAAAAGCCACCGGGTCAACTTACAGAGTCTCTCCTTGCAGACCACGGGATCGCTGGGCTCGCTGGGCTCGCTCTCTCCGGCCTTGTTGACAGCCTTGACCCTGAACGAGTACTCCTGTTTCTCCATCAGACCCTGCAGCTGGTGCTCAGTCAGAGGAACATCCTCTGCAATCCGGATCCAGTCTTCGCTTCCGGTCTTTTGGAACTCGATGATGTAGCCTTCGATCTTGGCCCCACCGTCGTGCTCCGGCCGGGTCCATGCCAGCAGGGCTGTTGTCTTGCCGATGTCCCTGATGACGGGTTTACCAGGAGCCCATGGAGGATCTGTTGAAGGTTGTGGAATCATCTGTTTAGTATTTGACTTTCAGACCCAATAAAACACCAGTGCTAACAGAGTTAAGGAGCTGATGAAGTCATGATGTACCAATGGGGTCTTTGATGAGGACTGGATCAGTCTCTACACTTGGTTTTCCAGGTCCAGCCAGATTCTCAGCCAGAACCCGGAAGCGGTACTTCTTCTTGGTGGGGAGTCCCTTCACTCTGCAGCCACACACACACACACACACACACGGTCAGATATAAAATTCACAAATACTCACAACACGTAATTCCTCATTCCTGTTTGTGATGAAGTACCTGAAGGTCGTGTCCTTGATGGGCAGTTTGTTGCATCTGATCCACTTGTCGCTCTCTGGGTCGAACTTCTCAACCCAGTACCCGGTGATGGGGCTGCCGCCGTCCTCGTCTGGCTCAAACCAGGTCAGAGTCACAGCGTCCTTGGCGATATCAGAAGGAGTAACTCTTGTTGGAGCGCCAGGAGGGTCTGGAGCAGATGAGAAACAGAAAAAGCCATCAGTCATTGGCTTTGTTTTTGTTAGGACATGTTTGACAGATAATCAGTTTGCAGTGAAACAACATACCGAAGGAATACTTGGCAACGATGGGCACGTGCTCCGCAGGTTCGCCGATGCCGTACTGGTTCTCAGCGCTGATCCTGAAGATGTACTCCTTCAAGGCAGTGAGCTTGCAGGCTTTGAAGGTGGTGTGTTTGACGGTAGCCGACAGCTTCACCCACTCCTCTTTGTCTATCAGACGGCACTCCACGATGTAGTTGGTGATGGGCGAGCCCCCGTCGTCCCTGGGGGGGTTCCAGGCCAGGGCACACGACTCGTTGGTGATGTCAGAGATATCGAAGGCGGCCGGAGGTCCAGGCTTGTCTGAGGAGGAGAGGACACAAAGCATTTACACCAGGCCAGTGACATCTCAGGATAAACATGACATCATTGCTCAGACTGAAAACAAGTGTGTACCAAGGATGTTGACGTCGACGGTGGCGGTGGCGCGTCCGCAGGTGTTAACGGCCTCAATGATGTAGGTGGCGGTGTCTCCTCTGGTGGTGTCAGCGATGGAGAGCTTGGAGTGTCCCGGCGCTGTGTCGATGGTGATGCGGTTCTCAGCCCGCAGGACCAGGTCGGCCTTGGTCCACTTCACGCGGGGATCAGGCTTCCCTGTGACTTCGGCTGGGAGCTCAATCTTGGTGCCAGCCCTGGCTGTCAGACCAGCCAGCAGCTTCACGTCCAGCTGGATCTCTGGAGGTTCTATTGGAATCATTCAGGAGAAAATGGTTATTTCTCCTCCTGGTCTCATCACTTCCAAAGCGGTCCCCTCTAAGATCTAACCTCTCCAGTCCCACCCCCACTACGCCGCTCCCTTCTCCTCCTCCTCACCCCAACAACAAACATCTCTTCCACGGGTCCTAACGTAATCACTCCAACACCTGGTCCTCTTTTATTTCTCCCCATATGCCAACCATTAGGATAAAGTCTGGAGGAGCACAGGCCAGCCTACCTTTAGCATCTACGGCCTGGATCTCATCCGTGGCCCTGCAGGGTCGGCTGGCTCCCAACTTGTTGACAGCTCTGACTCTGTAGGCGTACCACTGACCCTCGATCAGGCCGGTCACCTGGAACCTGTGAGCACACAACCAAACTTGTTCATTTGCTGGACACGAATAACGAATGAGCCCAAGAAAACAGCAGGAGTCACAACAAAGACAACCTCTCAGGACTTACTTCAGCTCAGGGACGGGGTCACTGCAGGGTTCCCACTTGTCCGTACCACGCTGACATTTGTCCACCACGTAGCCTTTGACTGGGGCACCGCCATCGTACTTTGGTGGTTCCCAGGACAGGAAGATGCCCTTGGCGCTCTTATCACGCCACTTCAGGTTCTCAGGAGGATCAGGAATAGCTACAAAAAAACACACACAGGTGAAAAATGTTCCTAATATCAGAGGAGATGCTGGTTGAGTTGAGATACTGACTGGCAGGAGAGGAGACGTTGACGGGCTCGTCGACGTACGCCGGCTCGCCAGGTCCACACTTGTTGCAGGCGGTGACACTGAACAGATACTCTTTTCCTTCAATGACATCTGTCACAGTGTGCTCCAGGTCCAGGATGCCAGTGGCCACCTGGAAGACGCATCAGCACAGTGGTTAGGAGACGTGTCAGGATATTTGACCATGTATGATATGAAGCCAAATGTGCCAGTTTGAGTGTTGTTTAGGTTGTTGTTGGCTCCATCAGCAGACTGATGTTGTGTTTGTGTCATCCCAGTAACCTTCTTTTCACTTAGCTTCATGCTGCTAATGCTAAATGCTAAGGCTAATGCCGCTGACCTTGGCCCATGTCTTGCGAGACACTTCTCTCTTCTCGATCTGGTAGTGGGTGACTGGACTTCCTCCATCGTGCTCTGGAGCCTCCCACATCAGGTGGACGTGGCGTCTGGTCACCTCGGCAACCTTAAAGTCTTTAGGAGCGCTGGGTGCAGCTGGGAAAATAAAGAAAAATGATCTAAATGACTGTTGACCTACCACAAAGGTTTGGTTTTAGCATCACGTGGACATCAAGACCCTGAAGGGCAGAGAAAATGTTGTTACCGATTACGTTGACATCAATGTCTCCAGAGACAGAGGAGACGTCGTTCTCCAGCTGCAGGCTGTAGCAGCCTTTGTCTGGACGCACACTTGGCGTGACCGTTAGCTCCGTGAACGTGGGCTTGGTCACCATGGAAACACGCTCGTCCGCAGTGGTCAGCTCCTTCTCTCCGAAGGTCCACTTGGCCACGGGGGTGGGGTACCCGGTGATGGGCACTCTGATGGTGAGAGGATGAGGCACGATCACCTCCAGACCGTTCCTGAAGGAGCTGAGGTCAAAGGTCGGGCCGACTGCAGAGAGAGGACAAGAGGAAATGAGGAAGCTGAGAGAGAAGACAGCATCCTGCGTGCCAAAGGAAGCTGAGTCAGCTGTTTGTCGTACCATGAGGGTCGTCAGCGAGCAGAGGTCCCAGCTGCTCGGCCGGATCGGAGACGCCGGCAGCGTTCTCTGCACAGACCCTGTAGAGGTACTTCTGACCGGGTTTCAGACCAGACACCTGGCGACGGCAACACAACAGAAACATCATCAGCCACCAGACGCCACACACATCTGAACAACACAACTAAACAGAGCAGAACAAAGAGAAGAGGCTGAGCTCTGCGCTCTGTACCCGGTAGGACAGGTCTGGACACAGCCTGGCGTTGCAGCGCAGCCACTTGTCGCTGCCTTCGTCGCATTTCTCAACGATGTAGCCGGTGATCATGCTGCCGCCGTTGCTGGTGGGCGTCTCCCAGGTCAGTGTGACGGCTGACTTGATTTGGTCGCTGAAGTTCAGGTTGAGTGGTGGGCTCGGCCTCTCTGCAGTCACAGAACAACAGGTCCAATCACATGACATCATTCAATGACAGCGTTGTTGCAGGTCCAAACACGTGAAGCGCTGGTTTCCACTCACCGATAGGATCCATGATCTTGACGGGGTTGGTGGCAGCGCTGGGTCTGCCGATGCCGGCCTTGTTCTCGGCTCTGACTCTGAAGATGTATTCCTTGTTCTCCACCACATCGTTCATGATCGCAGAGCGGTCGGTGGCGCCACACACCAAGGCCGCCTCCCACTTCACAGACGTCCTGTCACGGAGCTCGATCACGTAGGCCGTGATCTCAGAGCCGCCGTCGAACTTTGGAGGCTCCCAGGTGACCGTGGCACCGAACTTGTTCACATTGGCCACGGCGACGTTTTCTGGAGCATCGGGAACGTCTGCACATTGAGAGGGAAAGTTTTAAGGATTTGATTGGTTGGTGTGAAGAGGTTTGTTAATGAGAATGGGGATCTCTGCACATTTGCTGCTTACCGAACTTGTTCTTGGCCTGGACAGCATCCTCTGTGGCAACAGTGGGTCCACTGCCAACTCTGTTTCTGGCACAGACCCTGAACAGGTACTTGTGGTCCTTGTTGAGGCCGCTGACGCAGTACTCCGGAGCATCAGCGCGATCTGTTGCCAGAGTCCAGGTCTTGCGCTTCACATCACGTCTTTCCACGACATAGGCGATGATCTTGCTTCCGCCGTCGCTCTCAGGCTCCTCCCAGGCCAGACTCACCTCACCGTCAGCGGTGTCCACCACTCTCAGGTTCTTGATGGGTCCAGGAACATCTGGAAAGCACCAACACCACTTATTGGAGCTCCTCTGACCCCCAGACAAACCCCAAACACAAACAGCCGTTACAGATTCACCCCAGACTCACCGATGACGTCCAGGTTGATGAATGCTTCTCCTTCGCCATGCTTGTTCTTGATGAGCACTCTGTAGCGGCCCTGATCCTCCTTGCTGGGGCTCTTGAGGCGGTACTCGGTCTTGTCGGCCGAGGTGTCGATGTTCTGTATGGGCAGACTGGTGCCCTCGAAGAACCACTCGGCGTCAGCACGTGGGTAAGCGTCGTAGGGCACAGTCATGACGAAGGGTTTACCGGCATCTGTCATCAGATTCTGGTCTGTGGTCTTGATCTTGGGAACAGCTGAGGAGACAGAACACGCATGTTTGTCACTCAGTCAGATCAGTACATCCAGTAAACTGACCACAGGTCAGATTGACCAACTCACCTGCCAGCTCCAGCTTGGCATGGGCATCCTTGTCTTTGGCCACAATCCTGTACTCTCCCTGGTCTCGGGGTCTGATCTCACAGACCTGCAGTCTGTGGACTTTACCTTCACTTATCATCTGGTACTTGTCTCCCTGGACAATGATCATATTGTTTCTCATCCACTTCACCTCCACTCTGTCCTTGTTCAGCTCCACCTCAAACACAATGTCGGAGCCTGGAGGTTCAAACATGTCCTGAGGAGGTCTGACGATCTCCACCGGGGTCTCTGCGGGATGGACAACAGCCATGGTCACCATGGTAACTCTCAACACTCTCTGGGTTTAATCAAGACTGAGAACCATGAAACACTCACCTTCAACGAAGAGCCTTGCTCTGGTCCTCCTCTCTTCCACACCACAGGCGTATTCACTTTCATCATCAGGTCTGCACACCTTGATGACCAGTCTGCATGTCTTGCCTTCTTTTTCCATGTGATATCTGACAGAACAATAAAAGCTGAGTCAGAACTGCTGCTCCTCTACTTGTAATGTGTTACCTCCTGTTTCTAATGAAACGTGTGGACCTGGGGGTCTGCCGTACCTGGGTCCTTCTCTGATCTCCCGTCCGTCCCTGTACCACTTGACGGCAGCCTTCTCCTTGCTCAGCTTGCAGGTGAACTCAGCGTCCTCGAACTCGGTGATGGTCTGGTCTTTGAGCTGCGCTGTGAAGTCCGTCGGCGCCTCGCTGATGATCAGCTCGGCCGCACACTTGTCTTCTCCCACCACGGCCGTGTACTCGCCCTCGTCGTCCATGACACAGTCCTTGATGGTCAAGGTGTGTTTGAGGCCCTCGGCTCTGTAGACGATGCGTTTGCTGAGCGTCACCTCCTGGCCGGCCTTCATCCACCTCACCGTCACCTCGGGCCGGTTCACCTTACAGGTGAAATGGATGGTCTTCTTCTCCTGAGTCTCAACGTCCTCGATGGGCTCCAGGAACTTCAGCTTCTCCTCTGTGAGGGAACACGTCAATATGTCATACAAACGGCTTCACATCTGAACATAAGGACATGTCATGTTTTTAACCAAAGTAACTGACTGCATCAGAAGAAACACCTTCAAGCATAGAAATGAAACCTGATCCATCAAAATGAGTCACAGTGACCCAAAGTTGAGATTTTGCTATCCATGGAAAGATTAGAAAATACCTTAGTCAAAGTCGTACATTTGATGGAATTCAAGATGTGTCCATTTGAATTACGATCTCCTCTCTTATTCCATTCTAAAACCTGAGAAAATGACTCAGGCGTCTGTTCCTGTTCCACGTGATTACACCCACCCTATACGCTCCCTTTTTTCACAGATGCACCATTCAATGACCCACGGAAAGCAGAGAATCCAGCGGTTCAGATGCAGTTTACAGCTCGTCTCTATCATGAACGGTTCAGAAGATATTTCGCTCATCTTCAGTCAACTTTAATCATCATTTACTGCCTTTTCTCAATGATCTGGACTGTGAAACTTTGATTGTTTTTCAGCTGATGATCTAAAACCAGAACATCTGACTCATTTTGACTGAGATTGACCAGGAGAGGTCCATTTACCTGCCACCTTGGCGCTGGCGGTGCACTTGGCATGCTCTCCTCTGTGATTGGTCAGGGTGATGGTGTAGCTGGACTCGTCGGCCTTCTGGGCGTCTCTGATCCTCAGGGAGAAGACGTTGTCCCTCTGCGCCACCATGTACTTGCTGCTCTCAAATATGGTCTCCTCGTCCTTCAGCCACTTGGCCTTCGCTCCTTCTGTGTTTGTCTCGCAGTTGAAGACGATCTCGCTTCCTTCCTTAACCTCCGTGTCTCTGATCGGCGTGATGATCCTCAGTTTCTCTGTGAGTGAGACACAAACACGTTAAAACCAAACCAAACCTTTGACGGAAGCGGAGGACGGCGTGGAGGGAGAAGTCGTACCGATCACACACAGCTCAGCCTTGGCTTTCACACTGCCGATGTGAGCAACGTAGCCTCCTTCATCCTTCAGCTCACAGTTTTTCACAATAAGAGCCCTTCTCTTTCCTTCACTGACAATGGCGTACTTGTCCCCATCTTCGACCTCCTTGTCGCCTCTGAACCATTTCACCTGGTAGGTTTCCTTGGAGACGGAGCAGCTAAACTCGGCTTTGTCGCCCTCCACCACCTCCTGGTTCTGAGGACGGGCGATGAACTCGGCCGCCAGCTCTGGAAGAGGAAGAGGAGGAGGAAGAGGAAGTGATGTCAGGTTTTTACTAACCAGACAACTGTACGACAACAAGGAGCATCAACCAGCAAAACAGTAAAGTTCAAAGATACAGGACGACATTGGGTCGGTCGTCCCTCTCAGCGCCAGGTGGAAACACACTGATGGAGTTCTTTACCACCAGAAATCAAATCCCAAACGGAACTAAAGAGGTTTAGCGCTAAAGCTAAACTTCGGCTCAAGCAGCAGCAGAAATGTGAACATTAACTTCTCTCACGTCGCTGTCAACACAGCACTTTATTCATGTTTAATGTATTTAACTTGTGTAATTTCTAATCTAAATTTTGTGGCTGTGTTATTTATTTATTCATGATATATATTCACTGTATTTGTATTATTGCATTTAGTCTGACTAGGGACAAAGACTGACCACCAGCTGAAGAGACGTCTCGTCCCTGTTCAATAAACATTAGAATAAAAGAAGAGGAGCTTCATCTGCTTCGTAGCCACAGATGGAGACTTCCTGTCTAGTCCATCTGAAGCTGCAACAACGTTAAGTCTGAGTGATGGAGCCACACAGCGTTCCTCCCAGCATCCTTTGACTTCCTGTGAACATCAGGTTGTTTTCTTACCGTTGAGTTTGAGCGTGGCGGACGTCCTGACGGAGGGACTCAGCCGGCAGTTGTACTCTCCGCCGTCCTCCATCCTCAGGTCCTGGATGATCAGGATCCTCTTGCGTCCGTCCATGACCTGGTCGTAGCGCCCGCCCTCCGGCAGCTCCTCGTCTCCCTTGTACCAGATGACGTCGGCGCTGACCTTCGACACCTCACAGATCATCTTCACGCTGTCCGTCTCCGTCCCCTCCACGTTGGACAGGTTCTTGGTGAACCTGGCTGCCTCCTCTGTGAAACAGCAAAGACAGTTACAGAAACACGTTCTCCCTCTGGCGCGTTGGAAACAGGAAGCGTGAAGCCGCGAGGACGCTGCTCACCGATGACAGTGAGCATGCCGGACGTCTTTGAGGTTCTGGCATCACATTCGTACTCGGCCTCATCGTCAAACACTGATTTGTGGACGATGAGAATCCTCTGGACTCCCTTGGCGATGATCTCGTACTTCTTCCCCTTCCTGATCTCGCTTCCATCCTTGAACCAACGCACCTGCAGCAACAGAGTTTACATGAGATGAGACATTCCTGGGATCTGGGATCTGGGATCTGGGATCTGGGATCTGGGATCTGGGATCTGGGACCTGGGATCTGGTCTGGTCTCACCTTTGCGGACTCGCGGGACACTTCACATTCAAACTTGGCAGATTCTTTCTCTGGGACCTCCACGTCCTGCAGAGGCTTGGTGATCTCCACATGAGGAGCTGTGGACAGAACAACACAGAGTGAGTCTTTCATTTTTGGTCTGTTTTTCTGGGAAATTTTTTTTTTTGGTTTGTTTTTTTGAATATTTTTTACTGTTTTTCCGGGGAATATCTTCTGATTTAATGATATTTCAAAATCCTGGGAGAATCTCCCGCCTGCAGCCTCGACTTCATCACAGATCTATCACATCTTAGATGCATGAGATTCATTGTTGAGGATTTTTATTCAAACTCCAGACTCGCCTCCCGCAGCAAGTTACACACGTCACATCAGACGCCTTCAAAATAAAAGCACTACTCATCAGAACACAAGGAGTAAAAGCGTGTTCCTTTACATTGCTTTACATACATCCACGGATCTGCTCCACAATAATATTATTGTCACAATGTTCCCAGTAAATTCAGATTTCTACTGAAAGGAATCGACCTGTTGTTACAGAACTCCTCCTCAGAGTCACTCATGCAGCACCTTTATTCTGAAATCAGTCGTGCAGGTGGAGCAGCTTCTCATAGGATTTTGAAATCTCAAAGCTAAATTAGAAAAGAATTACCTCGAAAAACAGAAAATAATAATTAGTCAGAAAACGAATGCAATACGCGTCCGTAGTTCTGCTGAAATCATCTGATTTAGTTTTATTTTGAAGTTCATCTGAGAGGAAGTGGCCGTGTGTGAAACTCTCTGCTCTTACGTGTAACCTCCAGGAAACAGGAGGTCTTGAACTCTTTGGCGTCACACGTGTACATCTTGGCGTCGTCGGGCGAGCAGCCGTGGATGACCAGCGCCCTCTTGCGCCCGTCGACCACCAAGTCGTACTTCTTGGTCTTCCTGATCTCTTTTCCTTCTCGGAACCACTGCACCTCAGCGTTCTCTCTGGACACTTCACACTCCAGCGTGGCCGTGGCCTCCTCCTCCACCGTCTGGTCCTCCAGCGGCTTGGTGAACTCCACCGGCGGCTCTGATGGCGCAGCGGAGACCAGAGGTTAAACACCAAGAATAACAAGCGATGCGTTCACTGTCCCTGGTGCGTTTGAGTGTCTCACCTCTGACGATGAGCTGAGCCTGAGTCTGGAAGTCTTTAGCGCTGAGTTTGACCTCGCCGGCCTCCGACAGTTTCACATCTCTGATGGTCAGAGTGTGAACGCGACCGGCTACACGCATCTTCACCTGCAGACACAAATGAACAAAATATAAATATATATAAAGTATATCTATCTACTTAACACAAGGAGCAGCAGCTCCATCATCTGCTGCCTCCTGGTTGTTACTGCGCTGCAGAAACATCTGCCTCAGATCAGCTGCTCATGACTGGACTAAATGATTCCTGCTGGAATACTAGATTCAAGTAATAGCTGCACTGCAAAAACTCAAAATCAAGCAAAGAATATTTGTCTTATTTCTTGTCAAAACTAATCTCATCACCTAAAAATGAACTTGTTTTCAGATAAATTTCACTTGTTTCAAACTAATTTTCACTTGTTTCAAACTAATTTTCACTTGAAACCAGTAGAAAAATCGGATAGTGGAGCAGGTTTGTTTGTAATAAGAAAGAAAAACAGATTTTTCTACTGATTTCAAGTGAAGTGAAATTTATCGGAAACAAGTTCATTTTTAGGTGATGAGATTAGTTTTGACTAGAAATGAGACATTTTGACAAGAAATAATTTTGAGTTTTTGCTGTGTGTGTTCCACTTCTACACTCAGGACAGACCATAATACTTTTACAGAGATATGACGACCGTATGCACACGTTGTCAGCCTCTAGATTTACAAGCTTCTTGTTGTCGGTGCTTCCTGTTGTTCCTTGTTTATTCTAATTATTAACCTTTTTTTACATCATTATTTTGTTATTTTTTATATTTTATTATTTATGTGTTGGTGCGTTGGTTGGGAGAGGTTTGGAGTTCTGTGTTTGTGTTTTCATGTATATCTTGAAAAATGCTGAAACTAAACGACTCTTAGATGAAATGAGATGAGATTTTCTGTATTCATTTGGAAGGTTTTACCTGGAGAAGAAGTGAACCAGAACCCTGTCAGGCAGGATGTGGAGCCTCTGAGCAGCTGCTGCTCCTTATCTCACATTATCTTTAACTCCACATCTCAACATTGTTAAACTCACTCACACTGAAACCTCGCTTCACAAATCACTGCACCGCTGAAAACCAGAATGAATGAACAACTGTTCTGGTCACGATGAACCCAGTTCCCTGTCTCGCTGTTCTCGGCTTTTCTAGACTGAAGGCTTTCTGTTTCTGCTTCTTCAGAAGTCCCACTGTAACTGTTGATACGAGTTTACTTTACTTTACTTTACTTTACTTTAGTTTAGTTTACTTTAGTTTAGTTTAGTTTAGTTTAGTTTAGTTTAGTTTACTTTAGTTTAGTTTAGTTTAGTTTAGTTTAGTTTAGTTTAGTTTAGTTTAGTTTAGTTTACTTTAGTTTAGTTTAGTTTAGTTTAGTTTAGTTTAGTTTAGTTTACTTTAGTTTAGTTTAGTTTACTTTAGTTTACTTTAGTTTAGTTTAGTTTAGTTTACTTTAGTTTAGTTTACTTTAGTTTAGTTTAGTTTAGTTTAGTTTAGTTTAGTTTAGTTTACTTTAGTTTAGTTTAGTTTAGTTTAGTTTAGTTTAGTTTAGTTTAGTTTACTTTGGTTTAGTTTACTTTAGTTTAGTTTAGTTTAGTTTAGTTTACTTTAGTTTAGTTTACTTTACTTTAGTTTAGTTTACTTTAGTTTACTTTACTTTACTTTACTTTACTTTACTTTACTTTAGTTTAGTTTACTTTAGTTTACTTTAGTTTAGTTTAGTTTAGTTTAGTTTACTTTAGTTTAGTTTACTTTAGTTTAGTTTAGTTTAGTTTAGTTTAGTTTAGTTTAGTTTACTTTAGTTTAGTTTAGTTTAGTTTAGTTTAGTTTAGTTTACTTTGGTTTAGTTTACTTTAGTTTAGTTTAGTTTAGTTTAGTTTACTTTAGTTTAGTTTACTTTAGTTTAGTTTAGTTTAGTTTAGTTTACTTTAGTTTAGTTTAGTTTAGTTTACTTTAGTTTAGTTTAGTTTAGTTTAGTTTAGTTTAGTTTACTTTGGTTTACTTTAGTTTAGTTGAGATTCTTTAAGTTCAGAAGACTGAAACTGGACCAGATGATGAAGAAAAGCCTCTTCCTCTGAGGTTTGGAGGAACTCACCCGGTCGCTGGCCTCCATCTTCTGTCCTCCCAGGAACCACTCCACCACGATGCCTTCGTACGACAGCTCGCAGTCGAAGGTGGCCGTCTCTCCGGCGGTCACCGTCACGTCCTTCAGAGGACGCATCAGACCGATGGACCGAGCTGCAGGAGCAGAAGAAGAAGAAGAAGAAGAGTGTGAGAGGAACGGCTGCTCTCCTGCTGCTGATAACACGTCCACTCCAGATAACACCCGTCCTAAATAACCTCAGCAGCTGATTGGCCGAGGCCGAGACAGACGACACTGTGGAATGTGGGACAAAGAAATCTTCCTGCTTCTGCAGCAACTTTAGTTTAGTCTAGACTTATGAGATGAATGAATGAGTGTGTGTGTGAGGGCGGGGAACTCGTTGCCTATGACAACCACAGAGTCCAACTCACCTTTGACCCGGAGCTGAGCGTTGGACTTGGCGTTGGCGGCTGAGAAGTCGACGCCTCCCGCCATGTCCATGCGGACGTTGTAGAGGATCAGCATGTGTTTCTTTCCCTCCTCTTTGATCTCCACATCCTGAAACACAACATTCACTTCTTATAGAGACTCGACCTCCGACCTCTGGAGTCCGTCCTTCACCCTGCAGCGTTGTTAACTCCTCCCTCTCTGGTTAGACCGGCGCTCTGCATCTTAATCTTAAAGCTTTGATGCTTCTGAAGGTCCCTCTGTCCAATCAGAGCTCAGGAAATCTGCCTTTTCTCTTGATGCTCCAAACTCAGGGAATATTCTCCTGGAGAACATTCCCACTCTTGCTGATTTTAAACGTATGTAGTCTGACTTCTGTAAATCACTCTGCACAACGCAAAACCTCGACATCTGTCCAAGAATATTTGTCTCATTTCTAGTCAAAACTCAACTCTTTCCACTTAAAATCAGACTCTTCACCTAAAAACTGAACTTGTTTTCAGATCATTTTCACTGTAAATCAGTAGAAAGATCTGCCAGTGGAGCAGGTTGTTTGTGTTTGTCATAAGAAAGAAAAACTTTTTCTACTGATTTCCAGTGAAAATGATCTGAAACAAGTGAATGTTTAGGTGACGAGTCTGATTTAAAGTCAAAGAGTTTAGTTTGGACAGAAATGAGACAGATATTCTTGGACAGACGTAGAGTTTTTCAGAGTAATTGTGTATATGGTGTGTTGCAGCTCGTGGACCGTGGTCCCTGTGGGGGGGGGTGGGGGCTAGAGGGTGTTGGGGGGGGGCAGACTCACAGCAGTCTGGTGCAGGGCTTCTCCCTTCAGCTTCCAGTTCCCATGGACGTCTCCCTCTGAGATCTCCGTCTCGAACTTGGCCGTCTCCGTCTCGGTGACCTCCACGCTGTAGAGCGGACGAACCACCTTGATGTCGCGCTCTGAGGAGGAGAAGACGGCGTTCAGCTCTGACCGACGTGACTGGCCCTTCAGGGCTCCCGTAGCGGGCCGGTGGCCACGCCCCTGCGCCGTGCTTACCTTCGATGTTGAGGTTGGCCGTGGTCTTGTCGGAGCCGCAGTCGCAGGTGTAGGCGCCGATGTTGGCCTTCTCCGCCTTACGCACCATCAGGATGCGCTTCTTGCCGTCGCTGCTGATGGCGATGTTCTTGGACGGCGTGATCTCCTTCCCGTCCTTGAACCACTTGACGTCGGCGACGGCCTTGCTCAGCTCGCAGACCAGCTTGACCTCGTCCTTCTCCACGGCCGTGTAGTTCTGCAGCTTGGTGGTGAAGTACAGGTCGCCCTCTGCAGGAACACACACAACGTTACACGCGCTCTCAATCAACCGGGGTTAAAACTCAGGGCGGCGCCGGCGGACTGACCGATGACGTTGAGCATGGCGGTCACGGCCTTGTCCATGGCCTCCACTCGGATCATGGAGGTGTCGTCGATGGTGACCTCCTTGAAGGCCAGCGTGTGGACCTTCCCGTGGTCCGACATGTGCACCACCTTGCTGGGATGCAGACGCACGTCATTCTTGTACCAGACCACCGTGATCTTGTCGTGGGAGAGTTCCACGCTGAACTCGGCCGTTTCCCGCTCCTTCACGGTCACGTCCTTGATCGGTTTGACGAACTCCAGACGGATACCTGTCGCACACGGTTTGACACGGGACGTTAACGTCTTTACAACAACACGCCGGTCACAGGAGTCCAGCTGGTCTTTGTTTCTGTTTCTGTCGCAGTCAGTTACAGTACAAATACAAGTAATAACTGTTATTGGAGTAAATGTAGGGAAAATGAATTAAAATCATGTACAACTAGTCCCCAATTTAAAAGCATGTACTGAATAAATATTTAACACTAGGATAAAGTTTATTATTATTAAAACGATGGTTCTGCTTGTTTTCTTACTATTTACTCTACTTTTCAGTCTAATCTTCTCACAATTTTGTTTTGTTTCTGTAATCTGTAAATAGGCATTAATAATCGTTGCTTCTGCCTTCGCCCTTTCGTCCATATTGATCATGAACAACTGATTTGTTTGTGTCAATCAAGTCAAACACGTCAATAAAACAGCGTAGACTTCTCCTCCTCCTCACTCTGACATCAGTGTGTGTGTGCAGGTGGATGTGGTGGAGACGTTACCCTGGATGACCAGCTTGCCGGTCGTCCTCTTGTCCTCAGCTTCAAACATGTACTTGGCTTCGTCCTCGTAGGCGGCCGAGTGGATGGCCAGGACGTACAGGTTTCCCTCCTGGATCATCTCGTACTTGTCGTCGGCGTCCAGCTCCTGGGAACCCTTCAGCCAGCGGAAGGTCTTGGGGGCGCGGGACACCTCCAGCTCGAAGCGGGCCTCGTCCTTCTCGTAGACCTGGACGTCGTTCAGCGGCGTCAGGAAGTTCAGAGGAAGTTCTGGGGGAGAGCAGCGAGTCCAGGTCACTTCCTGCTCAACAACAACCAGTGCTTTCATTTCTCTCTAAAACAGTAACTTCCTGTAGTTTCACCTTTGACCTTCAGGTTGGCGGAACACTTGGCGTTGGCGGCGGCGTACGCCACCTCACCCGTCATGGGCACTTTGCAGTTGTACAGGATCAGCGTGTGTTTCCCGCCCTCCTCGATGATGTCAACGTCCTGTCACATCATCATCATCATCATTATTATCATTATTGTTGTTATTACTGTGGTTATTGCAGTGACATCACAGGGTTAATGAGACGCTCACAGATGAAGGAGTCAGAGTTTGTCCGTTGAGCTTCCACTGGCCGTGGACGTCGTCCTCAGAGATCTCCACCTCGAAGCGAGCCGTCTCTCCGTCAAACAGCTCCACGCCGTAGATCGGCCGCACCACCTTGATGTCACGAGCTGGAGCAAAGAACACGCACACGTTAGTCTCATGACGACCACAACAACCTTTTGTTTTCTGAAGCAGAACTCATTTATATGTTGGTAACACTTTACATGACGTCTATCTCTATAACACATTATAACCAGACTTAGAATGAGTTATAATGCAGTTATAACACTGTAGAACTGTGGTTATAAATGATCATAATGCTTTATAACAGTAATCACAACACAATATAAAGCATTATATCATGACTTATAAGGTCAGCTATTATAATTATGTTATAACTGTTAGTAACTGGCTGACAAAGCCCACATCGATAATACATTATAAAGGTGTGTTAGACTTGGCTTATAAATGTGTAGAACTGTCATTATAAACACTCAATAACAATAAGCATAACACATTATAGAGCATTTTATAATGGCTTATAGGTCTTAGTATTATAATAGAGTTATAATGCTCTATAATGTGTTATGCTTATTGTTATAAAGTCTTATGTGATTAATGAGTGTTTATAATGATAGTTATACATATATTTATAGGCCAATTATAACACATTATTAATAATACCTGACCTTATAAGTCACGATAAAACGCTTTATGGTGTGTTATGATTATTGTTATAAAGCATTATGATCATTTATGAGTATTTATAACTATAGTTATATAGTGTTATAACTGCATTATAACTCATTATAAGTAGGTTATAGTGCGTTATAGAGATAGGCATCAAGTAAAGTGTTACCATGTTTTTCTTTGACCTTTGACCCAGGAGACATTGTGTGCTTCACCGTCCTTACCTTCGATGTTGATGTGTGCTGAGGTCTTGTCCGTCCCGCAGTCACATACGTATTTGCCTTTATCGCTGAGCTCCACCTTCTTCAGCACCAGAGAGCGGTGCGTGCCCTCCGACTTCATCACCACCATCTTGGAGGCGATGATCTCCGTCTCCTCGTGGTACCAGATGACCGGCACGTCTTTGTTCAGTTCGCAGTCCAGAGTGACCTCGTCCTTCTCGGTGGCGGTGTAGTCCTGCAGCTTCACCACGAAGATGGGGTCGCCCTCTGGAACAGATCCAGGACCAGCACGCAATCAGATTCAGGTTTGTTTGTGTTAGAAGTTTGTTTCATTTTTTAATAAAAAGACGTCAGAAGATCCAAACATCCAAACTGATGAGAACCCTGTAAATGAACTGTGTGTGTGTTCATGTGTGTGTGTGTGTGTGTGTTAGTTTTCAGAGTCAGAATGATGAGACTGATGGTCCGTCATCGGCTCTCCTGCATTTCCTGTAGTTCATGTGACATGTTGTTAGCTGAGGTTAGACAGGAGCAGAGTGTGTGGTTACCTATCACTGTCAGTTTGGCCATCGAGAAAACTCCTTTGGCCTCTGCCTTTATCTGGCAGGTATCATCTAGAGACACCGTCCTCATTTCTAGAAAGTGTCTCCTTCCCTCCACGTGAGTGACCACGGTGCGGCTCACGTGGAGCTTCACTTCGTTCCGGTACCAAACCACCGGCACGTCGTCGTGAGTCAGTTCCAGCTCGAAGCGAACTGTTTTACCTTCTTTAATGGTTCGGTCCTCAAGATGCTGGACAAACTTGAGCCTCATGCCTGGAATAACATGGTCAGTGCAGACACACAGGCCGGTTTGTGTGTTTCTCAAAGCCACAAACATCAATGAGGACACAGAGACGTGAAGCTGCTACTTACCTTCCACCGCCAGCTGAGCGGCCGATTTGTGGCCGAGCACCTCGATGCTGTACTGAGCCTCATCGTCAAACTCACAGCTGTTTATGATCAGCATGTGTTTCTTTCCATCGTCAATTATTTCATATTTAGGGCTGGGAGTGACAATCTCCGCCCCCCTGAACCACATGACCTTTGGCACATCCTTGGTGATGGTGCACTCAAACTTAGCCTGTTTCTTTTCAGGCACAGAAACATCCTTCAACGACTCAACAAAGCCCATTTGGATCTCTGCGAGGTCGAACACGCGGCAGTTACTCACACAGACAAACACACGGCCGTCACTTTTCTTACCAGATCCTTCGTTTTCCAACACAGAAACAGAACAACAGCAGAAGCTGGCAACACACAACGGGAAAACAGGTGTGTGTGTGTGTGAGGGGTGTGTGTGAGGGGTGTGTACCTTTGACGGTGAGCATGGCGCTGGTGATGGCGTTCAGAGCCTGGTACGACACCTCACCGGCCTGATCCAGCTGCACGTTCTTCAGGGTGAGGAAACGTTTCTTTCCCTCAGCCTTGATGTCGCACGTCTGAAAAACAAGCAGCAGCATGAATCAGAAACTGCACCTTGATGCTCAGCGTCTTTCACACACACCACGTTTCCCAGCTGCCTTCTCAGAAGGTCCAACCTCTTAATCCTACACTCCTTACCGGGGACCTGGTCATCACTTGGCCTCGGAGCTTCCATTCACCAGCCACATCATCCTCAGATATCTCAGTGTCAAAGCTGGCTTCGTCCTTCTCCACCACCTCCATGCTGGCCAGAGGCTTCAGGATCTCTGCCTCGCGTTCTGAAAAGAGAGACGCATTTCAGTCGTCGTGCACAGCCTTCATGGTTCTCTGACCTGGACTCATTTTCACGTTGCACCGACCTCCAAGTGTGAGTTTGGCGCTGTATCTGCGATCCTCCACCTCAATGGTGTAGTCTGCCACGTCAGCGGGTTGGCAGTTGTTGATGGTCAGAGTCATGTCCTTTCCGTCCTTGTTGATCTCAACCTTGTCAGAAGGAGTGATCTCATCGTCGCCTTTGAACCACTTCCAGTTGGGAGTGTCCTTGAAGAACACACACTTGAACGTGGCCTTGGCCTTTGGTTTCACATGCTGGTCCCTCAGAGGCTTCACCAACCAGTCCTTGATGATTTCTGTGGACAAACGGTTCAGGTCATTAAAACACAGCTGATCACAGAGCTGGTGGATGTAGGTACCAGGTCAGAATCTGACATCCCATCCTCTTCAGACGAGCTGAAGGCTTGCATACTAACCCAAATCATTTCTTACCAATCACTTTGACATTAGTTACAGTCTTGACGTCTTCCTGTCCGTCCACCTCACATGTGTAGTCGCCACCGTCCTCGTCAGTGGAGTTCTGGATGGTCACAGCGTGCTGCATACCGATCACATTAATGGCCACTTTTCCGGCCTGTTTCTTTAGGACTGCGCCATTGCGCTTCCAGATCACATCTCTCTCCTTGTTGAGCTCACAGGTCAGGTACATGGGCTGACCCTTCATACACGACGTCTCTGGTTCCAGCTCCTTCACCCATTTCACTGGGAGTTCTGGAAGGAAACATTTCACAGCAGTTTAAGTATCAGTAAGAACATACAGCGTCATCTGAAATGTGTCCACACCATACCTGACCCTCTGTACCTTCATGCCTACCGTCAACCTGTTCTTTCAATTCACATGAATTCAACTTTAATTGTGAAAATGTCTTGTTTTGATCAAAATTCTCAGGGGTTTACCTTCAACAATGAGCTTAGCTGTGCAGGTTACTTCCTTGCCAGCGTTCTTGGCCACACAGGTGTATTCACCAGTGTCGGACAGCTGGACATCAATAATGTTCAACTTGCGATCTTTGCCATCAGAGGTGAACTTGTGCTTGGGGCTCTCACGCAGGTTGCTGCCATCTTTCATCCATGAAGTGATAGCGGTGGAAGGTGAGACCTCACACTCAAACACGGCAGCCGAGCCAATGGACTCGGCCTCCTTCAGCACGATGTCCTGAAGCTTCTTGATGAACTTCAGAGGGACGGCTTTGAGCTTGAATCCTCCGAAGGGATCCTCTGGAGGGGAGGGGCCCTTTCCACCGGGCCTCAGGCCGCGACCGCGGCCACCATCACCAGGTGATGGGGTTTGTCTTGCTGCAACATCAAATGGAAACAATCAAGTCAGTTACAGATACGATGATGACTGAAGAGGTTATCAGACACTGGACAATGAGAAACGATCCTGCTCCTACCGTGTATTGGACATCTCTGAGGGGATGTAACCTCACATTTAATAAAAAATCATCAGTTCTTTTCATTAGTAAGAGGATTCTGAGGAAGATTTTTGAAGACTTAGGATCACAAAAAAACACCCTTTATGATCCTCTGACAGGACTCACAGACAACAAACCACATACAAAAAGGTGAACTAACTGAAACATCTCATTCATGGTTGGTAACACATTACAAAGGTCGGTCCGTGTATATTTTACTGTTGGATGGTGTTGCCCAAACAATATTTCAGCTTTGTATTGGAGTTGGATTGAGTATAAATAATTAAAAAACGAGCCAACAGCGGTTGGCACCTAAAGGCTTTGTTACCCAGTCCTGTCGTTGACCATCACAAATCTTCTGGGTCAGAAAGAACAAGACAAGAAAACAATGTACACACAACAAACAAACGAAGCGAGTGAAACTCTTTCAGATGTTATGCAGCACAAAGACCAGAAGGTTAAAGCGCTATTGGTTCTCACCCCCAAATCCACGACCTCTGCCCTTTGGTGCCTCCTCCGATGGTTTTCCATCTGCACAAGAGACAATAAGATGAATCTCAACTCTGCAGGAGCTGAACATTGATGTCAATATACCAGCTGATACCAAGAGAGACAACAACAGCTGACATGCTTAATACAAGGTCATTACATATGAAAACACTGAAGGGACATGACATGGCACATGATGAAGAGGATGAAGATGGAATGAAGAGACAAATGAATCAGACAAGATGACCAAAGGGACTGACACACTGAAGATACACATGAAATGACTCAAGTGGATATTAGACATATGATGAAAATATATGATGAAGACACATTTGATGAAGATATATGATGAAGACACATTTGATGAAGATATATGATGAAGACACATCTGATGAAGATATATGATGGACTATTGGAACATCAAAGCTAGTGGATGGGCATATGGACAGAGATGAACATAAGTTCTGGATGAATGAATGGATCAGAGGATTATAGATGGAGGTGATGAGGATTAGATGAGCCATCGCAGATGGGATGAGGGGATCCAGAGTCATCATCTGGGGGAGTTTGGTGGCCTTCGTCTCACCTCGTCTGGCGCCGGGCATGCCTGGAGTCTCCAGTGCCCCATCAACCCCTTCACCTTCCCAGTCTTCTGTAGGGACAAGCTCCCAGCCCCAGGCCTCCTCATCTTCCTCGCCTTCAATGTCTTCTCCCTCCTCTTCAAAAACCTCCTCCTCGGGCTGGGTGGGCACCTTCTTCATCTGCACAGCTCCAGGAGAAACTTCTTTCACCAGGGGGACTCTCCCCTTAGCAGGCTTCTCTGGCTCCACCACCTCTGGCGACGGCTTCTTGGGAACCTTTTTGAGTGTGACGGCTTCGATCGAGTCTTTGGGTGAAACAGTCTTGGGAATCCTCTTGATTTTTTCAGCACTTGGCTTCTTCTCAACAGGGACTGCTTCTGCCTCCTTCAGCTTTGGTTTTTCTGCTTTTGGTGACGGTGTCTTTTTAAGCTCAACCTTCTTTAGTTGCTCAACAGGTGTCAGGACTTTCTCTTCTTCCTTGGCTTTACCAACTCTTGGCGATGGAGTCTTTTTGAATTCAACACCTTTTTTCAAGACTTCTGTTGGCTTTGGTGGATGTTCTTTCTCTTCCTCTCTCTGCTGAATCATGTCTTTCTTTCCCGGTGGACTGGGCTTCTTGGGTGGAATAGTTTCAGGTTCTTTCTCTTTCACCTGAGGTTTCTCCTCCTCTTTCTTGGGTGTTTCAGCCTTTTCAACTTTTTTAAGCTGCTGTTCTTTTGGCTCTTTAGGAATTTCATCCCTTGGAGTTCGACTGGGTATATTTATGTCTACCGGCTTCCTCTGTTTCTCCTCTTCACGGGCTGGCTCTGGCTTTTCTTCAGGCTCTGTATCTTTGCTGAAGGGTTTCAACACAACTTGCTCTTTTTCTTTATCTGGCGTGGAAATAGTCCTTGGTTTTCCACGGAGCTTGTCTGCAGCTGGGTGTTCCCCATCCTTTGATATCTGATCAGTCTTTTTCTTCTGTGGGACGTCTGTCTGGTCTTTGCTGACATCAGGAATGACCTCTGGACTTGTCGTAGTAGGGACACCTTCATCTTCTGTGTGTTTAACAGCAGCACTGGGTTGATCTCTCTGGGGCCTCTCGGCCCTCTTGAATGGAATATGCTCCGTTTGTGTCTTTGCTTCACCTTCCTTCTGAGGCTTCTGAGGCTCATCTGCTTCATGTTTCTGAGGCTTTTCAAATGGTTTCAATGTCACTACTTCTGGCTCCTCCTCATTCTTTGGCAACCTCTTTATTTTCTTTTTAGTTAAGTCTGGCTCGGGTTCCTCATCTTTTGGAGCTTTAGGGGTTCTTATCCATTTTGATTTCTCATCTTCTGCCTCTGGTTTTTCAGGTTCCTTTATAGAGTCCATCTTAGATGGTTCTTCAGCTGGAGTGAGGGAACGTTCAGTCCTTCCAAGTGTTGTCAGCTCTCGATCTTCTCGATCCCGAGCCTTCTGAACGGTTTGCTCTGTATCATAACGTCTTGTGACATCAGCTTTAGCAGTTGTGACTTCCTTCTCAGGCTCTTTAGGCTTGCTTGGGACCTTCTTGAGTTTGATCTGTTGTTGATCTTCTTCTGGTTTCCCTGATTTGTCAAATGGTTTTAATTTAACAGATTCTTTCTGCTCATCCGCCTTGGGCAGTTTTGTTATTTTTTTCTTCTCAACAGGAGGTGCTTCAGGTTCCTCCTCTTTTTGTGGTTTCAGGGTTCTTGCCCAGCCTTCTTTCTCTGTTTTCTCTATGACTTCAACCCTTTGAACTTCCTCGAACTGGCCAAACTGAATTGTCTCCTCCTCCGCAGTGAAAACTCGTTCAGTTCTTCCAAGTGTTAATATCTCTCTGTCTTCTCTGTCATGAAGCCCATGAACCATCAGTTCTGTATCATGATGCCTTGTCACTTCAACTTTATGAGTTACAACCTGTTTCTCAGGCTCTGGAGCTTTCACTGGAACTTTCTTCAGCTTAACGACCTCTGGCTCTGGTTCCTTCTCTTTAGGTATTCTGGTAAATTTACTCTTCAGCTTAGGTGAGTCGGGTCTTTTTCCCTCCTGAACAGGAACCTTACCCTTTTGCTTAAGTGGTGGCACTGTGGTTGACACAGTAAATTAACATTCATAACATGTAAAGACACACAGAAACTCAACATTTTACGTATCACAACACAGGACTCACACAGCTTTAAACATGTAAATAAAAGAACGATATGCATAA
Source organism: Decapterus maruadsi (assembly GCA_030347415.2). Lineage (NCBI taxonomy): Eukaryota > Metazoa > Chordata > Actinopteri > Carangiformes > Carangidae > Decapterus > Decapterus maruadsi. The sequence goes on from CM064902.1 coordinate 29,472,819, forward strand.
AGTTCATGAAGAAGCAAATATTTGGTATACCTTTGGTGGGTCCAGGTGCTGAAACTGGTTCCTTGTCTGCAAGAATTTTAATAAGATCAATTTAAGAATACACAGTACAAACCATCTTCGAACACAGGTTCAAGACAAACATGTAAATTCATGCATTTATTCTTTTTATTTAATTTTCAGGGTGCTGAATGTTAGCACTGAATGTTCAATGGATTTCATGAACAAAGTTAGAGTAAAGTTTTCTGGCCTCATTCAACAGATACTGTTAACAGGAAAGACAACAAACATTAAACCATCAGGTCTGGACAGAATTAGGGAAGCAAAAATGTTTCTGAATTCAAATCTTGGGCTGCTTTGTGAAGACTGAAGCTGTGACATAAGAATTGCTTCAAAGTGGAAGACAAACATGAATAAGAAGAACATGAACTAACTACGGAAGAGATGTTACCTTCGGGTGGAGAGATTTCCTCTGATACAGGAGAAGGTTCAGCCTTTACGACTGGTGGAGAGGGTTTCTTCACTACTGCTGCAGCTGGAGCTACAAGAATGCCAACTTGATTAAGTCAAGATGTAGAAGATGTAGAAGCAACCAGCACACACTCAAACAAAAGAAAACATAAGAAAACGAAACAAGTTTCAAGAAGGCAGACTGTTTTTCAAAACCAAAGATCTTTAGGACAAACAACGTGAATGACAAACATAAGAAAGTACCTGCAGGAGGAACAACTTTTTCTGCTGGAGGCTTCGGTGTTGGAGACGGTTTCTTTTCCTCTGGAGGAGACACTTTGGAGTACAAAATACCAAAAGTCACAAATAAGAAGACAAAAGATACGAAAGAAGACACACAGTAAAGATTTATCAATTTAAAAGGGTTACATGGAAAACACAGACAAATGTGAGATTAGACAGAAGGAAACACAAACTGAATCCCACACAATGGAGAATCTGTTTCCAGAACACAAACTGACACAAACACATAGTGGTGTTTTTTACTGACACCAAATAAAGTGAAAGAAACTACCTGTGACTCTGGCTGCAGGAGCAGCAGGAGCTGCAGGGGCAGCAGGAGCAGCAGGAGCTGCAGGAGCTGCAGGAGCTGCAGGGGCAGCAGGAGCAGCAGGAGCAGCAGGAGCTGCAGGAGCTGCAGGAGCTGCAGGAGCTGCAGGTTTTGGCGCTGGTGCGGATGGTTTCTTTTCCACTGGAGGAGACACTTAAAAATACAAGATGCCAAGATCACGACCATGACAACAATACGGTCGACTAAGAAATGGACAAATGCACTGAAACAATGCATGACTTTGAACAAAAAAAGAGAGCAAGTGAACCATGAGGATAATTACTGATCAGCCAGTAAAGAAAACAAATCAGCTTTCAACAAAGGTCAAGATACAGACGCCCAGTTTACAACAACACAGAAAAGCAAGCGAGGAAACTACCTGCAGGAGGAGTCACTTTCTCTGCAGGAGCAGGAGGAGCAGGTGCAGGCTTTGGTACAGCTGCAGATGGCTTCTTCTCCTCTGGGGGAGATACTTTAGGAATACAAGATGCTAAGGTCACAACCAAGAAGACAGTAAGTTTGATCTAAGCATGATGAGTAACATGAATCACATCATGAGAGACCTGAAGACATATAAGACCATAAAGAGAACCCAAAAAGTACAACAACAGGACTGACTCTTGACGAGTCTACAACGACAAGGATCATACAAACTGAAAAGACTACCTGCAGGAGGAACAACTTTCTGTGCAGGAGCAGGAGGAGGTGAGGGCTTTGGTGCTGGTGTAGATGGTTTCTTCTCCTCAGGAGGAGACACTTTGGAAATACAAGATGCCAAGATCACGACCAAGACAACAACACAGTCAATCAAGACTTATTAATGACAAAAGATGATGAAGACATGAATTTCTCCAAACAGCACAAACAGAAGAAATCACAGAAATAAAGATGTGAAAGAATGTAAATGACAGAAATGGGATGATGTTAATTGGTTTACTTCGTAGAGTGGTAACATGAAGAAAACACGTTTCAGAGACAATCAACAGATATGATGTGAGGATGTGAAGATTAGTGGAAAGTGTCCCATGGTTTCTGTTATTCAAGACGATATCGGAAGAAGTGTGAGTAATATAAATATAAGATGTTAAATCTTTCAAGAGGGTTGATCTTGTGGCGATCACGAGCCTGAGCGGCTCAAAGATAAAGAATACCTTTCTGAAGATCTTGTTGATCAATCTTCTGTGTTCTCTTCTTTGCTTTCTTGTCATCATCTCTTGTAGGTACAAATTTAGTTTCAGTGGTTCTTGTTTCTTCTGAGGAATCAAGACCAGGGGTGAGTCCTTTTGGTGTGTAAGAAGTAGGTTCCTTAGGAGCTTCTTGCTCAGGGGGTAAAAGTTGTTTCTCCAGTTTAGTTGGAGGAACTCCATCTTGAGGGACAGGTTTTTTGGATATTGGCACTTTCTCAGGGACAACGTCCTCAACAACTGCTTCTTCTTTAAGACATACTGTGCTCACAGGGGAAGGAATCTCTGCCAGAACTGGAGGTGACACTTCCCTCTTTGCCGGGACAGATCTTGCTTCTTGGACAATTTTTTCTTCACGCAACAGTACTTGTGTTACAGCAGTTGGTTTCTCAATAGCTACACTGTCTTCTTGATGCTTTTTTTCTGTTGCCTTGGAAGTCTTTGTGATTTCTTCCCTCTGAGACTTCATCTGTTTGGGTGGGAAGGCTTCTTCCTTGGAAAGAGTCATGGATGGTTGCAAAACTGTTTCTTTAAGAGGTGAAGACAAGGATCTGTCTGTTGGAGCTTCTTCAACTTCAAAAGAGGCTGTTTGCTTTACAAAAGTGACATCCTTCACTACCCTCGACTTTGAAACACTGACTATTCTAGGTGTAACAGTGGATTTAGATTTATCAAGATCCATCAATGGAAAAACTGCCTCTGCTTCAAGTTCTTGATGTTCTGATACAAATAATTCTGTAATTTCTCTTTGTTCTGTGTAAAGTTTGCTCTCCTGAGGGATCTTCTTGTACGCCTCTTTTTTGGATGCAATTGCACTGGCAGGAGCTTCTTCCTTTGAAGGATGAATCTTTTGAGCTGCAGGAGTGATGTCTGTCTTTGATGGAAGAGAGGTGACTTTCTTTACAGGTGGAGAGACAGACTTCAACGGCTCATCTTCTCTCTGGTTGACAACATCGTCTTTCAGATCAAGGTCCTCTACATCACACATTTTGGTATCCTCATATTGTATATATACTGGTTCAGTGCTCTCTAGAGGTCCAGCATCTTTGACTGGCATATCTTTGAGAACAATTTGTTGTGTTCTCTCCATTTTCAAGGAGCTCTCCTCTGTCACAACCAACCCCCTGAGCTTCACTCTGCTTTCATACATCCTGGTTTCCTCTTCCGTATGATCTTTCTGTAGGCAAGATTCGTCTCTATCTTCAAACACTACTTCTTCCATAAGATCAGTCTTCCAGGGAACTGGGATTATTTGTAAGATTTCACCCAAGATTGAAGAATTGCACCATGGAGCGGTGACCAAGAGGAAAACAAAACAAAACACATCAAGACACAATCACAGATTTCATTTTGGTAGGTTATCTACAGTCATCCTTATTTATAGCTGAGCTGGAAGTTGTATAAAGCACTACCGCTCTGCTCTGGAGGTTCTTTATATTCTGGGTGGACTTCTACTTATCTAGGAGTAACCTCGTCCGGTTTCAGGTACAGATAAACACACTTGATATAACTACAATGAACTTTACTTGAGTGCATTTGTGAGTGAAAGTGTACCTGTCTCAGTTGAACCTGCCTCCTGTCTTGAGTTAACTAGCACTAGTGCCTCCTGTAGTTTTTCCCTCTGTGTAACTGTTTTGATAGTTGATACCATGTGAACACATAAGACAATACAGACATCAGGACAAAAGAATTAGCTGAAAGCACCTTAGAGTCAAAGATATAAAGAGTGAGTAAAAGATCAAGATGATTAATGATTGGTTAATGAAGATGTTTACAGACATATCTACCTTCTTGCTGTGGCTTTGTAGCCAGAAGAATTTGTTTTGGTGTTTCCAAATCTTCTGCCGGTGTGGGTTCTTGGTAGTAAGACACTGGTTCCTCTGTTACTAATTTTGGATCTTTCTTTGGTTCTGTTTGTAGTTCTGGAACCATTTTGCGTGCTTCTGGAGACTTTTGTGGTTCTTCTGGAACCTTCTTTGGAACGTCTGGAACTATTTGAGGTGTCTCTGGAACTTTCTTTGGAGCTTCAGGAACCTTCTTTGGTTCTACCACAACCTTTTTGGGTTCCTCCTGGACCTTCTTTGGAACCTCTGGAACTTTCTTTGGAGCTTCAGGAACCTTCTTTGGTTCTACCAAAACCTTTTTGGGTTCCTCAGGAACCTTCTTTGGAACCTCTGGAACTATTTTCTGTGTCTCTGGAACTTTCTTTGGAGCTTCAGGAACCTTCTTTGGTTCTACCACAACCTTTTTGGGTTCCTCTTGGACCTTCTTTGGAACCTCTGGAACCATTTTCGGTGTCTCTGGAACTTTCTTTGGAGCTTCAGGAACCTTCTGTGGTTCTACTACAACCTTTTTGGGTTCCTCAGGAACCTTCTTTGGAACATCTGGAACTATCTTTGGAGCTTCAGGAACCTTCTTTGGTTCTACCACAACCTTTTTGGGTTCCTCTGGAACCTTCTTTGGTGTCTCTGGAACTTTCTTTGGAGCCTCTAGAACCTTCTTCATGGGTTCCTCTGGAACCTTTGTTGGAGCATCTGGAACTGTCTTTGATATTTCTGGACTCTTCTTTGGCACCTCAGCAAATCTCTCAGGCAGCAGAAGTGGTTCTCTTGCAGGTGATGGTGCCTTTGGTTCTGAGACAGCTTAGAAGAACATTTATTTATAAGATGATGATCTTGTTAACCACTGTATATTTTGAAAGAAAACCTAAAAGTAAGAAAGTCACACTCTAACGAGTGCTTGAAGATACTCGTGGTACAAAAAGCTGTTCTAAAAGCAAACTTGATCAAAGATAACAAACAACAAACACAAAAGACAGCCGTACAACAAAGCAGCTTTCAAGAATATTGTGGCAGTACCTTTAGTTGGAACAGCTTCAACCTTGGGTGGAGTAACCTCTGGTGCAGGTGGTTGGACTGCAGGTTCCACTGGTACATCTTGCACTTAAGAGAACATTATGTGCTGTTTAACCTTTAGGTAGGGACCAAGGCTAACATGGAATCAAAGATCACACTCTTAACGAGTGAAAGAAGCCATGACAAGAGTGTAACTGTGTCGACTGTGATACCTTTAGTTGGAAGCCGCTCCGGTGTTGAAGGGGTAACCTTGGGTGCAGCTGGTGGAGCTACAGGTTTTTCTGAAGGAACATGGTGTGTACATGTTGAATAACCTGGTAACTAAGGTGTCAACACTTCAGCCCACTCTAACGAGTGCTTATCGCCAAAACACAAAAACACACAACATAGACGGATTCATATTACAGCAAACAATTAAATGACAAGACATTGAAGAGTTCCTGCACCTTGACTATGACCGCTCCATAACTATCATCCAAACCTAGAGTTAATGCATACAAGTATCAGACAGGGTTAAAAGATCCAGATCAACAGGTGAGTGACAAACATCTTAAACCACTCAAGAGTTACACACGTAGATCACTGCAAGATTAGACAAAACAACAAGACGTGTTGTGTAACACAATGGCTTTCCAATTTCAAACTGTTCACTACTTTACCTTTCGGTTTAGGAGCCTCTGTTGGTTTCCTGACCGCTTCAACCTGAGGTGCTTCAGGTTCAGCCTTAAGTTCGGCCACCTTAGGCTCAGGTTCTGCTGGTTTCTGAGGTGTCACCTTAGGCTCGGGTGCTGCTGGTTTCTGAGGTGCCACCTTAGGCTCAGGTGCTGCTGGTTTCTGAGGTGTCACCTTAGGCTCGGGTGCTGCTGGTGTCACCTTAGGCTCAGGTGCTGCTGGTTTCTGCGGTGTCACCTTAGGCTCAGGTGCTGCTGGTTTCTGCGGTGTCACCTTAGGCTCGGGTGCTGCTGGTGTCACCTTAGGCTCAGGTGCTGCTGGTTTCTGCGGTGTCACCTTAGGCTCGGGTGCTGCTGGTGTCACCTTAGGCTCGGGTGCTGCTGGTGTCACCTTAGGCTCAGGTGCTGCTGGTTTCTGAGGCATCACCTTAGGCTCGGGTGCTGCTGGTGTCACCTTAGGCTCGGGTGCTGCTGGTTTCTGCGGTGTCACCTTAGGCTCAGAAGGAACCACTTTTGGCTCTGCTGTCATTGGCTTGGGTTCATAAGGTGCAGGTCTGGAAACTACCTCTGGTTCAGGTTCTGGTTTGGTGTATACTGAGGGTTCTTCAGGGTTAACAGAGACATATTACTGAGTCAGCAGAGAGGCACACTGCTTTAAGAGTGAAGGGGTTAAAGAAGAAAAAGATAAGACACAAAATACAAACATATATGAAAAAGACTACCAGAGCACAATGCTCCTGAAAGACTCCAGACAACATGAAGCTGTACAGACAGAACTGAAGAGAAACTCATCAGGTGAAATTCATCTGAAGAGTTTTTATGAAGAGAATCCCTTTAATGAGCAATATGACAAAATAATCTATTAAAAAAGAAGTATGTTATATATCTTAAGCATCTGTTCTGCCTCAAGCTTATTAATAATGTAAATATTGCTCATGCAAAATTATGAATATTTAAAAAAAACCTAAAATCTAAAATAAATGTTATGCTTGACATCTTGCATTTGAAGAATAAAGAATGTGAAGAAATGAGCATTTTATTTATATTTTTTGAATGCTCCATGAGATGGATTAAGATTGCGAGCCGTAAAGACTCTGTGACACACAAACACACACAGTCACGTCTCTAAATAAAACTCCATTGGGGACTTTACCTTTGGCGGCTGCAGGTTCCTCCCTGTGAGGCGGAGCCACAACTGGAGCTTCAGGATGCAGCTTCTTGACTTCAGGTTCTTTAAAACATTATCACTGATTCAGTTTCACACTAGGTAAAGACCTTTTATGATAATTACATCTCAAGGGAACCAGAAGTAAACAAACAGAACAAACAGTGGGACTGAAAGATTCCAACACAAAACACGAGCTACATGAATAAGAAGGAGTGAAATGAGTGGAGGTTGTTGTAGATACCTTTGACTGGAGCTGAAGGTGGAGCCGCAGGCTCAGAGGGTTTCTTCTCTGCTATTCTGTGAACCTCAGGAACTTAAAAGATCAAGAGAGTCACATTAAACAGCAACTCTGCACTCTGCTGAATCTACTGAGCAGAAAGCTGCAGTGTGGGTTAATAAGAGCGAGGGAGAGGTGAGTCAGGGCAAACAACACCGAACAGCAACAAAAACATGAAGAAGAAAGACAGTCGTGACAGAAGAAGACAGACCAAACTAGAACATCATCTATGACAGAAGTGAGAGCTGTGAGGAGAGAAAAGCTTCGAGAAGCAGCAGGTGGATGGACAAACATGGCGGCCGGCGGCCGGCAGCTAGGCAGCGAGGTTATGTCACAGCCAGAAGCTTTTCTCAGCAGTTTATACCTTTAGGGATTCCTTCCGCCACCCCGAAGTGAGTCTTCTCAACAATCTCTTCTACTGGTTTTTTCTCTGGTGAAGGAGAAAAGTGAACTTAGAACAAACAGTTCGACTCTGGAATCGTCTCGAGTCATTAGGGACAAAACCAAATAGACAACAACAGTGAAGAAACAGGAAGACAGAACAAAGACAAAGGCCCTGAAGGCAGTGACAGACTGTCGGAGTTTGAAGGTAGAATAGTGACGCTACCTGTGACGGAGGAGTAGCGAACAGAAACCACCTCCTCTTCCACCGTCAGGCTTTGAAAAGCTACAGCAGATTATCAAATGAATCGTCAGCATCAGATATTTCATCACTGCAGTGTTTACAGTCGTACAGATGAGGAACACAACTCAGTCTGACTTTGTACTGGAATTCAAGTCAAAGTCAAAGCCTTATACACCTCCATTTACAGAATAGTTTGATCAGACTTTACCCAACAACCAATCAAAACATAAAACACAATCAATCTATTGGACGTTAGTTCAGGTCAGTGGAAGCGGGTTCTGACCATGAACCTGCTCTTTTCCTCGTGTGTCCTCCTCTGTACGTTGGGCTTCGTTCATGTTTGATTGAATACAATGTTACTGAGGTTAAAGTGTGGAGTTACTGCAGCACACGCCACACACACTGAGGTGGTGTTGAGTTAAGAGGAGGGGTGATGGTGAAAGGTTTACTGAGTTCAGAAGGTTCACACGGTTATTGAGGATTAAGAGTTAAAGATGGATGATGATGATGATGAGGAGGAGGATGAAGATGGAGGGAAATGGTCTGAGAACTGAATGAACCTTGTACCTGTCACTTGTGTCGTTTCTTCGTAGTGAAAAACTTCTGTTGAATCTTTTGGTAGAAAAACAAATTTAGAAGAAGTTGAGTGGACGCGAAATAAAGGGGTCAAAGTTCAAAGGTTAAAAAGCGTCTCACCTCTGTAAACAACCATTGACTCTGTCTCTGGGACATGAACTGACGCGTCGGGGACGTCTACAGGTTTAAACCAAATAAACTTCAATTAACATCTTTAATGAAAGTCAAGTAACAATAATTATCATTTTTGGATGAATTAAAATAACTGACACTACTGACTACTACTAATGAAATCTGTCAATCATCTGTTAATCTAGTGAAACTCTTCACTGTAGATGAATGAATCTGCAGTACTCACCCTGAGGAACCCTTCCTAACTCAAGCTCTGTGAAAGGACAAGGCAGGACACGTTACTACGGCTGCGCTAACGTTAGCTGGGCTAACTGTCATCAGGCTGACGCGTACACACCTTTGCCTGACAGGTAAAGTTCTGCTGTGCTTCGAGCTTCTCCCATCGGCTCCAGACGAGCGATCACAGAGTAAACGCCTGGCGGGGTGGAGACATGACATCACATGACATCACTGCCGTGTAACATTCAGGGACAATCAGTCACTCCTCAAAGTGATGCCTCCCTCTGACATTCTGCTGTTTACATGATTTCATTGAGGGAGGATGTGGTTGGACGACGGCTCCTGAGCGAGTCTAAAGCAGCTCCACTGAGCCTGCAGGTGGCGCTGTTCTAACAGGTCAGACTGTTTTCAGACTCTACAGCTCCTACTAACTGACGGCTGATGTGCTGGACTCACATTTCCACTGTAGTCTGATATATATCTTCATGTTTGGGCCCCAACTAAATGTTTGTGACATGAGTAATGAGGTGACTATTTCCAACCAGTGAAGAAACAACTTCTGTCCCTGGACCCAGCGTTAGAGTCAAAAGTAGCTGAAATGATTTCACTTTTCACGTTTCTGTTTGTTGACAAACCTTCGTCCTGGGCCGTTACGTCGCGGATGGTCATAAAGTGCCGGCGGCCCTCAGTCCTGAAGTTATATTTTGGGCTCTCTTTAAGCTCCCAAGAGTCTTTGTACCACGTGACGGTGGCGTTGTCGAAGGACAACTCGCACTCGAAGGTGGCAGAGTGGCGTTCACTGACCTCGATGCTTCTGATGCATTTAGTGAACTGAATTTGGTCGGCTAAAACCAGATAATCAGAGTTAATCTGATTGGTAGAAGTTTATATAACAGTGAATGTTTTATTGACTGGATGTTATTGTTTATGTGTGAAGACTGTCTGAGGTGTTTATGGTTTCAAATCAAGAAACACAGAAAACAGGGACACATGAACACAACATCACAACCCTGAAGGTTGAAAGAGGTCAGACAGAAGAAGACAGACAGAAGAAGACAGACAGAGAGACAGACAGAGAGACAGACAGAGAGACAGACAGACAGACAGACAGACAGACAGACAGACAGACAGACAGACAGACAGACAGACAGAAGAAGACAGACAGACAGACAGACAGACAGACAGACAGACAGACAGACAGACAGACAGACAGACAGACAGACAGACAGACAGACAGACAGACAGACAGGGACACAGACAGACAGAGAGACAGACAGGTGTCCAGCTGACAGGAACCTCTGATGGTCAGACTCCTACCTGTGACGGTCAGCTTGGCGTTGGAGATGTGAGGACCACACACCACTCTGTAGTTGCCCTGGTCTTTCACCAGGCAGTCCTTGATCTTCAGAGTGTGGCGGTCGCCCACGCTGCTGATCTCGTACTTGTCGCTGCTGTCCAGTTTCTGGGTGCCCTTGTACCAGGTCAGAGTGATCTCTGGGTAGTTGATCTTGATCTGGCACTGGAAGGTGGCGCTCTGGTTCTCAGCGGTCGTCTGATCGCTGATGTCCTCCAGCACAGAGACGGGCTGAGGATTCAGAGTCAGTTTGATTGGTTGATCGGAGCCTGAGAATGTGATGTCATTAGAGAATGTGAGCGTTGAAGACCTCCACCTTTACCTCTGTTCCAACACGTCCCTCCAGCTGCTGGATGAGTCGGGCCATATCCTCCTCTTCCACCCGACCACCACGCTCCACCTCCTGCCACCACAACAACAAAACACTGTTAAACAACTACAACAGGGATGACGTGCTGAGGGGAGTTCTGCAGCACCAGACGGTCCATTCTTCCACCGGGAACATCAACAATCCTGATCCCACATCCTGGACGTTTCAGGTAATGCTCAGGTAGCAGAGCTTTTTTTGGAATCATTAATCATTTACTCTCACCACTCTTCCTGTCTCCATTTCCTTCTCCCTCTTCAGGAACTCGATGGCCTGCAGGATGGCCCGGTAGTCATGGATTCCATGTTCTCGCAGGATCCTCTCATAGTCCTTGGGGTCGTGACCTCTCAGCAGAGACACAATATCAACCTCTTCATCTTTCTTGGGGCTCTTCTGTTTGGAGGGAGTCCTGCCACAGGAATCAACACAAAGTCAGAGATGTAGACAAAGAATGACTAACACATACACCACATTAAACAAGCCAAAACTCTTACTTCTTCAGTCTGGTCCTGATGTCTCCAAGTCCTTCCTCCTCCTCCTTTTTGGTGACCTCCATCTCAGCACTGCACTCGATCTCCCCATGCTTGTTAGTGGCAACACATCTGTAGCCACCAGAGTCGGACTTGGTCACCTCTCTGATCTCCAGTTTGGCGTCCTGACCCTTATGCTCAATGGAGATACGACCCCCGGGGGTGATCTGCCTCCATTTTCCCTTCATCCACTTTACGCTCGGGATTGGGTCTCCTCCGATCTTGGCGATGAAGGTTGCGGTGTCCCCTGTAAAAATGAAACCAGACAGAGTTACAGATTCCCTGCAAAACAGATGGCTCAGAAATAACCTCCCTCGTTTTACTCACTTTCTGTGACAGAAATATTCTTGGGCTCTTCAATAAAGAACAGGTTGTCGAGCCTTTTGACCGGAGCCGCTGCGGCAGCGGCATCGGCAGGAGCAGCCTTGACTCCCCCTTCTGAAAATCAACCACAGAGGACATCATGCTGTTGAATGAAACTAAGAAATTAGTCAGCCTTTGATCGGCCTGATACTGTCTCAAGTGTAAATTTTAATTCAATTTAAATATTCCTATTAGTCACATAATATATGACTCAGTCATTTCAAAGGGAAAATTGACTTAATTGTGATTTCATTCTGTCTGTTTTATTTATCACAATCTCAAAACCAGTTGAAGTGGTTCAGAGCATCCACACCAGAATGTGTGAAAGTACAAAATTAAGTAAATGAGTGATGGAGAAAATAAAACAAACTGTTTGTTACCTTTTACAGTGACCTTGGCCTTGCAGAAGTCACTGCCCACAGCGTTGCTGGCCTTGCACAGGTAATCTCCTGTGTCGGTCCTTGAGACAGAGCCAATCTCTAGACTGGCTGTCCCACCAACAAACTTAATTTTGGTGTTTCCACTGGACTTCAGCTCCCGTCTGTCCTTCAACCAGTGAATGGTCAGAGGAGCAGAGCCGCTGACGTGGCATTTCAGGCTCAGTTTCTCCCCCTCACTCACTGTGGTTGGCTCGAGGCGGACATCAAACTTTGGAGCCTGGCCAGTTTCTAAAGATGGGGTTGGAAAGAAGCAGGACACTTGCAGGTTAGCTGCTACAGTTTTCATACAGGAATATGAAAGACAGGACGAATGAGACCTTTGGATTCTGGGGGGATCAGCTTTACCTGAGGGTATTTTTATTCAATAAAAGCTGACACTCGTACCTGAAATAGTGAGAGAAACTTGACAAGTGGCTTTTCCAGCTTCGTTGGAGGCCTCGCAGGTGTACACCCCGCCATCAGAGGTGGTCGAGTCACGTACACACAGAACACCAACGTTGTTCTTGAAGCTGATGTCATATTTGTTGGAAGCAGAGATCTCAGTGTTGTCCTTGTACCATGTAAGGTTCATGGGCTGGGAGCCGGACACCCGAGTCTCCAGCGACACCGTTTTACCCACTGAATCCACCATGGACTCGGAGGGCTTCTTGAGGAAGCTTGGAGGGACTTTGCGCTCTGTTAGTGAAGGAGAAAGTGAAGGAAATCAGGTGGAGTTGTGTCAAGGTGAAACTTTTCGCCATTTTAATCCATTATTCACCGGGCCACTGGGCCGTTGCCATGGCATCAGGGAAAACAGAAACACAACACAAGATCTACAACCCAATACAGCAAATCCACTCAGAAAATACTTCCACTTGCCCAGAGAGACAACCCTGACCGAACCATATCAACACAGATGCTCTCAGAGCTCTACATAGATCCTCTGGTTGCCAGTGAATGCACACTCCAACGTCAAAGAGTGGCCAACTTTATAGAAGGTGTTTCTCAGTTTTCTCACAAAGCCAACAGGTTCTAAGAAATCAGTTAGTAATGGTGGTGTTAGAGAATGTAAACAGTAGTGTTTGGCTGATTGTATGATATTATATTGCAGGATAAATGATTCAATCAATCATAGAATTCCTGTAACGCAATGGTGAGATATGGCGCCGGTGGTTTACCTAGTTTAACATTTGCATGACAGATATCGCTTCCTTCAGCATTAGAGACTTCACAGCTGTATCTTCCCTCAGCCTCTTCTCTGTCACTGTTGAGGACCTCGAGGATGCAGGTGTCATTGGTTGTCTTGACGTTGTACTTATATGATGCCCAGATTAGTTTTTCGTCCTTCTTCCAGGTCACACTTATTCTCTGGCTACCGGCGTACGTGCACTTGAGGGTCAAAGGTTCGCGAAGTCTGAAATATGTGTCCTCCAGTTTTTGCATGAAGCGTGGTGGTTCTGAGGAGTAATGCTCAGGTTAGTGGCATGTAGCAAGCAAGTAATGAGAACATGCAGTAGTTTGAGGTGAGAGATACTGTGCTACTGAGCAAAAGCAGAGCAGCTGTTTTATTGACAGTTAGTGGCTGAATTTACCATAAAATTCGGAATACAAGTCGCACTGGTATATAAGTCGCAGTCTATTTTTGAGGGTCTCAAACTGGGAAAACAAGGGTTTCTATTGCAAATTGTTAATGAAAACGTTACACAAATTATTCCAGTAGTCCACAATTTGAAGTTTCTTGCACTGTAGCTCTTTCTCGTTAAAAGCGCACCCGCGTGTGAGAGATCAAGTCCGGCAAGTGGAGGGGCTGACCGACAGAGATGAGAGGATGCTGTTCTGCAAGAGACTATGGCAGAGCCAAAAGAGTCCCGTTAATTAGTAATCGGAAACACCATTCTGCCCGCGTGGTCATATGCGGATACAGGACACAGTACCGTTTACATTTGTCCTCAATGCGTCTCAACCGTCTGATCGCTGAAGAGGCCTGTTAACGCCAGGTGTAAATGGGGTTGACATTTACCTCGGTCTATAACCCGCAACTAACTTTTTAGATTAAAAAGGAAGGGAAAAAGTGCGACTCATACACCAAATTTTACAGTTTAAGAGTGACTTTACCTAGGCTGACACGAGCATGACAGACATCAGTCCCAATGCCGTTGGAAATTTCGCAAGTGTACGTTCCGGCTGCTTCAGGCCTGTCGCTGTTGAGGACCTCCAGGATGCAGGCTGAATCGGTAGTCTTAACGTTATACTGATAAGATGCCCAAATGAACTTGTTGTCCTTTTTCCAGGTGACGTTGACCCTCTGGCTTCCAGTGTAAGTGCAGACTAGTTTCAGTGGCTGACCAACAATGAAAGTAGTGTCCTCCAGCTTCTTGATAAAACGCACAGGTTCTGAGAGAAGCAATACTGATGTTAGAAAAGTGCCAACTGTTGTGTTGCCATGCATTTGTAAGTCAAAGTTAATTTTTCTATCATAGTTGTAAAGTAGGCTCACTGATGGAATTACTAGGTGAAAGCTACATTAGTATTAGCTTCATTAGTGACTGAGGAAACTTTGAAGACATTTTCTGAGCTACTACAAGAGTACAAGTCACTGTCTTTCAAAAGAGAGGATCCATCAAATGAAACCCCTGATAACTGAGCCAATAAATCTTCAGTGAACACCGACAAATATTTGATAATGTGGAAAGACGACAAACAGGAGGATGGAAAACGAACATCACCTTTCACAGTCACATTACAGATGCTGGTTGCGGAACCGATCCGGTTCTCAGCCTTGCAGATATATTCTCCGTGATCAAACTTGGTAGTGTTGATCAGTTGTAAAGTGGCCACACCATTTGCAAAGTCCATTGAGCATGTGTTGGACTTGCGCAGCTTTCCATCACCTTTGAACCAAGCTACGCAGATGTCAGGAGTTCCCGCGATATGACATTTCAGGGTAACTGGCTCGCCCACAGTTACCTCCACTGGCCCCATTGTTTCAACAAAGTATGGTCGTTCTAAAGTGAAAGATGACGGTGATGGTTTAGTATGAATGCAGGTGTTGAGTTGTGCATGAACAAATGAAAGAATGGATGAATGAATGACCGAGTAAATGAATGGTCATAAATCGCATGCACTTTAATAATTTTACCTAGAATTGATACTTGTGCTTCGCATTGGTCACTTCCAACTCCGTTGTCTACTTCGCAAGAGTATCTACCAGCTGCCTCCATCCTGTCAGAGTTAAGAACCTCCAGGATGCAGGAGTTGTCTGTGGTGATCACATTGTACTGATACGAGGCCCAGATGAATTTATCGTCCTTCTTCCAGGTCACATTCACCCTGGGGGTTCCAGCGAAAGTGACCTCAAGGCTCAGTGGCTTTCCTTTTTCAGAGGAAATGTCCCTCAGCTTCTTCACAAAGTGGACTGGTTCTGAGAGAGGTAAGTCCATGATCAGTTACAGAAAACTCATTTTGAGATGTGGAGATGTGTACAGAAAAAAAGATCAACTATCCTGTGAACAAACCTTTTACAAACAGGTAAACTGGGCAGCTTTCCTTTCCTGCATCATTAATGATCTGGCAGGTGTACTCGCCAGCGTGGGACTTCTCAACTCTGTTAAGCACTAAAGAGGCAACATTGTCCTTTAGGGAGATCTCGCAGCCTCTTCCGTGCTGCATTTCCTTGGCTCCTCTGAACCACTTTACTTTCAGGGGAGCACTGCCTTTCACTTTAGCTGAGAAAGAAACATTTTTTCCGGGCAATGTTTCCTTCGCCTCAGGTGTTTCCATGAAAGATGGGGGTTCTGGTTCAAATGAAAAAAGATGGATTGTAGGATATTTGTTAGATTTCTGTCTGATCCTGTTCTAAGGATGGCATCTTTGAAAATATCGTGTTTCATTTACTGACCTGTCACAACCATTGAAGCACTTGTCTCACTGGCTCCTGCAGCATTGACAGCTTTACATGTGTATTTGCCAGAATCCGACATCCTAATAGTTGGAACTCTCAGTTTGCAGTTATTATCAGTGCAGCTAATATCATAGTTTGGCCCAGTTTTGATCTCCTGGCCGTTGTGGAACCAGGAAGTTGTTAAAGGAGAAGAGCCAGTAACCTTACACTCCATCTCACCAGGCTTACCCACGACAAGGTGGGTGTCTCTCAGCTTCCTTATGAAACTTGGAGGAATCAACTTATCTATTGCAGGAAAAAAACATATACAACATTTATCAGCTGACTCACAATGAAAACTGTCAAAGTTAAACTGAAGATTTCGCGTGTACTCGAAGGGAACCAACCTGAAACAGATAGCTTTGTTTTGCAAGAGGCTGCCCCGACATGGTTTGTAACCTCTAATCTGTATTCTCCAGCATCTGCTTTGTCGGCAGATCGAATCTTCAGTGTGGCTACTTTCTTTGAGAAGGACATCTGATACTTGGCACCGGCAGAGAGATCTTTGTTATCCTTGAACCACTTAACTTTCAGTTCTGGCGAGCCCGACACTGTAACCTCAAGAGCTGCATTTTCTCCTGATTTCACGTTCAAGGACTCTGGGCTATCCACAATAGCAGCAGGTTCTAAAAATTAGGGGAGAAGATATTGAGCCATACGAATCATTGTGCTGTCACTTGAGGAAATGAGATGTGGTCTGGAACTTTACGAACCTAAAACGGTCACTTGAGAGACAGACTCCACCACTCCAGAGTCGTTCCTGAGCTGGCAGGTGTATTTACCAGCTGTGGCTGAGTCAGTCTTTGGCACAACAAGAGTAACCACATTGTTGTCAAAGGTGATCTTCCTGTTGTCACCATCTCTGAGGATGTGATCTTTGTCCTGAACCCAGGACACAGTTAAGGGTTCGGAGCCTTTCACTGTAGCTGTCAGTGTCAACTGTTCACCTACTCTGACAGACTGATCGATGAGTTTCTTGACAAATGCCGGTTGTTCTGAATAGTGATGGAAAGATAATGGTGAGAAGACATCAACGCACTAAGACTATGATTTGACTAAACGGTAACCGACTCCTCACTGACCTTTCAGCGTAATGTTGGCGCGACAGGTTTCACTTCCTACGTTGTTTGACACCCTGCACTCATAAAGACCAGCGTCGTCCTGTTCCAGTTTCATGACATGAAGTGTTGCAGAGCTGCCCTCACTGACCATCTTATACTTCCTACCCTCCTTCAGTGGCCTTTTGTCTTTGTACCAGTTAACCTGGAAAGGTGGAGTGCCATATATCTCACAGTGCAGGCTGGCCTCTTTCCCTTTAATTCCCTCCACTGGACTTGGAGTTTTAATAAAGGATGGGGACTCTGGAAAATATGTTGAGATACATTAATAAAAGGTAACATATGGTATGGACAGGCAAATGGTGAATGAGTGTAATTTGGCAGTTTGACAGTTCAACTTGATGAACAGTAAATGCTTATTGGGAGTCATGCTGAGGTTCAGTCCATGCTAAAGGAATCCATCCAGACACTGACGAAAAGAACACAAGAGAGTGAATAGGAACACTCGCTTTGTTCATTCTCTGGCAGGAGAGTAGTTTGTATCACACTGATACCAGAGAGATGGACATGGGAAGGGAAATCGAAGACAGACGGGGCAAAAACACGTCTTAAAAAGAGGAACCACTCAGACTCATGCTATCTGACACACTGGAGGACAGGCATCAGAGTTGTGACTGAGACATTAGGAGGTGGGTTCCATGCTGTAGGTTCAAAAACATCCATAAAAGGTCAAACTCCAGATGTATTGTCAAAATCAGCTTCTCCGGGAAATGTTCATTCCTTCTTTTTCATGCTAGAAACAAAATCTTCAAAACAGGAATAAAATCCACAAAACAACATAGAGTCAAAATCTCTATTCAATAGCTGACCTTGAACTGTGAGAATGGTGCTGCAGACGGCACTGCCAGCATCGTTATGAGCCTCACAGGTGTAGGCTCCATTATCCTCAAACCTGGCACTGCGCAGCTGGAGGTACGCAGTGGAGTCAACATACATTATTTTATAGTTTCCCCCGTCGGATATCTTTTGGTCGTTTTTGTACCAACTCATGTTCAGGGACCGTGAGCTGGTGGCCTTGCATTCGAAACGGTGTCCCTCGCACTGCTTCACAAAGGTAGTGGGAGGCAGTTTCAGGACGAACTGAGGCGGTTCTGCAAAGTCAAAAGAATATCAAGTTACCATTGTCAGCCTGATCAATGTGACGTATGGAGGATGTGGACTGGTGAATCTGAGGAAAACATAGATAGTCCTGGAAAGAAAAAAAAGTGAAGTGGACGGATTGAGAGGATGATGATGGAGACAGAGAAGCTGTAAAAATGGAGGAAAAAAAGATGGAGTTAATTGAGTGGCGATGGTGGACAAAGAAAAAAGAATAGTCCAACCTTTCACCAACAACTCTGTTGTGCTTTTCACTGCTCCTGCGTCGTTGCTAATGTGGCAAGAATAAATCCCACAATTCAGATTCCCGACTGAGTGGAGCTCCACAGAGGAAGCATACTTCTCCGTTCTAATTGTACATGACGGCCCTGTGATGAGTTCGATGTCATCCTTGAACCACTTGATGGTAAATGGAGGTGTTCCCTCAAAGATACTTTTGAAGAGTACAGTAGACTTTGGAGGGACAGCCTGAGACTTGGGCTCGGCCACAAAGCTCGGTGGTACTAGAACCCACACAGAGAGATAATTACAGCACATGACTAACAGCCTTCGAGGTAAACATGTGGTATATGGACCTCTGGATGCTAACCTTTAGCTGTAAGAACGCCACTGCACACACAGCTGCCTGCTTCGTTGGTCACGCTACAGGAGTACTCTCCTGTGTCAGTGCTCTCCGTCAGCCTCAACTGCAGTAACATTGTGTTGTCAATGTGAAGGAGTGTATATCTGGAGCTGCTGCTGATCTTTTGTTTCCCTTTGCTCCATTCAACTGACAGTGGAGCAGAACCGGTCACTTTGCACTCCATCGTCACCACTGACCCCATAACTGCTTGAACGTTTGTCAATTTCCTTATGAACATTGGAGGAGTGACCTCATCTGTTTGCAATGTTAAAACATTATTGGAGTTGAAGAAATAAAGCAGTTGAATAACTTTTGACATTTGTTCTTTTAAGAATTAAGAGTATTTTACAAACCTAAAACAACTAATGTGACTTTACAGCTGCAAGAGCCAACAGAGTTTGAGGCTTCAAACTCGTACTCTCCACTGTCCCCCAGCTGAGAGGACGGTATGTGAAGACTGCTGAGGTTGTTCTCAAAGCAGAGATGATGATTTCTGCTTGAATGGATCTCTTCACCATCTCTGGTCCATCTTACTCTGATCTGAGGAGTCCCAGTTAGCCTGCACTCTAGACTAACAGGATCCCCACAAGTCACTGTTACAACCTCTGGCTTCTCTTGGATCAGAGGCGGTTCTACAACATCAAGACAAAGAGATGAGTGGGCTTATCGTTCCTGTTAGAGCTGGTGTAATGTTAGGCTTAATAGACATGCTTGAAGGAGAAGTACCTTCGACTACAAGAGAGGCAAAGCATTTGTCCTGCCCGGCTTCGTTCACAACCTGGCAGGTATAGTTCCCGCCATGAGTTGCTTCACAGACAGGAATCCTGAGAGTGGCTTTCTTGTTCTCAAAGCTTCTCTCAGTCTTTGGATCCTCTGAGATCCAGTTCTCATCTTTTTGCCATTGTACAGAGATGGGCAGAGAACCATCCACCACACAATGAAAGACTGCAGCATCACCCACAACGGTGGAGACATTCTCTATCTTCTTTACAAATGTAGGAGGCACTAATAGAAGCAGAATATGTGAGGTCATGTATGAGGGAATGCCACATAATGTCAAGTACTGTATGATGTAATGTATAGTGTACAGCAGGGGTGGCCAAACGTTTTCGGCTTGCAAGCTACTTTTAAAATGAGCAGGTCAAAAGGATCTCCGTAAATAATGGAAGTAGATCATGCTGTTTTCTGTGTTTAATAGAAAAGATTGAATGTCATGCGATTTACACGCTCTATCTTTGCGATCTACCGGTCGATTGCGATCGATGTAATGAGCACCCCTGGTGTACAGTGTCATGTTCAATCATGAATCAAACCAAACCAACCTTTCAGAGACAAAGCTACAGAACCGGTGCAGTTTCCGACCTCATTGGCCACCACACACTGATAAGTTCCAACGTCTTCCTCTCCACAGCCCTGGATTTTCAAGCCCACCTTTTCACCATCAATGATGAAATACTTTTGGCTGGATTTGACTTGTTTTTTATCTTTAAACCATGTGACGTTAAATGGAAAACTTCCTGCCACTCTGCAAGCAAATGTTGCTGTGGAGCCTTTAACAACTTGAAGAGATGTCAGCTCCTCAACAAACAAAGGAGGCTCTGAAATAACAAAGTAAATCAAACTGAAACCATCTTTACTTTCTGTTACTGACATCACATTGAACTTGACCTCCATGTTTAAGTTAGATGGTGACAAGATATAAACAAGGAAAACCAACCTTTCACTTCTAGTTCAACAGGGCAACTCTCTGTGCCAGCTTCATTGCGAGCCTCGCAGAAATATTTCCCGCTGTCTTGTTCACTAACTTCACAAATCTCTAAGCAGGCTACAGAGTCAACAAACAGCATCTTGTGTTTGACACTTTGGTGAATCTCAGCTCCGTCTCTGAACCAGTGTATGGAGATCTCTGGAGTACCAGCCACTCTGCACTCAAACACCGCCCTGCCTCCTGCTCTCACCACGGACACACCCTCAGGTTTCTCAATGAACGAGGGGCGTTCTGAAAAACACATACACGTTACCGCTGAGAATGATGATCACTACTAAGTGAAGAACACACTGATGAAGGTCAGAGATCAATATTACAATATTAACCTTTGACAAAGAGCGTTGCCTGGCACGAAGTGGAGCCGACATCATTCTGGATTTCACACACATAGTCTCCAGAATCAGAAGCTTTGGCGAAGAAGAGCTCTAGTGAGCTTGAGGTGTTGTCTTTGGTCACAAAGCAGTCAGAGCTGGATACAATCTCCTTCTTGTCTTTAAACCATTTGATGGTTAGTGATGGTGTACCAGACAACAACACGTTAAACTGAACCTTTGAGCCAGGCAGAACGTTCATGGACTCAGGCTTTTCGAGAATACATGGTGGTTCTGTCAGTGAACAAAACCCAACACTGTTATAACAACTTGGTCATAACATACACAGTGATTACGAATGAAACTGAAACAAAGGATGCAAAATGAATTCCAACCTTTAACAGACAACGTCTCAGAGCACCAGGCTGACCCTGCCGTGTTTTTAGCCATACAGGTGTAGCTGCCTCTGTCATGACTGTTGAGACGACAGATTTCCAGGAATGCAACATTTTCAAAAAATGTACATTTGTGTTTGTCATCGGTGTGGATCTCTGTCTCATCTTTGTACCACTGTATGGCGATTGGCAGCGAGCCAGACACAAGACAGTCCAGATGAGCGAAAGATCCTTTGATACCTTCTGTCTCCCTCAGTTTTCTTGTGAAGGACGGTTTAATAATCTCATCTATTACAAGCAAAGTACAAAACAGTGTTGAGCTGATTGTTCTAATGTGACACAGAGGAAAATACCATGAAGGATATAAAGCTTTGGGATAAACTGACCTAATACAGTAACTGACACTTGACAAGAGCTGCATCCAGCAAGATTAGAGACCTCGCAGGTGTATTCACCACTATCAGCTTTGTCTGCTCTGATTATCGTGAGCACTGAGCTGGAGTCCGTGGTCTGTATTCTGTATCTCTGGTTTGAGGTCAACTCCTTTCCCAACTTCATCCATCGGGATTTGAGCGGAATCGTGCCTGAGAATCTGCATTCAAGCCTGGCTGGGTCACCCCGGGTAACGCTAATGGACTTTGTGTGTTCAGAAATATTTGCTGGTTCTGATAACAAAATGATGACAAGTTGAATCAGCTGTTTCTGTGACAGATAAAGCTTCAAGCACAACATAAAAGCAGCAGACAAATAAGAGCCAAGACCATCCAACAAACCTGTCACTACGATCGTGGCGGCACATCTCTGAGCCCCGGCTTTGTTCTGTGCCTGACACACATACTTTCCAGCGTGTGACAACTGAGCATTTTTCAAATTCAAAATGGCACTTTTGATTTCATGTGACATCTTAACATGCTCGTCCTCCGTGAGCTCATGATCATCCTTGATCCAGGAGAAAGTAATGGGGAGTGATCCAGATAACATGCACTTCAGAGAGATTTCAGAGCCCACCATGCAGGACATATCCTCTAGTCTCTGAACAAATGATGGTGGTTCTAGTAAGAGAAGACCAAGCAGGAGCATTTACACAAACAACAATGATAAACAACAATGATAACATGATATAAAACCCAAAATATGAATAATGTTGTTGTGCAACACTAGAACATTGATACCGCTCTTCTCAAAAAGCTATTATGACATTTTCACACAAACATCATCCATAAAGACATTGGGCAGCATGCAGCAGTGGTCGCCAGGATCTGGCGCTGTCCTTGGACTAACCTTTCAATGAGATCTGGCAAGAACAAGACGTCTCCCCGACATCATTTGAAACAGTGCACCGATAGTTCCCAGCGTCTTCACTCACACAGTTAAAGATCTGAACAGTGACCGTCTCATTTTCCACACTGATCTGATGCCGTGAGTCATTTCTGATAAGCTTATCATTGAGGAAACAACTTATTTCAAATGGAGCAGAACCTGAAATGGTTCCTTCCAAGATAATATCAGATCCTTTCACAAGTTCAGCCGATTCAAACGGCCTCATATACACTGGGGGCTCTATAAAGAAAGAGATGATAAACGTTAGGGGGTAGAGAGGGCAGACAGTGAAGCTCTGGTCTCGTACATCAAGTCTGGTCCACAGAATTCATTTCATTGTTCAGGGTTTTATGTCTGAAGCCAAAGCATCAAGGAAAGATTCATTATTTAACAATATGCTCATTCTTCCTTCAGGGGATGGCAATAGGTGAGAGCGAATAGCAACTGACAATAGGAGAGAGGCAGGCTAACAGCTTTGATAGGTCTAAAACCTGTGGGAGTGAATGATGAAGTGTGATCTGTGAGCTAGCTGGAGTGACAGACAAGAATCTAATCCGTCTATCACATCACACTCTCCAGTCAGTGCAGGTCGTGTTGAACATGTTAATGAAGCGTGTGGACCAGGCTTCGTACCGGCTGTTTGACTGAACCAACCTTTCACAGTCACTGAGCTGCTGCACTGGTCTGTGCCGGCCTCGCTGGACGCCTTACACACATAATCACCAGTGTCCTCTACAGAGCAGCTCTCCACCTGCAGAGCTGCAACTGAGCCATCGAAGGACATTGTGTGTCTGAGGTCTGAAATGATTTCTGAGCCATTTTTAAACCATGTGATGCTAATAACAGGGGTACCCTGCACCCTGCAGGACAACTTCAGGGGCTCTCCAGCTCTCAGCAGCTGCAAAGGCTCAAGCTTCATTGTGAATGTTGGAGCGTCTGTAAATCAACAGCAACAATTGCAACGAAAAGAAGAGGTTAAGTAAAAGGAACCAATTACCTACTCGTTGGTCACTAATGAAATAAAAACACAGCACCTTTCACAAAGAGCAATGCAGTGCAGTCCACCCTTCCAGCATCGTTGGACACCTGGCAGGTGTATTTAGCAGAATCACTGGGTTTCACAGAGTGAAGCTCTAGGGAGCTGGAGGAAGAGTCTTTCTTTATGAAACATTTCCCCCCAGTGAACATCTCCTTCTCCTCTCTGAACCATTTCACAGCCAGAGGAGCTGATCCTGTAAAGGCTGATTTCAGGACAACATTTGATCCTGGTGAAACATCCTGGGATTCAGGTTTGACCGTGAAGACGGGAGGTTCTGGAGTGATTCAGGAAAAGAAAACATAGCATGCATGTTCAAAGGCCATCAATAACCAAAGACCATGTGTAATGTCAGTCAGATCCCTGTTTAATCTAGAGTCACTGTCTCCTCTGACCTTTGATGGACAAGGTGCCACTGGTTTCTTTCTCTCCGGCGTTGTTAGAGGCACGGCAGGTGTAAACTCCACCATCACTGAGTTCCAGAGCCGTGATCAGCACAGTGGCTGTACTCCCACTGAAATCAAGCTTGTATTTGTCATCACTGTGGATTTCTGCATTGTCTTTGTACCAGGAGACAGCCATTGGCTGAGATCCAGAGACTCTGCACTCCAAGGAAATGTCACTACCAATCCTCCCATCCACTTTCTTTAGTGCTTTGGTGAAGGATGGTGGAACTGCTCGACCTGCATAGGGAAGTGCATCAATCATGTAATTGTGATCACAGGAAACTCCATCAGCTCTAATGACGAGCATAGGCATAGACTAACCTATCACAGTGACTGAGCATGTGCACTGGTCTTTTCCCACTTTATTGGACACCTCCATCTTGTAGTCTGCCGAGTCTCCTTTCTCTGCTGTGAGGATCTTTAAGGTGGCAGTGTGCTCCTTTACTGTTATCTTATATTTACGGCCACTAATCATCTCCTTTCCATCTTTAAACCATTTCACTTTGAGTTCTGGGCTTCCAGAGATGGTGCACTCCAATGTGGCGGAGTCTCCTGTCGTCACATTGATGGACGCTGCCTTCTCTAAGATCCGAGCAGGTTCTAAAATGCAACACTGGTTTTAGCCTTCTTAAACAACAACATCTAAAATTTGACAGTATTTGCCCAAAGTAGAAACACATTCTGACCTTGAACTGTTAACACAGCTTCACACTTCTGCTGCCCTGCTTCATTTTCAGCAAGGCAAGTGTACTTGCCGCTGTGCTTTATCTCAACAGAGGAGAAGGAGATGCTTGTAATGTTATTTTCAAACATCATTTTGACGTTCGGGTCGTCATCTCTGAGCAGCTCAGAGTCTTTCAACCATTTGACAGTGATGGGAGCTGAGCCTTTCAGGGTTCCCTGTAGCTTCACTGTGTTTCCCAACACTGCTGTGGCACTCTCAATCCGCTTTGAGAACATAGGTGGCTCTGAAATAATAGTATTAGTTACATAACATAGACATTAGTAAAGAGGGCTACAGTAAATACATTATAGGATGCCGCTAACCTTTCTGACTGGCAGCTGACTTTGAGGTCACAGACCCGACCTCATTTGATACGACACATTCATATTCACCAGAGTCTGCGCTCTCAAATGAGCGGATCTCCAGAGAGGCCAGAGCCCCCTGTGATATTATCATATACTTCTTATCTGTTTGCAGTCGTTTCTTATTCTTTTTCCAAGACACCTCAAATGGTGCGGAGCCAGAGAGTTCACACTCCAACAAAGCCACAGATCCTCTGACTGCCTCTATGGAAGATGGCTTTCTTTTGAAAGATGGCGGCTCTAAAGGAGAACGAACAGTTCAGTTTGAAGAATCTTGAGTCTGACTGAAAGATTGCCTCTCTGCCAAACACCGTCTGCGTCTACATACCTTTTACTGTCACTTTAGTGCTACAGCTTTCACAGCCAGACTCATTAAGAACCTCACAGGTGTAGCTTCCACTGTCACTCAACGTGACGTCCTGTATTTCAAGAGTGGCCACACCCGCCTTCAAACTCATGCTGTGATGGCCTCCAGCAGACAGTTGACTGTTATTAAAGAACCAGGCTGTGTGGAGCTCAGGGGATCCTTTGACGGTGCACTGCAGCCGTGCAGCACTACCTTGCTTCCAGACTGTGGTGGCCTCCAGCCTCTTCACAAAGACTGGAGGCTCTGTACAGGTGTTGGATGAAAAGGCCAAGTCATTAGGGAAAAAAAACAACCCAGCATTGAAAGAGATGTGAAAAAAGAACAGCTGGAGCTGCATTCATACTACATACATGAACCACCTCAGAGTGACAAATGTTAAATTCCATACCGCAGATTTGCATCAGCTTCAAATGCTGCAGTATCAATGAAAATTAAGCAGACAGCTCTTACCTTGAACCTTCACCGAAGTGGAGCATGTTGCACTCCCGGCTTCATTTGCCACCGTGCACACAAAGTTTCCACAATCTTTCAGTGTGGTCTTTAGGATTTCAAGGGTCACCATCTTATCCTCAAAGGACAGTTTACAGTCTGGAGACTGGTGGACTTTTCTACCATCTCTGGTCCAGGTGACAGTTACTCCAGTGTCCTCATCCACCTGACACTCCAGGTGCAGGGGAGTTCCCACCACAGCAGCAACAGGACCAAGGGGCTTTACAAAGTTGGGCTTATCAATGACTTTCAGCTCCATGCTGCACTCAGCTGTTCCAACATTATTAGACACTTTGCAAACATAAAGCCCCCCGTCAGCTGCCTCCAGTTTGGAAATCTCCAAAGTGTGTTTGTTCTTTTCACATGAGCTTTGGTAGCGTGCTGACCCCTGGGGTACAGCCTCATTGTCTTTGAGCCAGACAACATTCAGAGGGGCAGATCCTCTTATCACACACTGTATCACTGCCCTCTTACCAACAAACACAGTTTGAGGGTCAGGTTTAGTTACAATGGCAGGAGGGTATTGCTCTATAAGAATTAGGAAAAAGAGAAACACATTAGTGGCAACATGTTATACCCAACTAAAATCCACCAAGAAAAAAGCAAAGCAAGAAAGAAAAAGAAAAAAAACAGCAAGTGTCCAAGTTTCCAGGACCAGTGATCAGACCAGCAGAGAATTAATTATAGCACCTTGTAGGAACAAACAACAGCTCCAAATTCAATCAGCAAAGAAGAAGGAAACATGCATTGTTCTTACCTGTCACACTGAGAGACGCAGAGCATTCATCACTTCCATGTTGATTGGACGCCTTGCAAGTGTATTCACCACTGGCCTCCTTGGTGGGGGACAGGAGGTCCAGACAGGAAGTGGTGTGGCGACTAATAATCCGGTACTTATCACCATCTTTGATGGGGTGTCCATCTTTGAACCACTTGAAGTTCACGTTGGGGGCATCCTCAGTTTCACATTCAAACTTGGCAGTGCTGCCAATATTGATCTCCATAGGGACAATCTTGTGCCTGAACACAGGTTTCACTGTGTTTGGAGGGAGAGAAACATATAAAAGACAAAGTAAATAAACTGAAAAAGTACAAGTGCAGTCAAGAAGAATCTTTCTATTGGGGATGGAGATGTGGTAAACCTGGGATGGAAAGTGACAAACAGAGTTATCCTGTTGGAGGAGGAAGATGATTATGTTTAGGTTGAAGACAAGATGAACAGGAGTTCTGTGATAAGAAAAGGAGAGAAAGGCATGCAAAGAAGAATGGACCAGGAATGAGGAGTGATGGATGTTTAAGGAGGCAGAGTCAAAGGTGATTCCTTGGAAGAAAACAGTGGTGTGATGATGGTGATGTTTGTGGAAGAATGGATGGACTGTGAGGATTTTACTGCTGTCTGGTGAAAACCTCAAACCTGCACATTTAGTTGTGCTTGAAAATGACTCATAAAACTTCATATTTTCTTTGAGGTTTGTTTGTTTGGGTTTTGGTTGAGGTTTGCAGACAACAGAATGTGAAATTCACCAGTATGTGAAGTTAGTTGATGAGGATATCAAAGAACTGTCCATCATCAAACCTCTTGAGACCACAGTGAGTCTTGCAGATGTTGTCGTCTTGCCGGCTTCATTCTCAGCCTCACAGACATATTCTCCTTGATGCTTCTCCTTGACCACTTTGTGGATAACTAGTGTGTATGTGTCATGGTCTTTAGAACACTTGAACTCTCGGCCAGATTTCACTAGTTGTCCATTAAAAAACCAGGATACCTTGGTGACATACTTTATGGTGGCAGTAAGAACCGCCTTGCCATTTTCCTCAGCGTACACTTCCTCCAGACTGTTAACAACAACGGGGTAATCTGCCAGACTGTCCGAGGACTCGCTGATCATGATTGCCTCTGACAGATACTCCTCGCTTGTCTCCTCCATCACCTGCACAGACCTGCGGGTCTCAGACTGACTCTGAACAGTTGCACTCTGGAAAGACACCCTGGCCTCAGTTTTGACAGCTGCAGACTGAGACACAACAGGAGGAAATCCAGCTGCACTCTCAGCCACCATCACAGTGTCCACCACAGAAGACAGCACCTCTTTGGAGTGTACTGACCGCACCAGCGCTTTCTGAGGCTTCTCAATCTGCATCGTGCCTGACTGCTCTGACATGAGACTTTGATGCTCCTGGAAAACAATAGCATGCAGGGCTACCTGGAGTTCAGACCTGAGGTCAGCAATCTGAGGGTAGTCACCCTCAAATGACAGGGTGATCTCAATTGGAGCACCTGGTGCTGTGATAAGGTAAGTATTTGTGACTTGCTTGGGCTCTCTTTGAACTTTCACCTCTTGCACCTCCACGGCCTCTAACCTTCCTACAACATCAGCCAGTAACGCTGGCTGGTCGCTGGCCACAGCAGACTGCAGGGCATCCCTGAGCTGACTCCGTATATTCAGACTGGATGGTTTGGGAATCTGGATGACAAAGTTGAGTTCTTTAGGTAGAGCTTCAGCGTCTTGAGATTCGTGGACAAACAGGACTCCTTTAGGCTGCGTCTTAACGCTGGCCAGTGTACCTGTAGATTTGTGTATCTCACTTGATTGTTCTCCAGTTATCACCTGCTTCTCTTCCAGCAGCAACGACTGTCGGAGTGACTGACCCTCTTGGAGACGGACTGCAAAGTCCTGCTGGGCTGCTTCTAAGATAGTACAGCTTTCAGTGGCAACAGCCTTCTCCTCTATGAAAACAGGCCTTTTGGGAATCTTGGGTTCAACTTTTACCTCAGGCCTGAATTTCTCATCAATTTCAAGACTAATGGTGTGACCTTCCTCGAGAGTCTGAGTATCTGTGACATTCAAAGAGTGCATGACATTCCAGTTATCCTCTTTTTGGACAAGAGCTCGCTGCTGCCTCACATCAGCAATAAAAGGAGTCTCCTTTGGCAGCTGCATGGGCTGGGAGGAGACTGTAAGGATGTTTGCTGGTCTGGGCTCTGTTCGAAGCTGTGACTGAACCCCAGTCACTGTTAAGTCTAGATCTTTGTGACATTCTGCTAGGATCTCTCTTCTGTCTTCTGAAGTAGCTGCATGCTTTCTGGCCTTCTCCTGTTTCTGTGTCGCCACCTGCTTACTAGGTTTGGTGAAGGTCAGGATACCTTCCTTTGGTAGAACTGATAAAGAATTAACTGACTGAAGGTATTTTGTTGGTGGTGCTTCTTTCTTTGGCTGAATTGATGTGGCATCAGTCCTTGTGGCAAAGTCTGAAATTGTTTCACAAACCACAGTCCTCTGGTCTTCTTGAGTCACTGCGTGCAACATAGTTGGACTTGTCCTAGCCTCTGCCTGCTCTGTCATGGGTCTGTCACAGCTGAACCTGCCTTCTGACTGCAAAACATCCTGATCACTGAAGACCTGCAGGTTCAGGGGTCGTTTGTCCTCTCGCTGAGGCTGCACACTCACAGAAGATGCTATACCTGGCACCTGCTTTGCCTGCTCAGCCTGAAGTTCATACTTCTCTTCAGCGGCAATAGCTGATTTATACACAATATCTTTGCATGGGGCAATGCTCTCCTGCTCTGGTCTGTGAAGTTCAAACATCTGCTCTTTTGATAAGGTGACTCTTGTTTCACTCACTGGTGCTACCACTGGTTTGGACTGCTCTTTCTCTGTGAGGGGTTTGGTAGCTGCATCTAAATCTGGCAATGGCTCAGAGTGTCTCTCTGTGATGGGAAGTTGCCCTGTAGACTGAGCCGAGTATAAAAGTTTAACCCCCTCTGTGATTCTGAAACTCCTCTCCTCCTCTGGTCTGTGCAGGACACTCAAAGTTTCATCACAAATGGGTAGAGCGGACTCTGTTTGGTGACCACTAACAAACTGCCTGGGCTCAGTCAAGGTAGTGATGTGCTCTGGAGCCTGGTCTGTCAAGGCCTCAGCTCTTACTGTGGTGAGTGGCAGGACCACTTCAGATGTGGCCGACATGAGCTTGGATGGCTGCTCTTTGGCCAACTCAAGCTCGACTACCTCAGGGCTGAGAATGCGTTCAGAATGCTGCTCAGTGATCTTGTGTCTTTCCTGGACCGATGATAAGAAAGTTGCCATGTGAAGCTGTTTCATAGGAACAGCTGAGGCCTGAGGTGGAAGGATTGGACCCAACGAAACCCTCTCCTGTATGTGATGCGCCTGCAGCACTGCTGCCTGCTGGGTAAACTGCTCTCGATGAAGTGTGGCAGCAGAAATATCCAGCTCTTGGAGGGTTCCCACCTCCTCACTTGGAATAATCTGCCGGTCTTCGGTGCTGATGGTATAAATCATCTGATCAGACCGTGTTTTTTCTTGGTGAGACTGTGTTGACTGTTCACTCAAAGATATCTTCAAACCTTTTGTTTTCTTGACCAGTGTGTGCACTTCCTGAACAGTGTCCACAACCACCAGAAGCTCAGCAGTACAAGATGCCTCTCCATATTGGTTGGAGGCTCTACAGGTGTAGATGCCACTGTGTTCTTGTTCTACACTCTTGATATTGAGAAAACCTGATCCATCTGGGTTGTTCACAATGATACACAATCCACTCGGCTGAATATGGAAGCTGCCTTTCAGCCACTGTACCTGAGGGAGAGGATCTCCAGTTACGACGTACCCAAAGAAGGCCTGACCACCCTCGGACAACTGAACGGACTCTATTGTTTTAGTGAATTCAGGCGGTTTCCCATCAGCTCTTTCTGGCTTCTTCACCTCAACATGCAGATAAGAAGTGCAAGTCGACTGACCAAATCTATTGCTGACTGTACAGGAGTACTCGCCTTCAAATTCCCTTCTAACTTCATTAATCACCAGGCTATACTCATCTCGCTCATGAATAAATGTATAGACTGATGAACTTGTGATGGTCTGCCCGTTGTGGGACCACTGGACAGTGGGTTTGGGGAAACCAGACACTTTAACAGTAAACGTAGCTGTGTCCCCGATAGTCGCAGCTGCGGGAGAGAGTTTGCTGAGGAAAACTGGTTTTTCTTTTTTCTTCTCCAAAGTGCTGGAGAAACGTTTAGATTCTGGCTCGAGTTCAAGTGTTCTGGTTTTGTCTGGTAACTTTAAGCCAGTGTAGAACGACTCCTGTGTTTCCTCTTCCACTGTGACGGTGGTGCTAGAGAAGACTGAGTGGGATAGTAATCGTTTAGAGCAAAATGAGACACACTGCAAACACAATGACTGCACAAAAAACAGAATTACTTCCTCTACAGTTGAGTTGTATTTGACTGCTAAGTAAACAAGAACCATTCTGGAACAGATTTACTGGAACGGATTCAATGTTTGTTTTTTGTTGTTGTTCTGTTTAGAAAAATCCAAAAGAAATGAATAGGGTGTCTATGTGGCTGTAGCATCCACTGACTTGGTTGGGTTTAAAATTCTGGAAAACCCTCAGAATTGAGGCTTGAATTAAGATTTTTTTTCTAAATGAAAAAGCACAGTAGCATAAAGAATATAAACTTCAAATAACCATAATCTAACAGTTGGGGTTTCTCCCTCCTGTTGAAACATCATGGACAGACACTAGATATTTACCTTTCACTTCCTCGTGAACCTTTGTTTCCTCCGTTGCAATTACTGTGAAGACACAAACATGATCGAATTATAATCAATCCAGAAACTGTACATTAAGTATCATATGGTGCAAGACTGTTAGTCAGTGACAGTACGTGCATCCATATCATCAATCTGGTTTTGTTGTAGCTGATCGTTCTGTCGGTCTTTAGCGTGCTGCCGCAGCTCCTCTGGCTTAGGGGAAGATTCTCAGTAAAATGTTTATCTTTGTGTGTTTTAGTCAGTAAAGCAGGACACAGAGGTCAGCGACCTAAATGCCGTGGTTAAACCTGGAGAAGGTGGTGGTGCCGCTCTATGACGACGTGTGCCTCTGCTGGCTGTGTAGGTGGAAAGCGGTGTGGATGAGTGGTAGGCCAAATAAGGCCAAGTAAGCTGAAGGACCAAAAGCATGCAGATGCCAACCTTTCATCTGTTTGCTGCACTCAGCATCCTCGGCTGAGTTCACAGATTTGCAAGCGTAAGAGCCCCCATGTCCGGATCCCACACAGTTAACATTCACACAGCACAGGGGGCCGTCATGTTTCAGAGAGTAAGATACAGAGTCCTCAACATTCAAACGGTTGTAAAGCCAAATGACGAACGGAGTGGGAAGCCCCTTCATAACGCAATACAAGGAGCCGCTGCCTCTGTTTCGCATCAGCAGCTCCGGGGGGAGTTGGATGAGGAACTCGGGGCAACTGGAGAGGAGACTTCGCTTGTCATGAGGCAAGATGTCAGGGAAATGCAGGTGGCTGATTAAGCCGTAAGGTCTCTGGGAGGATGGAGGTGACAGTCCCAGCTTCTCCACCGCCTCCTGCTCGTGTTGGTCAGGAGGATCTTTAGGGGTCTCCTTGTCTGCTTGAGACACTTTACGCACAGAATCGGTATGGATGGGGGTTTCTGCTGTGAGATTTGCTTCTTTAGCTGGGTGAGAATAAAGTTAGGGAGAGTAATTAGGGGTCAGAGAGTATCAGGTTGTGACTCTAAACACTAAAGGGGTTAGTAGGATGAAGGATGAGATTAGAGAGGCAAAGGTGGCGACAGCAGGAAGAGGAAGAACTAGACCAATGGTTCTCGCAGTGGGGTACTTGAGAGGGTTCAAGGGGTCCCCAACTTTTTCTTGAAATTTTACCAAAAAGTATCAAATAAATAAGTTTTACCACTTTTTTTCCACCACTTTTTCAAGAATTTTTCTAACCCTACTTTTTAAAAAGAAATTCTTCCACTTTGAGAAATTTTACCACTCCTTTCTTGAAAACATTTACCTGTTTTGTTACCACTTTTTTCTAGAAATATTTAAACATTTTTGGAGAAATCCAGAAATTTCTCTACAATATTTTTTTTAAAAACACACGATTGGCCCTTATTCGAATGTACATTAACCAAAAAAGGGACATTCTTTAGTCTCAGAACAAATATTTCTGGTGTTTGCTTCAATCAAATTGGGGTGCGAGTTCTAATTCGTGTCAGTTTAAGGGTCTTTGATTGAAGCTTGAGAACCACTGAACTAGACTACTGAACTTGTTATTCTATTACACTCTAACAGGTTACAGGCTAACAGGAAATATTAAATTATAAGGGGAGGGGACGAAGCAGGAGGTAGCAGTGGAGAGGTGGGATGGACCAGATGAGACAGACCAATAAAAAAGAGAAAGATTAACCACCTTCAACAGTGAGCTGGGCAGAGGAGCTGTTCTGGCCGTGTTGGTTGGTGGCGGTGCAGCGGTAGACGCCTTGGTCCGCCACACCAACAGCCTGGATGACCAGTGACAACAAGCCCTCATTCTGAGAGCTCCTCACCCGCTCCGTGTCCGCCAGGTTCTGGCCATTATGATCCCATACCACCCCAGTGAAGGGCTGCCCGTCAAACGAGCAGTTGAACTCGGCCATCTCGCCGCTTTTCACCCGGACGTCGCTCATTTCCATCAGCAGTTTGGGGCTGGCCGAGAGTTTGATATCAACGCTGTACCCAGAGCTCATCTCCACTGAGCTCACACTTTCCATCTGAATCTCAACTGTCCTCAAAGACATGGAGGAGCTCTCAGAGACTGTCTCAGAAAACGCAACACTGCGGGCTTTTTGTCCCATGGACACAGAGCTGAAGCTCTGAGTCTCCAGACTGTGACTCAGCTTAGCCACAGCGCTCCTCACACTAGCTAAGGCTTTTGCATCTGGGCAGTAAGAAAGAGTAGAAGAATTAGGTCAACACATCATTCTGGTGACTTCTTCAGGTTACGTGTGTCACAGCTGGTTTGCCAAGGGTGCAGTTGAAGTGGAGCGTTGAGGATCAGTGAGGGAATGGACGGTGGCTGGTTTCCGCTGTCAATCATGCAAGCTTGACTGGAGCCAAAACTTACAATGAAACAATAAAAAAAGCCAAGGATTATGTCCGTGCTCGAGTGCGAAGAACTGAGAAGTTCAGCTGTGTTTTGTCCATGCTGCATTCCTCTGACATAAGGAGAAATGTCTGAGTGTGAAGACGACTGTTAAAGGCATTCATGTAGGAAGAGAAGAAGTCATGCACCACGTAGGAGAGACCTGGAGATCATCACCTGTGCTCAGTGAGGAGGAAAACAAACAGTCACTTTGGAAGAAACACACTCCTCCATGTGTTTGTTCCTGAAGCCTCAGCTGGCGAGCAGCTCTAGGACCAGCCGCTCGCTCCACAAGCGTCTTGCTGGCTAATTTATCAGCTCAGCTCTTCCTTTGGCTGTGGCTCACCTCATACACATGTCAGGCACATTGGTTTTTCTGTCTTTTTTGATTACATTGGGATTGTGGTGTCCACTAGCTGCTCGTTGTATGCTATGCTAGTGATGTCCCCACTCATTAACAACCAGCTGCTGTTGTTTTGGTGCTAAGGACACACTTAAACCAGACTGGTTCTACTTAGTGCTACAACTCACAAATATTTTCATCATGGATTAATCTGTCGATTATTTAACCGATTAATTGATTAGTTATTTTGTCAATAAATTGTTAAAAAATGTTGGAAAATGTCAATTAGTGTCTCCCAAACCACCAGACGACGTCCTCAAATGTCTTGTTTTGTCCACAAACCAAAGAGAGACTCAGTTTATTGTCATAAAGGAACAAAGAAACCAGAAATATTCACATTTAAGAATCTGAAATGAGAGAATTTTGACTATTTTTCTTAAAAACTACTCAAACCAATTATTAGAGTATCAAAATAGTTGACCATTAATTTAATAATCAATTATTGTTGGATTCATCGATTAATTGTTGCAGCTCTAGTTGTACTAAAATGAATATTAGCTTGCTCATAGTAACATAACTTCCATGCTGTATAATGGAGCACCGACCATACTTCCTAGCTTTTTAAAAATGAATTTGCAGTGAACTTTTTCAACTGCTGGTTAACCCACCCCTTCTCACACACACACACACACTGCCCTTGCATCGGTAGTTAAACCAATGACCAGGCGTCTTTCTAACAAGCCAAAACAGTTTCTCATTAGCTAATAGGCTACGGTGCCAGACAGCTCATGTTATCCATCACATTTTAGTTTCATTTTCTGGCGGAGTTTCTACCTTTCTTCAGTTCTCACTAAGCTAAGCCGAATGTTTCTAACTAAACCAAACACAGGTGGAGCTGATACTGATCTGACATGTCTGCCAGGTCATTGACCAATGAAACCCTTGGCAGCAGGTGAGCTCTGGTGTGATGGCCACATGCTGAAACTGTCAACCATGCAACATTCTACCCGTTCAGTATTTAGTTGCTTTGTTTTATGATGACATGATAACAGTGAGTCATGCTAGGTACTTCTGCCCTGGAGGGATGAAGGCGACTCCAATAAAGCACATCTGTGTGGTCAGATGGTGCTGGAGTCACAGAGAGGGATGCTCTGACTGATCCAGTACCAACCACAAAGAGCCAACGTCACTGTGATCATAATGACCGGCGTTTCCCACAGTGGAAACCCACATGACAGCACAGACACTGAGACCCAGAGCATCCCCGGTGAAGAACATGCTGACACAGAACGTCTCAGTGTTGAAGCTCATGCAGTGTTTCTTTACAGGTCTAACAGCGACAGTTAGACCTCCACTAACTCCACTGGGACAAGAACATCTGAGGAACTCACCATCCAGATTCAGGGTTGCGGAACATGTGACCATTCCTGCTGGGTTAGAGGCAACACATGAGAACTCTCCTTCGTGCACGGGGAGAACTCTGGAGATCTCCAACCGGCAGATGTCACCATAACGAGACATCCTGAAGATATCTGACTCTCTGACATCTTTGTCATTGTGGAACCACGACACCTGCACATCTGGACACAAAGAAGATCTACAGTCAGAACCAGCACAACCTCATGTGTTTTGTTATCCAGACAATGCAAAGGACACTGAACAGATTCATTAAGACGTGTGTCCAAATATCAAGATAACAGGTAAACATTACTCGGATATGATCAAAGACAGTCAGAATCATGCTGAGCAGTGGTCAATACCTTCCCCTGAGACGGTGCACTGGAGCTGGGCAACGTGTCCCTCAGCCACCAGGACGTCCTGTAGGGGGGTGACGAGGACTGGGGGAGGCACCCGAGCAGCTTCAACCACCTCGGGAACTGAGAGACAAGATCATGAGAAACAACCAATACAGTGGTTTTCATCCATGAGACACCAGGTGGAGACAGAGAGCCTCCGTTCTCACCCGTAACAAGTCACCAGTCATGTAGTTAACCATCACAATGACTCCTGAGGAGAAATCCTGTTAAATCCTCTTTAAGTAAAAACTGCAGCTCATCAGTCAGCTGCTTTTCCATTTTCCATGATTAAAATCTCTTTTTGTTCCACATTGAATAAGGTGAGTCTTCTTGACATAATAGTAAATGATTAAATCAAATGAATCTAAACCTGGTCTTCCGATCAAAGACGTCACATGCCTTGTTGTAACGACATACCTTCCACAGTGAGAGGGGCGGAGCTTGTGGCCTCTCCGTAGTCGTTCTTGGCCATGCAGCTGTAGACGGTGGCGTCCTCAGGGAAGACTTCCAACAGCAGCAGCGTGTACTCCTCTCCATCATGGAGGAACTTGCACTTGTAGCTGGTGGTCAGAGCCTGGGAGTCTTTGTGCCACGTGATCTGAGGCCTCGGGAGGCCAGTCGCCTGCACCGAGAAGCGAACCGAGCGACCTGACATGGCTGTCTGAGCCTGCATGGCGCGCACGATCTTAGGCGGCTCTGGCACTGGAGACAGACAACAGCAGGGGGGGAGGTGTGTTAACTCAGTGGATCAGACAACCGCTTGTTGCGCGTGGAAACAGATTTAACCGTTGAGAGTTCTTACATCGGACATGGAGGTTCATGGTGCTCCTGTTCCTGCCGGCCAAGAAGGTGTACTCGCCGGCGTCGCTCCTGTACGTCTCAGAGATGGTGAGGCGGTGGAGCTTCCTGATGGTGGCGTAGTTGAACCTTTCCTCCACCGAGAAGTTGATCTCCACGCCATTTCTCATCCAGCGACCATCCACGTCATCCTCATCCACATCAAACTCAAAGGTCGATCTCTGTTTCTCAACGACCTGCAAAGGCAGACAATTGGGATGTTGTTTTTGGTTTTGGTTTATTAGGATCCCCGTTTTCCCCCAGTTTTGCAAACAGCAATACTTCTAATAATACCATCTACAAACATGACAATCTGTTGTTAACACAGCCAGCAGACACTGGCAGCATTTGGTAGAGCTGCATCCTGGGAATTGAGATTCTAGTCTTATCTTTTTGTTTGTATGGCTACAGGATAGGGGATGAAAAAAGGTTTACATAAGGTCCAGAGATAACATATATAAGTGAGCTCACAGTGATGTCCCTGTTGTCGGGCTCTGAAATCTTGATATCCCGTCCTTCGACACTCAGGTTGCCCTTGGACATACTGGCGCCGGCCACAGCGGTGTACTCTCCAGCGTCAGACAGGCGGACTGATGGCAGCACCAAGCGGTGCACAAAGTCCTCCGAGATCATTTTATATCTGCAGAAAAGAGAGGATCGGGTCACGTCATTCTGGTTTCCTCATGCAGGTGCTGTTTGCTCTGTAAACTGAACATGTTCTGTACCTGTCGGACATCTCCAGCTCCTGGCCGTCCTTCATCCACACCACCTGGACGTTCGGCTCAGAAACTTCACATTCGAAAGTCGCCCTCTTCTTCTCCGTGATTTTCAGGTCCCTCAAATGTTTGGTGAACTCAATCACACGGGCTACAGTGAACAACACAAAAACATAAACCACTTGGCCGCAACGAGCGCTGCGTATGTTGTTCTTCTGCGGTCTATTAGGTATATTGTGGTATAAAATAGTGACAGAAAGAAGACGTTACCCTCGACATGAAGTTTGGCGGTAGTGACAGCAGAGCCGGCCTTGAAGGTGTACTCGGCACTGTCTCCAAAGTGGACGTTCCTGATGCTCAGAGTGTGTGTGAGCTGTTTGCAGCGGGCCTGGCAGCGGTCTGTGGAGCGGATCTCCACTCCGTTCTTCAGCCATTTGTAGGTGATTCCCTCATAGTTAATGTTCACTTCAAATGTGACTGTGTCTTTCTCCTGGGCGTTCAGGTCCTCCAGCATGGTTGTGATCAGAACGGCTGCAAAACAACAAGTTTTTACCATTTATGTTCACCAAACCTGTGAGACAAGCTATAAAAAGATATATGTGATTTCACAGCAAGACAAATATAGGAAAACCTCAGGGTTAATAAACTGTTGTCCTGTTTGTTAATGAAGGCCAGGAATTTCACTGAAGGAACACTGAATCACAAAAAACCAGAGGCGACCAGGAGGAACTCACGGTTGACGGTGAGCGTTGCGGAGACTTTGTCGTTCCCGCAGATGAAGGTGTACTCGGCGGAGTCGTCCCTGCTGGTGTTCATGATCTTCAGCTGGTGGAGTTTTCCTTGAACCACGATCCTGAACTTCTCACTCATCTCGATCTCCACCCCGTCCTTCAGCCAGGTGGACGGCACGTTGAAGTGAGACACTTCACACTCGAACGTGGCCACCTGAGTCTCTGGGACCTCCACGTTCTTCAGGGGTTTGGTGACTCGCAGAGCTGAGAGGAAGAAGTAAAGAGTGGCCGTCAGCCTCGACATGTTTGAACCTGTCATAAAGCTACAACTCTGAGGATCAATGTATGATATATGAACTTTCACTTGTAAACTAACAACAAGATAATAGTGAAATGCTTTTACTCAAATTCTGTCCAAGAACATTTGTTTCATTTCTAGTCGAAACTAATCTCATTCTTCATAAAATCACAGTAAAAGCAGCTTGTTTTTAGACACTTTTTACTTCTTTCAAGCAGATTTTCACTGGAAATAAGTAGAAAAATCTGAACGTGGAGCAAGTTTTTCTTTCTTATTACAAACACAAAAAACTTTCTTTCACTGGCAGATTTTTCTACTGATTTACAGGGAAAATTAGTTTGAAACAAGTGAAAATGATCTGAAAACAAGTTAATGTGTAGGTGATGAGTCTTATTTTAAGTGGAAAGAGTTGAGTTTTGACTAGAAATAAGACAAACATTGTTGGAAAGAGTGTTTGCAGTGAGATGGCTGCCCCGCTGCTCTGTGCCAACACGTACCCTCCACGGTGAGGCGGGCGTTGCACTGCAGGTGGCCCACCACGGCCGTGTACACGCCCTCTTTGCTGCTGTCCACATTCTGGACAACCAGCTTGTGGGTCTTCCCCTCAGACAGGATGCTGTAGTGCTCGTTTGGCTTCAGCTCAGTTTTGTTGAACATCCATTTCACAGGGATGTCGTCCTCAGAGATGCCCACTTCAAACGTGGCTGCTGCGCCCAACAAGGACGTCACGTCCTTTGGCTTCTTCAGGATCTTGATGGCTGTGGGAAACAGTTTACAGTTTGCTGTGTAAATGTTCAGACTCATTACAGTTTTTCATCAACAGTATGATTTTAAATCAGTGATTGCTTACTCTCGACGTTGAGCCTGGCGTTTGCAGACAGTTTTCCCAGTTTGAAAGAGTAAACGCACTCGTCCTGTGTTGTGCAGTTCTTGATCTTCAGGGTGTGGACCATGCCTTCAGTGCTGATCTCATATCGATCACTGGGCAGGATCTCAACACCGTTCTTGATCCACTGTGCTCCCCTCACGTTCTCGTGGGTCAGCTCCAGGCTGAACACAGCCTCCTGAGTCTCCACCACATTCACGTTCTTCAGCGTCTTCTTCACCTTCACAGCTGCGGAGACAAACGTCACGTTACTCCAGCGTGTTGGCAGATGGGTTTAAACAGTCGCTGCTCGGGACACGCGTGTATGACAGATGTCACATGAAGAGTAATGAAGTGTTGTCGTAGACATTAAAAATAACTGCTGTGACAGTAGATACGAACCAGGAAACCCACGGTGCTGAAACCTGGACTTACCCTCCACTCTCAGATGGCCCGAAGTCTTGGAGGTGGCGACCTGATAGGTGTACTCTCCAATGTCGGTGGCTTTGGTGATGACGATGACAAGGCGTCTGACGACTCCTTTCACCTCGCTCACCACGTTCTCGTTGAAGTCGATGGGCTCGCCGTCTTTCAGCCACTTGCCCTCTGCCGCCGGGTTGGCTACTTCACACTCCAGGACAGTCGTCTGGGAGTCGGCCACCACCTGGTCATGCAGCGGCTTCCTTATAGCGCCACCTGGTGACCGGAGACACGGCTTTCATTTAACACTTGGTACAGATAGATAGATAGGTAGGTAGACAGATATTATTGCCCCCCTTGGGTATTTGGCTTGGGCTCAATGCCACCAGACCCTACGATATGTTTTAGAAAAACACCATAGAGCGCGCACAAGAATTACAAAGAACACAATAGATCATAAAAGACGAACTTCACTGAAATCTGCAACAGGGCTGGGCCATAAAACAAGAACGATATGGATCGCAAAATAACTTTTCCACGAGGCGTGGTCGATAGAAAGTCAGTCCATGTTTCGACAGACAACACAAACATCCATTGATAACGAGAGTGGCACCGCACTGAACCAATCACGTGGCTGGAATAGATCACAGGAAGCCGTAACTAGTCTGGGGCAGTTGACTCGCTGTCTTGGTAAAGAACTGGATCCAGGGCGAGAAACAGGCCTTTCCGTCAAAATAAAAGCACCAAGCTGATAAAACGCGGTGAAACTCTTTAATTTAAGGAATATAATTTAATTTATAATTTATATAATTAATATAAAGAAAGTCCCAGAGCCATAAAGTTAACATTTTGCTTCTATTGCATTACAAGTCAATGTCTATTTTATATGTTTTATGTTGGTGAACACTTTGAATTTGGTGAAGTGTTGGAAATGTGAAGGAGAACTGGTACGCCTAATAACGCATGGTATGGATGTATTATATTAGATCCATGGTGGTAGTCATGTTGAGCCCCCCCCCACCACCACCACCACCATTATTGATGAAACCCTGACTGAAACGCTGAACTTTCATAAGCACTACTGTTGTTACATTTACTTGAGTGAGTAACGTTTTAATGTAGCGTACTTACTTTAACCTGAGCACCGGTACTTTTACTCCGTTACATTCAGCTACATCCGGCTAGCCACTTGCTACTTTTTTATCGATCCAATGCGCGCCGTCTGTTTGTTTGACAACGACACTTCAAAGGCTCTGTCACGTGACTGCGTTTCACCAATCAGACAGAGCCAGGCAGTCACATGACCGCACACAAACTCTCCGCGGGAAACAGAGCGACCACTCCGCCTCACATTAAGGAACCAGGCTGAACACGCTGAACAAGCTGCTGATTATGTCTCACCAGGTGTTTATTCAAATAATCAGCAATGACAAATAAAACATATTGAACATGGGATTCATAGACAGGATTTAAAGACTTTGTGGAAAATAAATAAATAAATAGATATATAGAAAATAGAAATAGAAAAATATTGTGGCTGAATTTACCTTAAAGGGATAGTTCACCCTAGAATGAAGTTTCACTCATTATCTCCTCACCCTCATGTGGACTAAGGGCTGGAAGAAGTTTCAGATCCTCCGTCCCTTCTCTGAGTTACAGGGTCTCGGCGTAGCAGTGCATTTCAATGTAACAGTTGCAAGCAGACACCAGAGGTCTTCGTAAAAAAAACCACACCAAAAAACATCCAAATACCTCCATGTGGCTCGTATGTAATGTCCGTCTTGTACTGGAGCACTGCTATGCCAAGACCCCCTGAAACTCAGAGAAGGGACGGAGGCTCTGAAACTTCTTCCAGCCCTTAGTCCACATGAGGGTGAGTAGATAAACTTCATTCTAGGGTGAACTATCCCTTTAATTCATGTTACTTTGGAAAGATCCCATTTATTGTCTTTGTTGTTAACTGTTCTTTGGCAACAGCTGAATTTGTTCATTTCCAACAAATTAATCAGAGGTTACTCAGTACGTGAGTAGTACTTTCTTACTCTTTCCTACTTACCTCTGCGTTAACACAACAGACGCTAATGTTGGTCATTACATCTGACAGAAAATAAATATTTAAATCACAAATAACCTTCTGCTATCTTCAAATCTCACTTGTGAGTACAAGAGAACAGTTATATCGTGAAATATATCGATATCGACTGATATGCCAGGTAAGATTTTTTTCTCATATCACCCAGCCCTGAACTGCAACAATGCAAGGGTTCCTGAACAACTTCTGTAAAACTCTGATAACAGAATGTAACGTACCTGTCACGGTGAGAGATGCGCTGCATTTCTTCTCACCAGCTGCAAACATGTACTGGCCTTCCTCGTCCTTCCTCGCTTCCATCACCATCAAGGTGTGGCGCTTGTTCTTGGACTCCATCTTATGCTTGACGCCGGCTTTGAGCGGTTGGCCCTTGAAGGTCCAGAAGGCATCGATGCCCAGGTGAGAAACCTCCACTTCAAAGGTGACGTTCTCAGACTCTGAGCACTCCTTGTCCTTCATCGGGGTCACAATCTGGACGGCTGTTTTGATTGGACAAGGGGTGAGGCAGTCAGCTAATGATCAACTCATCATCCTTCATATTCACACTGGTAAACATTAAGACCTTTTTGTAAAAATGTTGACCCTCAGCCAGATGAGCTGAATTCCACCCTCTCTTGTGTAACTTACTCTCAACACTCAACTTGCAGCTGGTGTCGGCTCGGCCAACAACCAGCTTGTAGTGTCCTTCATCTGAGGCGTAGCTCCTGTTGAAGACCAGGCGCTGTTTGGATCCTTTGGCCACCATCTGGATTCGGTCACTGGGCATCAGAGGCTTGTCGTTGTGGAACCATTTCACTGAGCTGACGTCCTGAGCGGAGATCTTGGCCTCCAGAACGACCTTGGTGCCTTCAACAGCTTTGGTGTCCTTCAGTGGGACCAGCACACCAATGGCTGCAATGCAGATTTCATAGTTTTATTCGTTGTGTTTTGGGTTCTACATTCTTTAAAAAGCAGAATGCATCTTTAGGGACTTACTCTGTATGACCAGCTTG
Source organism: Decapterus maruadsi (assembly GCA_030347415.2). Classification (NCBI taxonomy): domain Eukaryota; kingdom Metazoa; phylum Chordata; class Actinopteri; order Carangiformes; family Carangidae; genus Decapterus; species Decapterus maruadsi. The sequence goes on from CM064902.1 coordinate 29,515,644, forward strand.
GCAGTGGTTGAGATCTCCTGAGCAGGAACCACAAATGAATACATTCCATAGTCATCCTTGTGGGTGTCTTCAATCAGGAGCTTGTGGATCTGTTTGTCAATAACGATGTGGACGCGGTCGGAGGCTGTGATGGGCTTGCCGCCCTTCATCCAGGTTCCCTCAACGTTCTCCTGAGAGAACTTCACCTCCAGCTGAGCAATGTCACCCTCACAGATCGTCATGTCGGTCAAAGGCTGGATCAGCGTTACTGGACGCACTGAAACATCAAGCAAGCAACAACTGGCTCAGAACATCTTGTGACAACCTGCTTTTACATTTTACTGGTTTATCCCCAGAGGACCTATGGTCTGACAACAACAACAACAACAACAACAACAACAACAACAACAACTTCAACTAAATTTACTTCAAAAACTCACATTTCATTTTAAGTGAGGCACTGGTCTTGAGCTCGGCCACTTTGAAGGTGTATTTTCCTTGGTCTTCCTTCTTGACGTCTTTGACTGATAGTGTGTGTCTCCCACGGCGGGAGGAAATGACGTATTTACTGCTGGGGGAGAGCAGCTTCTCTCCAAAGAACCAGCTGCCCTCAGCGTCTTCACGGGTGATGACACACTCAAACTCTGCGGAGTAGGTCTCAGGCACCTCAGTGCTCTCCAGCTGCTTCAGCATTTCCAGGGGAGCTCCTGTTTGTAGAATTATACAGGTGAGACATCAGTGTCTGGTCAGAAATCAATGTATATTTGGATACAACAGTAACAAAAATACATATTGGACACCTCAACAAAGGCACTATGGAGCAGGTCAACTTTCATTTGATTAGTAAGGATGTGGTGGGACCACATCCTTATCTAATCACATGTGGTGTAAGGTATATTTGTAAGATTTGCTGAAGTATTTTAGGTGTGAAGCACCAGTGGGAACCAGTGTTTACATCACTAGAAGCCCGATGTGTCCAACCTACCTTCTACATTAAGCTTGGCAGTGGTTCTGACGTCATCTTCTATAGCCACACAGGTATACTCTGCATCATCCTTCATGCTGATTATCAGCACAGACAGGAAGTGGACCTTTCTGTCTGAGTGCATTCTGTATTTGTCTCCGGAGAAGATCTCCTCGTTGTTTTTCAGCCATTTGACCTTGACAAAAGGCTCGTTGGTCTCACACTCAAAGGTAGCCATGGTGTCCTTCTCCTTGGCATTGGTGTCCTCCAATTTTTGTGTGAAGGAGATGACTTGCTTTGCTGCAAAAGAGATGACAAGACATTCATTAGGGAATGCCCAATGTGCCTGTGGAAATACATGGACGTGTTAGACAGTTGTGTTACCTTGCACCAGCAGGAAAGCGTGGCTGGAGGTCTCTCCGGCTTTGTTTGACGCTTTGACCATGACGCTGGCGGAGTCCTCTGCTCTGACGTCTCGGATCACCAGTTCACACACGTGGTCTTCAGGCCAGAACCAGTAGATTCTCTCAGACTTCTCCAGCAGGACTCCGTTCTTGAACCACTGGCACTCGGGATCTGGTCTGCCCACAACTCTGACCCTGAACTTGACTTCGTCACCCTGTGCCACTGTCTGGCTTGTAATACGTTCCAGGATCTTTGGAGCTTCCATACTGGGAGAGAGTTTGACTCTCTCTGGTTTTAGAGGCGTAGCTTTAAGCTTGAGCTCCTCCTCCTTCTTCTTCCTCTCAGCTTCCTCCTTCATCTTGGCATGGTGGAGCAGCTCCTCCTTTGTCTTCTTCAGCAGATCCTCATAGGATTCGTCCCTCTTACGGGACTTAAGCTCCACTGCAGTGATAGACTCATAATATCCTTCCTCAGTCCTGCGTTTGAATTTGCTCCTCAGCTCCGCTGACTCCTCTGTGGATTTCTCATGGACAATTCTATGTGCTTTCTTAAGCTTGACCACTTCTTTCAGATGAGAATCTTCTGCTTGTTTCTCAACCTTTACCACCTCAAATGGTGTTTTTCCAGCATCAGGTGCAGCTTCAGCTGCCTTAGCCTCAGGAGCGCGGCGCAGGTGAGTCCTGAAGTCCTCTTTTTCCTCAATCTCCAGCTTCACAACATGCTCTGCAGAACCCAGGATGTTGTCTGCGACCAATTTGACCTCTCCAGCATCGTAAGACTTGATGTCGACAATCTCCATGTAATAAATACCGTCGTAACGAAGTCTGTATCTCTTGCTTTTACGGATAAGCTGTCCGTTAAGGTACCAGTTCACCTTGGGTGATGGGTAACCGGTCACTCTGCAGCGGAATCGTGCAATTTCACCCTCTGTCACTTTGACTGGTTCTGGAAGAAGGACAATCTCAGGTTTCATTTTCTCAGTTTCTTCTTCTGCAGTGACACCATAAGGTCCTCCCTCATGAGCCATGCGCTCCATCTCGTCAATCCTGTGCACTCCCTTCCTGCCTTCAGGAAGCTGTGATTCCTCAACAAGACCCTTCTCGTCCTTGACGATCAGGGTGGCCGAGGTCTGGTCGACTCCAAACTTGTTTGTGGCTCTGCAGGTGATGACACCGCTGTCTCTAGCGTAAGCAACTTCATAGTCAAGGCTGCAGTAGCCAAACTCATTGACCATGCGCAACCTGTTGGCAGCTTCCAGGGGTTTGCCGTCATGCAACCACTCCACCACCATGGTGGGGTCTCCGATAGGGGTCAGTCTGCACTCAAAGTGAGCTGGACCGAAACGCTTCATGCGAACAGAGGTCAGTTTCTTCTTGAACTGAGGTTTCTGCTGCTTCTCTTTGTCATACAGGTCGCCCTCCTCCCACTGCTCCTGGCCGTATCGCAAATGAAGAGGTTCCACCTCTGGAGCAGCAATCTCCTTGGCCTTGTAGGTTCCTTTGGGAATAATGAGCTTCCTCTCTGGTTCAGGTTCAGCATAGTCCACCTCAACGTTGACTCTGCAACGAGTCGTGTCTCTACCAGCCTTGTTAATGGCTGTCGCTGTGTACCAGGCGCTGTCGGAGCCTGCTGCTGAGGGAATCTGGAATTTGGCTTCTCCTCTGGTTCCTTCAATCCTAGAACATGGATATGTTTTATTAGAGTTAGTTTTAACATTTGTGGTTTTGTACTACAAAGAAAAATTACAGTTGCTTTGAGGACTTCCATTGTTTCAGTCAAATTTTCAGTGCGAGTGCACAATTTCTCAGCCATTTGTAAGACATACCTGATGTTTGGGTGCTTGTGTGGGGTGATGATGTCGCTGTTCTTCAGCCACACAATGTCAGGCAGGGGGTTTCCCATGGCTTTGACAGCCAGTTCAACCAGAGTGCCCTGCTTTACACTGATATTCCTCAGCTTGTCGGTGAACTGAGGTCGTACTAAGGTCTCTTTCGCTGAGAGAGCAAGGGAAGAGAATGTTAAGGCAACTCAAAGCCACAAAGCGTCCAGTTAACTCCTGCTATCTGAAAGTAAACGTAATCTTACCATCAACAGTGAGAGTGACGGAGAGGGAGGAGCGTCCAGCTCTGTTCTGAGCAACAACTGTCCATTCTCCAGAGTCGTGTGGCATGGCCGGTACAATGATGAGGGACTGAGTCCCATCCTCTTTAATCACTATCTTGTGGGTGTAGTCGCTAACCACTTGTTGTCCTGGGAGTATGATGAACAGATGTTGTGAGACCACTGAACTTTTCTTCATATTACATATTACAACATACTGCAGTGTGTGAGCACATCATCTGTCTTTTACTCACCATTGTGGAACCAGTAGGTGTCGGGCATCGGTCTGCCGACAACCTTCAGGTCGAACCTGGCAGTTTGCCCCTCTGAGCATTTACAAGAGGAAGGCTTCATGACAAACACAGGTTTGTAGAGTCTTTCCAGCTGAGCCTCGTCTGTTTCTTCGAGCCGGCGGGCAGGAGAACGTCCAGGAGAACGGCTGGAGGAGCGACCAGGTGAACGGCTCAGAGAACGAGGAGATGTGGACCTGGAAGCATGGAACATAATCATTATGAAGGTGTTCATGATTCTATGCCTTTCCTCAGCATTTGTACCGAAACCTCACCTGATTCTCTGCACTGCTGGCTGTGGTGTGTATCTCTGAGGTGCTGCAGCTCCGGATGCCTCCACGTACAGCTTCCCAGAGCTGACAGCATTTCCCTTCAAGTTGGAAGCAAAGGCGGTGTAAACACCCTCGTCTTCCGGCAGAACAACGGGCAAACGAAGACTGGCCCGTCCGTCCTGAAGAACTTCCATCTGGTAACGATCGCCAGCTCTGATGCGCTGGCCGTCTTTGAACCAAGCGATCTGGTAGGAGACAATGTCGTTGATAAACCGCTCTGTTTCTGTGAAAACTGCACATTTGAATCCAGGGGAAAAGCTAGAGCTTAGATGAATCGTACCTTGGGCAGAGGCATTCCACTCATCTTGCAGTGGAATGTGACGCCCATTCCCTCCATGATCCTGTAGTTTTTGACCGGTGTGTCGAAGGTTGGCTCCACGGCCTCGGTGGGGTCAGCGGTCACCATCAGCTCTCCGTCCTCCGTCACTATTTCTCTGTAGGTAATCTTCATGATGCGGAGCTCAATCTCCTGGATGATCCTCAGCTCAATGGCAGAAAGATGGAATTCCTGCAGATGTGAGGAGAGAGTTGATGGCCGTCAATCACTGACATTCAACCAATTGCCATCAGCTTCCATAGCTACTTTAACTCTGACCCCTTCCACACGGCGCTGAAGCCTGAAGTGGACAGCTACCCCCGTGCCCCAAAGCCCCACAGCCAGTGGAGTACACTTCATTACAGTGTGTCAGAAACTGATATTTGATTAGACTAAGGTTTACCTTTAATCAGCATGAAGCTTGTAAAATCTTTGATATGAATCTGTTACATGACAGGACACATACAGTTGAGTTTTGCCCCATCGCTCTATGTTCTGATGCACGCACCTGTCCAGAGATAATGGTTGTGGTCATCTGCTCCATGGTGGTAACAACAACCGGGGGAACATCTCCCACCTTGGGTTCCTGCACCACAGTGGTCACTTCAGTCATATAGGTTGCTTCTTGTTTCTTCATGTAGGCTTCGTATTCCTCTGTTGGCACAACAACGGGTTAAGACAACGTCCTCCTCACTACATCAGACGCTTGTTGACTGTACTGATGAAACGGTACGTACCTTCCTCCATCAGACTGACGGAGGCTGACACTTCTCCAAGCTGGTTCTTGGCAAACACTGAGTATTCTCCAGCATCGTCAGCAAAGGTCATGGAGATCTCCAACCTGCACTCTCCAGTCTCCTTTTTGTAGGCAACTTTGTATCTGATGGACAAAGAATGGGGGAGGGAGGGATAGTTGGAGGCTATTCAGTGAGGACTAGTGACCCCCCCACACACAACACTGTTCATTAAAGACACAACACAAGCAAACATCATGTGGATAAGTCATCTATTGTTAGTCTGGCTCATCGTAGCTAATGGTTGGTGCAAGCTGGAGGCAGAGGACGAATCACACCAACCTGTATCCGGTAGTGAGCGGGACGCCGCTCTTCTTCCAGATGATGTGAGGTTTGGGGCTTCCGCCAACCTGGCATTCAAATATAACGCTTCCTCCCTCCACCAGCTTCTGGATGGTGGGTTTCCTGATGAAGAAGGGAGCTGTGGCAGCAGCATCTGACTCAGTGGTGCTCACCTGGGACATGGTTTCTTCTTTGGCCTCTTCAGTTACTCTAGAACCACAAGTGTCTGGTTAGTATTCGCAGGGCTGAGCTGCAGAAAGTCTCAACAATGTGAATGAAACAAACAACTGAAGAATCTTCTGATCAGTGAGTGCAGTGAAGCATCTAGAGCTTCTCTGAGGGACTCACATTTTGACTTGAGCAGTTTCAACATGTTCGGTGACAACAGCGATCTCCTCTCTGCTCTCAATCTCCTCGGACACTGAAAGACCAAGATACAGTCAGTCTCAGTAGATTGTCACATTGTGCCAATAGTGTCTATGGGCTTAGTCAGAGGTTGACTGACCTTGGACCAGCAGGTAGCAGGAGGTGCTGACGGTTCCGGCCTCGCTGGTGGCCGTGCAGGTGAAGCGTCCGCTGTCTTCAGCGAACGCCTCGCGGATCACCATCCGGGCAAATCCGCCCTCGTAGGTGATCTGGAAGTCGATGGAGCTCTCGATCTTGTAGTCCTCTCTGAACCACATGATGACGGGGGCGGGGTGACCGCTGATCTGGCACTCCAGGGTCACAGACTCACCCTCCGTCACATTCGTGTTTTTCAAGCCCTGCGAACCAGACACAGCACTTAGGAAACGTCACCTCTCTAAAGCTGCGTGGAGACGGCATGGGGATCTTGGACCAGACTACTTACAGCCACCAGTGTGGGTGGAACCACGCCTTCACCTGCTGCCGGTACCGCTGCTGCTTCCACCACCTGTCGTACAGTCACAGATTCATTAGCACAAAAACACACAGAAAACAATGCACCTGTTTCTAAAAACCACCAACATGAACACAACATGACGAACACACACAGGACAGCAGTGAACTTCCTGTTCAGAAGACAACACAGCACAGAGAGATGGACGGAGGCTGGATGAGCTGAAGAGGTGAAGATGAAGTTGTCAATAGCATCGAGAAGCTGTTAATGTTTTTATTAGATTCATGTTTATCCTGGATTTTAACAGAAATCAAGAAAACCGGACGTCTGAAGAACTAGACTTCACTACACAAACACAACGTGTCCCTTTACTCCTGTTCTGTCTAGTGAGTTGACAGGACACTAATGTGAAATTTGGTTCCTGAACCCAGAAGGGCTCAGGCTCTGGAAGCTCCGCCCACCAGATTCTGTCCAGTCAGTGATGTGGGGAATCGTCTCTACTAGCGTCCTGGATGGATGGTCTGAACTTCACCCACTCATCAGGTTTTCTTGTCCTGTTCAGGTCCAGCCCAAAAGAACCAGACTACAAACCTGGACTGTCCAGTCCTCATACTCTCTGTCCAGGCCCCCAGAGCTCACCACCCCCATCTGTAACTCAGAGCCCAGATGAGTCTGGTACTTCTCAGTGAAGCCTTTGAACGGGGAGGGGACGGGCTCTGGCGTCACTCTGGTCTCTGCCACTCTACATGGACTGGGAGACTTGACGGGTTTGATGATCTTTCTAGCGGCGGCAGAGGACGACGACAACTCTTTCTGCAGAGTGGCGATGGCGGCGCCGGCGATGGAAACCTGGTCCACCCAGAGAGGAGGGAGAACCACACGGTGATGGAGAGAAAACGCTGGCTGGTTTGTTGGTTGGTGTTAAACCACGGCACAGGGAAGGTGCTACAGCTCGTTAGTTATATTAACACTACAGTAGGAAACGAAGGGAGTTTTAAATGAAGCCGGATTAATGAGTGGTTTATTGATTATTGATTAAGGGAGCGGAGAACAACAAGGTTAAAAGAGGATCCATCGTGTTATTTGAGGGACAGTATTTTATCACTACAGGTCACAACAAGTTTGCATCTCAGGCAAGCAGTGATAACCCTAACCCTGACCCCCCCTCCACGCAGCATTAAGCCAATCACGTCTTTGTCCAGCTTCCTGTCACATGGTGAACGCTGAGCTGTGATCAGAGAGGTACTCGTGATGCAGCAGCAAATATGGAGGGTGGAGTCACTTTTACTGCCTGATAGCGTCAGCTACGGACTGTAACAGGTTTAAAGAGTCTGGGCCCGTATTCCTAAAGGTTCTAAGAATCCTCTCAAAGAGCTTCTATCTTAACCTAAAAATTCCTAGCAAGGAATCTTAGCTTAGGAGTGATTCCAGGACACTCTCAGAGAACTCTGAGCAAGGAGTGGACAGAAACTCCTATCTTAGTGAGGAGGTGTGGTTGACCCCCGTTGCTAGGGATGAGTCATCATTTCAAACGCTGTGATTGGTTGATCCTGAAAAGTTAGATCGGTGTTTAGCTCAGTTCAGTCCTATAGGCATGGCAAACTTTCTACCTCCAGTTTCCTGTCTCTCTCTCAATTGATCTGTCAATTAAAGGCCAAAAAGCTCCAAAAATATACTTTAAAAAAGAGCTAGGTAAAAAATATACTTTTGGTGATACTACTACAAAGGATGGACCCGCAAATCGATAATCATATAATCTAATCTTATCAGACTGTGTAATTGTAAAAAATAAAATAAAATAAAAAATAGTATGCTATACTTTAAAATTATCATACAAAATGTGTGAAAACTTGAATAGTTCACATGGTGAAACTTATATTTATTTGCTTATATTCATTGCCATGCTAGTAATTTTTGCACTTTCAACATTTCAACTCAATTTAAAGAGGGTAAAATGACTCAGCCTTCATCAATGTCTGTGATTTTCCAGTGTTGGTTGGCTTTGAAATCTACCACAAACCAGTCAACAGCAATGGAGAAGGAAAGAACAAGGAAACCCAACTGGACAGAGGAACAGGAACAACCTATAGCGTTTCATTAATTCACTGTCATCCAGTGAATATCTCTCCTGCCTCTTCTGTCCACCATGTTGTCCTCTGCTTAGGGAACTCCTAAGCAGCTAAAAGTCCTCTTCGCCGCTCTTAACAGATCCCACCTTAGGACTTGATTCTTTAGGAAAATCTTTACTAGGATCTACTCTTAACTTTTGGAGGAAATTCTAAGAAAACATCATGATTCTAAGAATTTTCTTAGAATTTGGCCACTAGGAGCAACTCTTTGCCCTAAGAATCTTTAGGAATACGGGCCCAGATCTTTAGTGAAACTGACACTTCAGTCTGATATAAAGATTTATCGCAGTCCACGCCACTAAAACTCAGGATCTTTCTTGTCAAAATGTCTCATTTCTGGTCAAAACTAATCTCTTTCCACTCATCACCTAAAAATCAACTTGTTTCCAGATCATTTTCACTTGTTTCAAACGTATTTTCACTGTAAATCAGTAGAAAAAATCTGCCAGTGAAATCTGCTCCACTATCAGATTTTTCTACTTATTTCAAGTGAAAATCTGCTTGAAAGAAGTAAAAAAAAAGTGTCTAAAAACAAGCTGCTTTAATGTGATGAGTCTGATTTTAGTAGAATGAGATTAGTTTGGACCAGAAATAAGACAAATATTCTTGGTGAGGTGTTGAGTTTTTGCAGTGGCACTGTTTCTTTCTTCCCATGTACTCTGCAAAGTGTGATGTATGGAGCCATCTAGTGGAGAAACAGTGCACATGTTCCCCACCGCCTCAGACTGGTCAGCATCAGCTGGAGGTTAAGTCCATTACTAAAAGAGCTGCACTCTGAGTCCTGATGACGTCATCACTGTGAACTGTAAGGTTACAGGATGGTCGGTAGCTAAGTCAAGGGCTGGGGTGGCGGGTTAGTCTAGTTTCTGTTACTCCTGGCTGTTCGCCTGCTTGCCTGACGTTGCCTCTCTTACCTCAGAGCTAGACTCGAGTTTGGGGACAGAGACTTTAGAAACTGTGAAATGTGGAACTGGGGACGGGGCGAGACCAGTGTCCACGTGGTAGGAGGTGATTTCTGTTGCTCTCTGAATCTGGAGTTCACACAACAGAGTTCACAAGAGCGTTACAACCTCAGCAGGAGTTTCACACAGTAAATATGGACAGTTTATGGATGTGCCGACGAGCTCAGCGGGAGAGTTTAGTTATCTGACAGCACCGGCAAACAATGACTTCCAGTTAGTGTGGTTGTCTACAGGTTCTGTTGTCACCACAGTAACAATGATGCACTGACTGATGAACAGAACAACTGAGGGATCGTTGGATTGACGTCACCAGAGCTGAACATTGTTTGCCGGTGCAGAAACTAGAGCGTCTGGTGGTGCTGAGGCCTCTGACCTGAGGCAGCGGCAGCGTTGGTTCAGGTGCAAACTCCTGAGCAGTAGTGAGCATCTGTCCAGCCTGCACTGTCCGCGTCGTCCATCCGGCTTGAAGCTGCTGCTGATCAGCCACCATGGAGGCGGCGGCGGCGGCGGCCCCGCCTTGCTGCCTCATCTCTACCTCCACAGCCTCCTCCTCGTCAGCTCGACCACCCTCCGCATGCACCGGCTTGCGGACACGAGCCAGGTCGACGGCGGCCACCACCGTGGCCACCGCGCCCGCTCTTTTCCCTCCCCCAGCCTGGAGACACAACCAGCAGCACATAGATCTCAGCACATCCATGGCAGCACAGAGACACAGGGAGCGGCAGCTGGACACCGAGCAGCTCCTTCAGATGATCAACTCGCTCACTTTCATCTGTTTAAATCATTAAAGGAGAAGTTCTGCACTTCTTGGTGACAGAGATGGACAGAGTACTCAACCCCAGTACTTACAGAGTAAGAGTACAAATACTACTGGTCAACATTTACTCCATTACAAGTAAAAGTAGCTCAGTCGACATACTTGCTTTTAAAGGTACTTAAGTATCCAAAAGTACATGCTTTTAAAGATATTTTAAGTCAAAGTAACAGTAAGAGTACATTTCTTATTTTTCACATCAATGAATGACTAAAGTTGTTTCTAAATGAATTGAAAGAGCTTTAACTCTTGTTTGTGAGAATGAACTCTGTGAAGCAGCTGCTTCAGGATCAGAGTTTCCTTCTGACAAACAGCTGCAGCCGTCCAATAGGAGTTTAGAAAAACACCTGGAAGTAACGAGTACTTTTCAGAGTACATTTACTCTGTTTCTGTCACCACTGCTTGTTGAACTGATTAAATAATAGAATGACATGCAGCTCAGTGTCCAGCGGCCTCTGTGAAGACATCACACCTGAATGCGTACCTGTGCACGGCAGCGGTAACTACGGTGACAGATGTGACAGATACCGCTGTGTGCACACGTACTCGTGTAACATCATGTTCAACATGCAGGGACTGAAACCGTGAAGAAACAAACATGAGAAGCAAAAAAGAAGAAGAAGAAGTAGAAGAAGAAGTGCTCTGTGAAGAAAAGTGACAAAAACAAAAAAGTGCCAAAAAAGGTGAAAAAAGAGTGAAAAAAGAGTGAAAAAAGAGGCGGAGCTTGAGGAGGTACCTGCCCCTCAGGGCGCCACAGCGCCGCCTGGCGGACATCTTGAACAGCTGATCTTGTCCCGTCATCAGACAGAGTGGACAACGTGTGCACGTGACCGAGCTCTGGGTGGACGAGGACGTGCTCTCCGTCTCCATGGGTGAAGATGGACGACAGGTCGTCACGGTGACACGGCTGGGGCGCTGATGACATCATCACCGGAGAGCAACACGTCTCTCCTACTGATGATGCTGCATCGCTGTCGTCTAAACCTTCACAGATTCCCCCCAAACTATGGGATGGAGGGTCATCATGTGTCCCATCATCCTGTCCCACCGCCGTCTGGGTGAAACAGGAGTTGTCCAGTTGCCATGGCGACTCCGACTCCAGTTGGACCGTTTGAGGCTGACAACCAGATCAAAGGCTCACGTTGACGTCACACTGTGACGAGGTCAAGACACTCAAACGGATGGAGGAGGAGGAAGGGATGGAGAGATGGAGAGGAGACGGAGAGGAGACGAAGGAGACGAAGAGGAGACGAGGAGGAGACGAGGAGGAGATGAAGAGGAGACGAAGGAGATGAAGGAGATGAAGAGGAGACAAAGAGGAGACGAAGAGGAGACGAAGAGGAGATGAAGGAGACGAAGGAGACGAAGAGGAGACGAGGAGGAGACGAAGAGGAGATGAAGAGGAGATGAAGAGGAGACGAAGAGGAGATGAAGGAGATGAAGAGGAGATGAAGAGGAGACGAAGGAGATGAAGGAGATGAAGAGGAGACAAAGAGGAGACGAAGAGGAGATGAAGAGGAGACGAAGGAGACGAAGGAGATGAAGAGGAGATGAAGAGGAGACAGAGAGGAGATGAAGGAGATGAAGAGGAGACAAAGAGGAGACGAAGAGGAGATGAAGAGGAGACGAGGAGGAGATGAAGAGGAGATGAAGAGGAGATGAAGAGGAGATGAAGGAGACGAAGAGGAGATGAAGGAGAGGAAGAGGAGCAGACGAGTCGCTGTTTTCCAACCAAACCCTTCAAACACTCGTTTACGTCTCTGATCTGTTCATCGTGAGTTTAAACCTCCCACAGTGAAAATCATGACAATAAGAATGATTTCATTCAGGAACACTCTCGTCATGATTAAAACCATTTATAGCCACAAATGGAATACAGTTCGGCTTGGCGCTGAAGCTCCACTCTGGGAGCTCCCTGGATGGACAAGCGCATGCTATTTAAACCGCCCAGAGTGGAAGAAAGCACTGAGACACTGAGAAGGTGGAGGCTGGGGTGGAGGAGGCAAGCTTTTCCAGCGCAGCAATGCGCAGCGAGCATGAATGTGATTGGACAGAGACTAATGGGCTGGCTGTCAGCTGACTACAGCTGGGGCTGGCGACTTCCGTGTCCTGCATGAATTTACGCAGGCTTCATTTAAAAGCGTTCCAACAGGTCTGGTTGAAAAACAGGAAACGTTGTGAAATGCGATGGTTACATTTGCCGTTGCCATGACAACATCCTGAGTGATGCCTTAGTGTCGTCCTCACCATCATGAAAACAGACACGATGTCCTTCACACATACACACACACACAGGTCAAAGGTCAACAGGACAGTTTGATTGACAGGGGGCGGGTCCTTCCTGTCAATCAAGCTGCTGGGTGAAGTCGGCCCCGCCCCCCCCTCACCTCTCGGACCCCGGTGACCTGCTGCTCCCAGTGCTGCTCCTGGCCCAGGGTCACGGTGCTGCTCACGCTGCTCACGCTCGTCATGCTGGTGAAGCTGGACTCGGACGTGTACCCGCCCTGTTTCCATGGCGGCGGGACGTCGGCGCCGACGACCACCTGTTTGTGCGCGGTGATGGGAGACTTGACGGGCCTGATGGGGGAGACGGAGAGTCTCGATGTGGGGGAGGCCGGCCTGCAGACGGGAGGGAGGTCACGTTAAAGGCTGCGGCAAAACCAGCGAGCTACGCTTTGAGTCATCGTATCCTGTAACGGCTCCACCCACCTGACGGGCGTGGGCGTGGGCGCCTTCACGTGTCTGACGGGCGACGGCGACTGTTGGCGGGCTCCGGTCACCTTGGCGACCAGGGAGGCCTGTGTCGGGGACTTGGACGTGGGTTTGGGAGGCACTCTGGGCGGAGTCTTGTGAGCCAGCTGCTGCGCCAGCTCCACCCCCTCCACCTGCATCTGCATCACGGAGGAGGAGGCCTGGAAGCTGGCCTCCATCCTCTGGGGGGGGGGAGAGGGGGGAGGGGGGGGTTAGGGGGCTGAGTGATTACTGATCATTACTGATGATTATCTGTGATTAGGTGTCGGGTGTTGGTACCTTCTCCACTCTGGTCTGACGGCTCCCTGAGATCTGAGAGCTTGTAATCACGGTCTTGGTTTTCTTTGCTGGAACGGCTTCTTCACCTGAGCAGGAACGACACGTCAGGGTGTGAGTCACATGGTCACATGGTCACACAGTCACGTGGTCACATGGTCACATGGTCACGCGGTCACGTGGTCACGTGGTCACGTGGTCACGTGGTCACGTGGTCACGTGGTCACATGGTCACATGGTCACATGGTCACATGGTCACAGCTCAGACTCATGGGGATATACTGTAGCATGTTTCATAGCTTTGACACTAATTTGAAGGTGCAGTGAGATAAAGAGTAACCCATTTTCTGGGTTACACACTAAAAACTATTGGGTTATTTCTTCAACCCAATTTCTGGGTTACTTGTGCTAAAATTATTGATTATTTTACCCATTTTCTGGGTTACAGAACTAATATTTTAACCCAATTCTTGGTTTGTTTGGGTTATATACCATTTCTGGGTTATTTTTCAAAGAGTAACCCATTTTCTGGGTTACACACTAAAAACTATTGGGTTATTTCTTGAACCCAATTTCTGGGTTGCTTGTGTTGGGTTCAAATTTTGAGTTACTAGAGTAACCCATTTTCTGGGTTATAAACACATTTATAATATGAACAATCACCCGTCCAGAGTTTGTCTGCCTGTTGTTTTACTTTTCACAACATGGTAGTCAATATAACCTAACCTTTGGGTCAAGTACTTAACCCAAAAGTTGGGTCAAAAAGAATAACCCATAATGGATTCTTCTTTTTGACCCAACTTTTGTGTCCCAGGAGTTTTTGTGTGTATCTAACGAACGTCTGAGCGTCTCACCCTGAACCAGCAGCTCGGCGGTAGAGGTGGCGCGTCCACTGCTGTTGGTGGCGGTCACGGAGTATGTCCCAGAATCCTCTGGGAAGGCCTCGGCGATCAGCAGACTGTACAGGTCTCCCTCCTGGAGGATCCTGAAGTCGGCCGAGCTCTGGATCTCGGCTCCCTCTCTGTAGAACTTGACCACGGGGGCGGGGATACCTGTGACTCTGACGTCCAGCCTCACCTGGCTGCCCTGTCTCACTGTGGAGCTCTGCAGTCTCTGTAGGAAGTTTGGAGGCGCCGTCTCCGCTGCACACGGACAGAGGACAGGTGAGTTAGTCTCGAAGGACAGGTGAGGACCTGAGCCCTAGCTGTAACCATGACAACCAGTCTACCCGAGCCCTACCTGTAACTAGGAGCTCGGCGGTGCTTGTGGCTTGTCCAGCGCCATTGGTGGCTCTGACAGAAAATCTTCCGCTGTGTGCGGCGGTCACAGCGGGGATCCTCAGAACAGCGCGGCCGTCGCTGAACGAGATCTGAACGCCGGGTAAAGCGGCGGCGGAAAGAACCTGGCCATCACGGAACCAGCTCACCTCAGGAACTGGAGAACCTGCAGAGGAGAAGCACAGAAGCAGAGATCCTCAGCGACCGGCTCAGAGTCAACCACATGCAGTCTGATTCTGGAAACCTCAGACAGGAAGTTCCTTACCACTAACTTGAGCCTCGAACGTCGCAGCACTACCCTCAAGTGCTACGACGCTCTGCAGCGGCTGTGTGAACGTTGGCGCCTGTGTTGACATGGTGGTCGGCACCCTGCAGAGACACAGACACAGACAGAGACGTTAATGAGACGCTGGTGAGAGAGGAAACACAGCAACAGCAGCTGGTAAGAGAGGAGACATCCCATAATCCATCCCTCTCTCCACAAATAGACACCTGCATCTGTCAGGTCTCAGGTTACTCTCCCAAAGCATGATGGGAGCTGTAGTCAGTGCTTCAGCTCATCTCTCAGCAGAGGTCAGGACATCCCATCATGCACCTGGGGAGCGCCCGTCCTCCAGAAGCAGCACAGAGGAAGAGGAGGCCGAGCCTTCATCACCTGCTGCTGTTTATTACATTGATCTGCAGGTAGTTTTACATTCAGCAGGCGTCAGCGTCATCACACTCTGATTTTAACTTATTGATTTTTCTGTATTTTATTGTTTTGAACTGTTTTTATGTATCATTCTTGTTTATTACCCACTGTAAAGAACTTAAAGGGTTACACCGTCATGGATGTTCTCAGTCATCCAGTCACTGCTCTTTTCTGGGCAGATTGAATCATAAGCAACTGGACAAAAACACGTCCAGTTGCCTACGATTCAATCTGCCCAGAAAAGAGAGCTGTTTAAATAAAGTACATTTATATTTATTTAGTTATATTTATTTAGCCTGAGAAGTTCGTTGTCCGACTGAACAGAGAGAGAGACTTTATTCTTAGACTCATGGTCCATTGAACACTGACAGTAAAGTCAATAAAGTCAGTGAACATCGTGGTGTCAGCCTGTGTGAAGTGAACATGTGTGAAGTCCCAGTGCTGGGGGTCAGGGGCTATAAGTGTCAGGGGGCGGGGCTTGTTGGGGTCAGATGACGGACGGCGGCAGCTGGAGGTCGGCCATGTGTCGGAGAGGTCACAGGAAACAGCAGCAGGAGGAGAAGGAAAGTGTGAGGCAGAGAAACTGCTGTCCAAACGGAATCTGATCGCATCGCCATCAGAAACCGCTGGGTTTCCATGGCGATGGACTAAGGAGCAGATAATCAATAACTGATCGATAACGGGGTCAGGTCTCTGTCCGACCCACCAGGGTCCTGGTCCTGGTCCTGGTTCCACCGTCACTGCAGCTGCTCTCATCATAAATCTGCTCCGTCACAGAATGTATTTACACTTGTCGATAAAGTTAAATTGAACCATCACATGAGTCTTTCTGTCCAATCAGACGCTGGCGTGTAAAGCAGCAGCAGCAGCTTCATCACAGGTCGTTAGAGCTCCTGTGTTTTCACAGTGTGAAAACACAGGAGCCACACACACACACACACACACACACACTAGACTCTGACCCTCTGCCACTACATTATTAAATGATGCTGTTAAATTATTATTTCTCACTCTTGCACAAACAACAACCACCTCCCTCTCCGTGTCCTGCACTAGTGAAAGCCTTTGCACTTTATTTATCATTGTTTTTAAATGGTGTGTCCCGTCCTGTCTGGATGTTTGTCTGTGTGGGACAGTGGGAAACAACATTCCCATTCCTTTGTATCCGTTGTCTGAAGAAAGGACAAATACAAAGTGAGTGAGTCCAGGTTAAAGCTTCTCCTTCACTTTCCTTTGGTTCAAGTTACAAACTACACAAGTTTATTTTACTTTGGGGGCTTTAATGGATAGAACAGAGACAGGAAATAGAGGGGGGGGGGATTCGAACCGGGGTCCCCTGCAGTGAGGACTATAGCCTCAAACACATGGGGGGGGGGGGGGGGGGGGGGGCTGTACCCACTGATCCAAACTCTTACTAATGACCTTCTACAGTATCACAACCACCTGAATAACACACAGTGTTGTTATACGTTCATTTGAACTGTAACAAGGATTCAACAGGTTCTCGTTTCTCTCTCAGGCGTCGCAGCAGTGAAAATAAACCTGAGTCATCAGAGAATAAAACACCAGAGACTGAAGGAGCAACAGCTGAGAGAGAGAGACAGCAGCAGGTGGCGCGCACACACACACACACACACACACACACACACACACACACACACACACACACACACAGCTCCAGACTGCACTGATGTCCGTGACTTTAAATAAAGCTACTGCTGCGTTTGATTTCTCTAAGTAAAGTTTCGTCTTCTTTGTACGAGACTAGTGAGGTTTTTCTTTCTGGTGAAACGTGGAAGAGACTCTGGACTCTGTCGTTGAAGCTGTCGGACTGATAGTGAGAAGGAAGTGTGAACGTTTGCTCTGCAGGTTGGTTCATGGTGTGAAGCTCTCACACTTCAGCCTCTTCACTGAAAACACTCCACGTCTGACCAAGAAGATTCCTCTCATTTAAAACGTCATTTCTATAAATCTGACTCATCACATAAAAGGCAGCTTGTTTTTAAGAAACCTTTTACATTTTAAGTAGATTTTCACTTGAAATAAATAAAAAAATCTGTAGAAGTTTTTCTTTCTTATTACAAACACAAAAAACCTGCTTCACTGCAGATTTTACTACTGATTTACAGTTAAAACACGTTTGAAACAAGTTCATTTTCAGGTGATGAGTCTGATTTTAAGAAATGAGACAAATATTCTTAAAAAGACTTAAAGTTTTTGCAGTAATAATACAGTATTAGAATGGTATTAATACTGTAGTAATACTGCATTATTACCATAGAACTGCAGTAATAATGCAGTATTAGAAATTACTACTACTAATACTGATTTTACAGTGTAATAATGCAGTATGAGAATTTTAAACAGTAATTCATTTTTAGGTAGAACTGCAGTAATAATGCAGTATTAGAATGGTATTAATACTGTAGTAATACTGCATTATTACCATAGAACTGCAGTAATAATAAAGTACCTTTACCTTTAATAATGCAGTATTAGAATGGTATTAATACTGTAGTAATACTGCATTATTACCATAGAACTAGAACTGCAGTAATAATGCAGTATTAGAATGGTATTAATACTGTAGTAATACTGCATTATTACCATAGAACTGCAGTAATAATGCAGTATTAGAATGGTATTAATACTGTAGTAATACTGCATTATTACCATAGAACTGCAGTAATAATGCAGTATTAGAATGGTATTAATACTGTAGTAATACTGCATTATTACCATAGAACTGCAGTAATAATGCAGTATTAGAATGATATTAATACTGCAGTGATACTTCATTATTACTGCAGTATTACAGCAGAAGACTTTTCTCCACCATGCTGCCGTCAGTCAGACATCGATCAGCAGAGACTGATCCGATCAGTCAGATCAATAATGAGCTGATCTGAGAGCAGCAATAGAAACATTAAATAATGAAGAGACACTGATGAAAGTATAAATAGAAAGGACTTTAGTCGTCGTTCAGCAGAGCTATAAATACAGCAGCAGAGGTAACATG
Source organism: Decapterus maruadsi (assembly GCA_030347415.2). Taxonomy (NCBI): domain Eukaryota; kingdom Metazoa; phylum Chordata; class Actinopteri; order Carangiformes; family Carangidae; genus Decapterus; species Decapterus maruadsi. Next base: position 29,533,884 of record CM064902.1, read on the forward strand.
AAGCCCCGTGTCCTACGGCCACTGAACGCACCATTCCATCAACGACTGAATCACCAATAAACAGCTTCCTGTCTGTGTCACCGTGTTGATATTGATCATGTTTATGTTCATCATGACTTCACAGACTGACAATTAAGGTTTGGTCATGTGACCGCGGGGAAACGTCTCATCACAGGACGCAAACATTCCGACTCCACATTCCACATCAAAGAGAAAGGGAAGCTGCTTCACTTTTACTGTTACAGCCCAGAGGGAAAATCTGAACAAATCCATAACAAGCTGATCAATAACAATCTGATGATCAACAACAATCTGATGATCAATAACAATCTGATCAATAACAAGCTGATGATCAATAACAATCTGATCAATAACAAGCTGATGATCAATAACAATCTGATCAATAACAGAAGCTGATTCATGCAACTGTTCCTGTTTGTTCCAATGTGACATTAAAGGCCTCGTCAGGACAGCTGCCGTTGTCTGTCAGTGCCGTCAGCTGATTGGACGTCGTCTCTGCAGCCGACTGACTGATCAGCACCGATTGATCAGTCTTTCTAATCAATACTCAATAATACACAACCTTAACCCCCCCCCCAAAAAAAAAAGGTGTAAAGTTGGAAAGTTGGACGATGCAGTTTAACTCAGCTGATATTTACAGACAGGAATCTGAGCGACAGATATGGCCGTGGCCAAAAATACACAACCCCCCCCCCCCCTCCTGACCCCCCCCCCCCCCTGCTGTTTGAGTGACAGGCAGCATGTGGACATAACTGAGGTGAAGTGATCTCCGTGCTGCTGATTCCCTTAAAAAGCCATGGCCCCCAGCTGACAGGCCTCTCTCATGCTATCAGCAGCTATTCTTGGCTTGTCTCAGATCAGTGCAGAGTCGGCTGCTGCACGAGGCCCCGCACACACACACACACAGATACACACACAACCTTAATGTCAAACACACAAAAACACCTGAGGCCAGTGAGGCCCATCAGAGCCCAGCCCCGGTCCCAGACCCGGTCCTGGTCCCCATCCACTGGGTACTCACTTGTCTCCACAAGGCTGCCTGGGTCTGATGGGACGGAACCCGGCTCACTGACCAGCAACTCTCTCCTTATCCAGAAAGGTTTTCCAGAAAAATCCAAGATGAGAAGGTCGAGCCTCGTTATCCCCCTCCTCCCCGAACAAAAAACAAAACTACACAGTGAGGCCGTGTAGTTTTGTTTCCCTCCTGCAATCCCTCCACCCGAGGCCAGGCTGGGAATGCTCCAACTGCTCAGGAGGGCCCAGATGGTGCCGTGGGCTTTTATACCGGGGGGGCCACCTGCATCATCGCCCCCCCCCCGCACCTCCCCATTGGCCGGCCCGGACCCTCAGGGGGCATGATGGGACATGGCAGCCATGTATGCCGCCTCCGGCCTGTCAGTCACCAGCGTCAGTGTTGATCCGGGTTTGATCCAGATTGATGTGAGGCGTTCAGGGCCGCGCGTTAAACTCAGACTCTGGTTGTTTAATGACAGAAGAGCTGAAGTTTTTCTCTGTGTTGAAGTGTCCACAGACTCAGAGCCATTGAAGAAGTGCTGACCAAAAGGAGGCAGAGGCTGTCCCTGTCACTCAACCCCCCCTCCACCCCCCCCACCACCCCCTCCCCCCATCCAGGCCGTCGTTACAACACACCAACAAACTGTGTTTGCACAACTCAGGATGTCAGGATGCAGCGTTTATTACACATCTTCCAGCTCTGCAGCTTTCATGACATTTATTTAATCAGCTCATCCTAACTGTGCCCCCCCTCCTCCTCCATGCCCCCCCTCCCCCGGCCTGTTGTGGCACCATTTGGTAACAAGGTTTGGTAACAAGGTTTGGTAACAGCCATGACTCAGCTGTCTATCACCCATCAGCAGGAAGCTGCAGCTCTCTGAGCTCCGTCCACACAAACACAGAAAACTCACTTTTATCTCCTGTTTCCAAATAAATCCACATTCACACCAGAACGTCTAAAAAAAAATCTCTGTCCACATGTAATGTAATAAAAACTCTATACAACAGCGGGTGGTGATGTCACTTTAAGTTTAAAAAATGCATTGACCAATCATGGTAGAGCGTAGAAGTACCAAAGGGTACTTCCTGTCTAATCTTTGTTTCCTGCATTCATGACAACCATCATACTTTGTGCTGTAATGGCGCATTCACACCAATAGCTTGAAACGCTTGTCTCACTTGACCAATGTAAGAATGTGGTGGGGCACTGGGCGGTGTTTGGCTCAGTTGGTAGAGCACCTGCCCCATGTGCAGAGGCTTGATGCAGGCGCCCCGGTTTGAATTTGGATCATCGTGTCATTCCCCCATCTCTGGTTTCCTGGGCTATTCTACTATCCTGTCGAATAAAGGCATAAAAAGAAAGTGGTGGGGCACTAACATTTCATAGAAAGGCTAAACACCAGAAAAGACACACTGCTCTCTGTTGTTACTGATGTGTTCATCAGGGATCAATGCACAACGGAGACACACGTTAGGGAACAGATCCATTCTATGACAACAACCTTATGACGATGAGGACAACAACAACAACAACCTTATGACACTCGTCACCGTCTGGAGAGCCAGCACAACAATAGTGGTTTTCTTCTATTAGGCCTACAATTAATTACTACTCTCCTCTACTTATAAATAAACAAAGTAATGCATAAAGGCAGCATGATGATGAATATGCTGTCACTCACCAATACTGGTGTTCTCTGTTCTCAGATGGATGGAACGTGGAGAACGGATGAGGCCGAGCACCGCGGTCGTCGGTCCTTGGTGTGAGGCTCAGTGTGGCCAGGTGCCATTCTCATGGATGAACGTTTGCGGAGCAGGCCGAGATCTGTTGGATCGGTTGGAATGCCAACCTTTAGTTCTTGCTGTGGTAGTACAGTGACTGATTAGAGCATCCGACCGCGACGCTGAAAATCAGGGTTGTACCCCGGAGCAGATGCATTTTAGCAGAGACTTTCTTGGCCTCTACTTGATTCTTTTCCCAAACTTAAGCAAGTCCTTTCTACATTGCCTGTCCCCGGTAAACCGGTAGCTTACTAATGTATAATCATCATTTATTAACAACATAAAGACCTTTTATAAATGGTAAATAGATAATATTTAACCATCATTTATAATTGGCAAATGAACTATGTAGTTTAGTTTAAATATTGGTTTTAAAACATCTATAAAGATTAAAATGTGTATCAGTGGCTCTTTGTAAATGGTTAATATTTGTTTTCTGAACCACCTATAAACATTACTTAGATTGTTATTGTAAAGTTGCGACTATGTTTGTAATACTTTGTAAATGATTAATAATTGGTTTATAAACCACCTATAAACATTACTTAGATGGTTATTGTAAAGTGGCGACTTATGTCCATAATTATGTACGTTGTTTGTACTGTAAATCATCAAGTGACATTTATTTGACTTATGATCTGATCATCATATTGAACACATTTATGAACAGAGTCAATAACATGAAACACTGTCCACAGATAAACATGGTGGTAGGCAAAAATGGTGGGATTACAACACAACGACAGCTTAATTTTAAATTTGATGATTACATTTGAATTGATGATACAGCACACTGTACTTTAAAAAGACATTTTTCACTGCACTTTTACCCTCACTATCTTCGCTATCCAGTGGAGATGGTGAGGACACCCTCACCGTCTCCACTGTCCTCATTCTCTGGCTCATAGTCTTCATCATTCTCACTGTGTAGATCTTTGACTCTCTCCTTGCTATGTTGCCAGCTGCTTGTATTCTTCAATACTGATTCCTAATTCATCTTCACCACCTTCTACTGGGAGGGTTTCTTTTTGCTTCCTACAGTATGAGGAACTGTAAAACATTAATGCATTCTTTCTGTAATGGAAGAACGTCTAATATCATTACACAATGTGGAAAGGACTCACAAAGTGCATTGTAGTCTGAAACATAAAGTTTACAATATTCGTTTGAAGAATTTAGGCCTAAAACTAAATACAAAATGTTATCAACATGCCAGGCTAGCAAATCCTAATGGTACGGTGTTGCCATATGAGAACATACGCATTTGAACAATTTTCTAATATTTAATGATCAAGTACAGTGCAATAAACTACAGAACAATGGGCCTCATTCACAAACCGTTCTTAAGAACAAAGTTGTTCTTAAATCCTACTTACGAAGTTTTTACGAAGATTGTGGCATTCATGAATGTTTTCTGATCTTGGATTTGTTCTTAACTAAGAACAAAATCTAGGAACAGTCAGGAATAACTTACGCACTTTTAAGAGCTGAGACTTGTGCAAACTAACTGATTATTGCGTTTTCTTCTGTTCTGCAGTTGTATGTTGATCAAGAATTATTTTCTTATATTTTATGATGTTTTAAATAATCATATATATTAATAATAATAATTTACAAATTACTTAATTTGTAAATTATGGGTTTTTTTGTGTTTTTTTGGGAGGGGGGTTGGGGTGGGTGTAGTTGTGCGTGACATACATTTTTTTACTTGCCGGCTGCAACGGTGCGCTTACTGTAATTCATTCAGGAACACTCTCGTCATGATTAAAACCATTTATAGCCACAAATGGAATACAGTTGGGCTTGGCGCTGAAGCTCCACTCTGGGAGCTCCCTGGATGGACAAGCGCATGCTATGTCGCTCCAGGGAGACAATTTAAACCCCCCAGAGTGGAAGAAAGCACTGAGACACTGAGAAGGTGGAGGCTGGGGTGGAGGAGGCAAGCTTTTCCAGCGCAGCAATGCGCAGCGATCAGAGCGGTGTAGAGGGGGAAATCAGTGTGACAGCCTACATTTAAATAGACCGCCTATGGTAGGAGCATGAATGTGATTGGACAGAGACTAATGGGCTGGCTGTCAGCTGACTACAGCTGGGGCTGCCGACTTCCGTGCCCTGCATGAATTTACGCAGGCTTCATTTCATTCAGGAACACTCTCGTCATGATTAAAACCATTTATAGCCACAAATGGAATACAGTTCGGCTTGGCGCTGAAGCTCCACGCTGGGAGCTCCCTGGATGGACAAGCGCATGCTATGTCGCTCCAGGGAGACAATTTAAACCCCCCAAAAACAATGGAGCCCAACGCCAGCCTATAAGCCCATGCGGAGCATGCTATGTGTAGCGGCAGCTTGCCGCAGACCTCAGAAATTATGTTTTAAACGGGTGCAGCATGCAACCCAGAGGAGGTCATACTACCTTATGTGCCTACATATGTGTCACAGAGGCTCTCTGCGGACCTTAAATTATATGTTTTCATTGGGCGCAAGCATGCATCCCGCGAAAGGTCATCCTACCTGAGTGTGCCTAAATATGTGTTGCAGAGGCTCTCTGCAGACCTTGAATTATGTTTTAATTGGGCGCAAGCATGCATCCCGCAAAAAGGTAATTCTATCTTGGTGTACCTATATATGTGTGGCAGCCGCTGGCTGCTGACCTCTGACCCTCTCACCTCAGAATTGCTAAATGAGAGCAGCATGCTACTCAGAAGAGGTCATACTACCTTAGTGAGCCTGTGAGATGCAGCGCCTGCTGCAGAAGCAGACCTCTGAATGCGCAACAAACGAGGTTGTGACTTTAATAAATGCAACTATCCCAGCCATCTCCTCAGAACAGCGTTATTTTATAAGCAGCATGTTAGAGTTTGCAGACTCTAATTAATTTGCTCATTGCTCATAAGAAAATAGACAAAGAACCCCCCAAACCCACGAACGAAAGCTGCAACTGTGATAATTCAATGCCAAATATGATTCTGCATTATTGCTATGGAGGTTGAAACCCAGCGCGAATAAGAATAAAGCAAACCGTTCCTTGTGTGACGCTCCGACCGCGTGGCAGCATGGCTGGCAACAGAACCTCCACAGCCCTGAACCGGACCGGCCGCCGTCAATCAATGGAACAGCTGAGACGCCGCCGCACCTGCCAGGTGTGCCCCGCTGGAGAGAAGCAGCCCCCCCGTCGTCGCAGATGGCGTCCTCCGTTGAAGAGCTTCGCAGCGGCCCCATGACACGTCAGCCGCCGCCGGTCCGCATCGACACAAGCAGCAGCAGGGCGAGCACGAACACGAGCAGTAATCCTTCCCTCACGCAGAACCCCGTCTCGCAAAACCGGCGGCGGAAGCAGCAGCAAGAGCCGTGTACACTAACCATGATACTTAAAGCTATAGTGCGTAACTTCAACGTGTCTAACGTGTCCAAGCTTTTCCAGCGCAGCAATGCGCAGCGATCAGAGCCGTGTCGAGGGGGAAATCAGTGTGACAGCCTACATTTAAATAGACCGCCTATGGTAGGAGCATGAATGTGATTGGACAGAGACTAATGGGCTGGCTGTCAGCTGACTACAGCTGGGGCTGCCGACTACCGTGCCCTGCATGAATTTACGCAGGCTTCATTTATTCCCACACTACAGACAAGTGTTTCTTTTTTTCATTAATCGTGGCATTAAACGTGTCATTCTGAACGCGGGATCACGGAGCAACAGCGATCTGTTGCACTACTGGAAATGTGATAATATGATGATATTTATGATGGCCCTCGTGAGAGTGTGGTCTCTCTGATAATAACCTGCATCCACTGCTGACGCTACTAAATATAACTAGATATTAAAATATAAACTAAATAAGTTTTTTGTGTTTCATTCCTGTTGCAGTAGCTCCACTTCACTAAAGTTCTTCTTCCGTTTGCAGTCTGGTGCTCCCTCCCTCCCTCCCAGACTTCACCTCCTCTGCTCAGAGCTGTGGGTTCTGTGTGCACACGGCCCTGTGGTCTCATGCCCTTTTATGGGCGTTGATGGGGTTGTTGTTACCTATGCTGATGTTAATGAGACTCACCTGGCACACGCCCTCAACTTAAGAACAGGTGGCAGAAGAACAGCTGCAACAGTTGAGGCTGACGAACGCGGTGATGAATCTGGAGTTGGGTTTTCTTAAGGAACTTCTTAAGAACAACTTAAGAAAGAATCTAAGAAGATTCTTAAGAAGATATTGGTGAATGAGGCCCAATGAACTTAACTAACCTATTATTGAGTACATATTTTTTCCCTGTTGAAAAATGCCATTAAAACACTTTTTTAGATCATTTTTGAGGGGTCAAATGGCAAGGCTCCTCCCTGTGAATAATTCGTCTGCAGAAAAGGGCTTCTAAATGGCCACAAGGTCATTCAACAAATTTAAACACTGTTATTGGTTTACTTAGAACCCCACCTCTCTTTTAATGCATTGTATCGATACGATACGATACGATACGATACGATACGATACGATACGATAAACTTTATTGTCCCGTACAGGGAAATTTGTCTTGGACACTGTAGCTGCGCCATAAATCCTCAGTTATCATAACTGAGGATGTATTGTATGAGGGCTTAAAATGGGTTCATCGTACCATATGAACTCAGTACTGGGTTGGGGATGTTTTACTTGTTTACATGTTATTCTACTGGACTGAGATGCAGCTGGAGCTCTACGTTCCTCCTGAGTGGCCCAGACCCAGTGTGTTTGTCCTGATCCTGGTCCTGGTCCTGGTCCTTGTTCTGGTTCTAGTTCTGGTCCTGGTCCTTGTTCTGGTCCTGGTTCTGGTCCTGGTCCTTGTTCTGGTTCTGGTTCTGGTTCTGGTCCTGGTTCTGGTTCCGGTCCTGGTTCTGGTTCAAGTCCTGGTCCTTGTTCTTGTCCTGGTTCTAGTCCTGGTTCCTGTACTGGTCCTGGTTCTGGTTCTTGTACTGGTCCAGCTCCCGGTCCAGGTCCAGGTCAGAGTCCACTCTGGTGTGATGTGTCACATGGAGCCTGTCCTCTCTGCGGAGCCATTCCTGTTGGGGGGTTTTGCAGCAGCGGGCGTGTGGGCTCAGGTGTCCACAGAGAGGACAGCTGGTACTGGTCCTGGTTCTGGTCCTGGTCCTGGTCCCGGTCCAGGTCCAAGTCCAGTTCACTCCCACTCTGGTGTGTTGTGTCACATGGAGCCTGTCCTCTCTGCTGATCCATTCCTGTTGGGGGGTTTTGCAGCAGCGGGCGTGTGGGCTCAGGTGTCCACAGAGAGGACAGCTGGTTCTGGTTCAAGTCCTGGTTCTGGTTCTGGTCCTGGTCCTGGTCCTGGTTCTGGTTCTGGTCCTGGTCCTGGTCCTGGTCCTCGTTCTTGTCCTGGTTCTAGTCCTGGTTCTTGTACTGGTCCTGGTCCTGGTTCTTGTACTGGTCCAGGTCCAGGTCAGAGTCCACTCTGGTGTGATGTGTCCTCTCTGTGATCCATTCCTGTTGGGGGGTTTTGCAGCAGCGGGCGTGTGGGCTCAGGTGTCCACAGAGAGGACAGCTGCAGGACTAAATCCTGCTCAGAGACACTGACCTCCACACTGAGCAGCAGCGCCCCCTGCAGGCACACACCAGCACTGCAGCAGCAGGACCACTGGACGGTGACTATGGTGACTGCTCAAAGAGACAAGGAAGACAGGTTCGATTCCCACCACATCCTCCTGTGTTTCTCTGTGGTTGAGAGGAAAGCCTCCAGGTGTCAGCCTCAGACCAGAGGTGACTTCAGTGGTTCAGGAGGTGAAGTCTGGCTGTGGAGACATCTGGTGGCAGCTACAGGGAACTACAACTTCACTAAGAACAGTCAGTCTCACTCTCTCAGTGAACAGAAGGAAGATGAATTGTCATGACTATATGGCTTAAAACAGTGCTTCTCAATTTTTTTACTCCAAGTACCACCTCAGAAAATACTTGAGTCTCCAAGTACCACCAATTTTATTTATTTAAATAAATAACACCTCATTTAAAACCTTAAGTGCAGTCTCAGTGTGTATTCTTACAATCTATGTAATAATAATAATAACTAGAAAATGTGTTTAGCTCAGTTGGTAGAGCACCCGCCCCACGTGCAGAGGCTATAGTCCTCGCTGCAGGCGGCCCCGGTTCGAGTCCCGCGTCGGACGGCCCTATACTGCGTGTCATTCCCCCATCTCTGCCTCCCGTTTCCTGTCACACTCTACTGTCCTATCAATAAAGGCATGAAAAGCCAAAAAATATACTTAAAAAATAAATAAATAAATAACTAGAAAATTTCCTCTCGGGAAATTTTGAAAGGGCACCGGGAGCTACTGCCGTTCTAACCATCTCTGTCAACATGGGAATCAAACCCACGTTCTTAAGGTCAAGACAGAGCTGATCAGACACATGATCATCTTTCTATAAGCACTGATATGGAGGAGCTGGAATCACATGAAGTTACCTGTGTTAGAGTGAGAGAGATGAGTGCGCACTTGTGTGTTTTGATGTGTTTGTGTGTGTGTGTAACTGTCATCACATTACACTTGTGTGTGTTAGAGTGAGAGAGAAGTGCGCGCTAACGTGCGCATTTGTATGTTACCTGTGTGTTTTTAATGTGTGTGTGTGTAACTGTAATGACATGAAGCTGGTTCTAGAGTCTGTGTGTGTGACTGAGCTGCATCCTGTATCAGTCTGATTTAGCTGTGTGTCTGTGTTTACAAACATCTTAACGAGCTCCAGGTGGATTGTTTATGGAGTTAACGACCCTGGCCTGAGGATCAGAGGTTACCATGACAACTTGAGCTGGTTGCCCATGACGATAGGGGCCACCAGGCTGAGGCAGACAGAAACGTCAAGAAAAAGACTGATTTTCTGCCTCTGCACTGGTCACGCATTCAGGCTTATTCTGACAAAACGGTAGCTCCTATCAGAACAAGACACGGATCAACGGTGCCCTAAGGAATTCCTTATCTTTAAATCAGTGAATACCAATAGTGCTAAGCGTACCACAGTTTGAGAATCACTGGCTTAAAATATCAACGTAAAAACCATAAATGTTCACATTTTGTTTGTAAAAGGCATTTTCATCTCAACGTTTAGGCATTAGACAAATAGCAGTCTGCAAAAGTATCAGTTTGTGTGGTAAAGGACGGTCTTCCAGATGTAAGTGTACCCTGTATACTCCTCTGGATATGCAGGTTTAGCATTAACACCGTCACAACTATACTCTCTCTTCTACCCACTTGCATTCAGCTTACATAACTGTGAAGCTTTTACCTCATGCCTCAAATTCTCAAAATGTCAATTACCTACATTTGCACTGAGGAAGCTAACTTTTCACCATTTATATCAAGTAGAAGAAGGCGACATAAGACTTCAGAGGAGTCATTCAAGGTCATTATACCTGGCCAAAACAACCTTACCAACAACCTTGCCAACCTTAAAACACTGGCAAGGTTGGCAAGGCAAGGCAATTTTATTTATACAGTTTGTCTCAAAGGGCTTTACACAGCACCATAACAACATCCTCTGACATTTGACCCTTACATCGACTGAGGAAAACTCCCAAGCAAAACCAGGAGAAATCTCAGCGTGAGCAATACCTCACCCAGGACAGGCAGACGTGCAATAGATACAGACAAGATAACAGTTTGTAACACAGAATATTGACAAGCCTATAGCAGCGTAGCTATAAATGGTTCAGAGCTACCTGAACCAGCCCTGACTAAAAGCCCTGTCATAAGGAAGGTCTTAAGTCTAGACTTAAATGTAGTTAGAGTGTCTGCCTCTCTGACCCATGGAGAGAGCTAGTTCCACAGTAAAGGAGCCAGGATGGGAAGGTGAATGTCCTTGAGTGGCCAAGAGAGAGTCCTGACTTAAATCCAATTGAAGGGAGTAGTCTATTGCCACTCACCACAGAATTTGACTGAACTTGAACAATTATCCAAAGAAGAATGGGTAGATATTCCCAAGAATGACAAAAAATTTCATGAGGTCTCCCCCCCCATGGCCGACGGCAGTCAAGGATGTAGCAGGAGACCAGGGCAAGGCACGGGCCGACGCAAGTTAGTCCCCAATGCCCCCCTTGCACGCACCATCATGGTCATATCAGAAGAGAGATAGAAGAACAGAGACAGCAAAGAGAGGGGAGAGGGGAAGGGAGAAGGTGCGACGTCCAGAGCCGCAGCAGCCGGTGTCCAGCCAGGGGTTAGCATCCAGGTGTGCCACCGCGACTGGTTAAGGTTAGGGTAAGAGAGATGTCAAAAGAGACTGATTGCTGTACAGGGATTTGTGCCTGTAAATGAACAAATAATCATGATGATGACTGAAAGGGGTATAATGATTTTCTATAGGTACTTCCTCACTTTCAAACACACAACATGACCCAGATACAAATCTTCAAAGTTCTGGAGTACATGAGTCATGACTCCAACACTATATTTAATGTGGTGTGAATGCGGCTCCAGAACCGGTTAAAATTCACTTAATATCCTCATTCTGATCAGACTGGTGTTTTCCAGAGAACAACCTGTTCTGGGAGACAGGCACACCTTGAATAGTTCACAACAGGATGTACCAAATACCAGACCACATTCACCCCAGACTGCTCAGGGCATGTACAGGACAGCTGGCAGAGGTGTTCCACCACCTGTTCAGCTTCTCTCTCGAACTGGGGAGAGTCCCCCAGCTGTAGAAGACTTCCTGCATCATTCCAGTGCTAAAGGTGAAAGATCCTAAGACTCTCAATGACTATAGGCCGGTGGCACTGACCTCACATGTCATGAATGTCTTTGAGAGACTGGTTCTGCAGCAACTGAGGCCCCTGGTGAGCAGTTTCATGGACCCTATGCAATTCGTCTATCAGGCCAGAATTGGTGTGGACGATGCCATCATCTTCCTGCTGCATAGGGCTGTCTCTCACCTGACCCATGGAGAGAGCTGGTTCCACAGTAAAGGAGCCAGGATGGGAAGGTGAATGTCCTTGAGTGGCCAAGAGAGAGTCCTGACTTAAATCCAATTGAAGGGAGTAATCTATTGCCACTCACCACAGAATTTGACTGAACTTGAACAATTATCCAAAGAAGAATGGGTAGATATTCCCAACTGACCCACAGCGTTTAGAGGACTAATTAATCTGTCTAACGATCAGGACCATGACACATGAAACGGTAAACACAGCTGATCCATCGGAAAAAAATTACCGCTCCAGTTTATTTACTTTCCATGATGCAGCTTCTTGAATGCAGTAGAAAAAAATGTAACAAGTAATATAACTAGTAATATAACCAGTTACTTTCTCTAGAGAATAAAGTAATGTAAGGCAAAGGCAAAATTCAAACCCTTGGACCTCTTTCTCTGGTTGGGTGAGTTCTCTGTCCGACAAATTCTTAACCCATCTGTTCTGTGTTTCTTTTTGTGCTGGAAAGTCAGTTTTTTGCCTCCACATGAGCAATTCTGTGTTATTGTCAACATATCGGGTTTGTAGGTTGTGGAATTTTTTTGGTTTGTCTCTCTTTGCTTTCGTTGTGTTGTGATAGTTGTGCCTTTTGGGTGAAGCCCACAACTTCTTCCATGATGGAAGCAGGTAGGAGTGTTTTCAGTTTTTGTAGTGAATGGTCGGCTTTCTCTTTTAGCCCTTCGATAGTGAAATTGACCTGTCTTATTCGTTCATTAAGGAGCTGGTTCTGAGCCTTCTCTATGATTTGTTCCACTCTATGCCCTCTCATAGTGGAATTAAGCCGTAAGCTAGTTGGTGTAAGCTTTTGTTGCCTGCATCTCAGACTGAACCGTAGGTGGTTCCTGTAATCTGCAATTTTCCGAGCCAACCTTTCAAGTTCCCGCACCATTTTTAGGGTTGCCAACCCAAATTGTTTTGCAATTAGCCTGTGCATATTCTCATTTGTCCAGGTCATAGTATTTCAAAGGGACTTTTAAATCGAACGCAACTGGACTTGGTTATTTGTCTGGGAAGACGTTTCACCTCTCATCCAAGAGGCTTCATCAGTTCATGTAGCGTCTGACCAGGCTGGGACTGGTCCAACTTTCTGGTGTGGAGACCCAGGTATTTAACCTCTTGTGTGGGCGTATCACAAGGGTGATGATGTCATTTGTTCCCTTAGTGCTCCAAATGCTAACGACAGTCGTTGAAAGACTGTCTTTGGTGGAAGAGTTGGTTTCGACTTCGTTAGTGTTCTATTGTGTCATAACGACAGTCGTTGGAGTCACACGCCACTTGTGAACAGTTGTTAGTCTTTGAGGCTAGGTTTTTGAATCTCCTGGGAAGAGATGAAAGGGCAGCATTGTAAATTGGAGATAGGTGGTGTCTGAGACCTCCTCCCCTGTTGAGTGATGGTTTCTCAACTTTGACATAGATGGCTTCTTTTACTCTTTCAAACCACCTGTCCTCTCTATCCAAAATGTGAACATTGCTGTCTTCGAAGGAGTGGGCTTTCTCCTTGAGATGTAGATGGACAGCAGAGTCCAAGCCTGAGGAGTTAGCTCTCCTGTGTTGTGCCATGCGTTTATGCAGTGGTTGTTTTGTTTCCCCAGTGTAGAGGTCTTGGCATTCCTCATTGCACTGTACTGCATATACTAGATTGCTCTTTCGAGTGTGTGGTGTTCTGTCTTTGGGATGTACCAGTCTCTGTCTGAGTGTGTTGCTGGGTTTGAATTGACTGTGAAACATACACCACAGGAACAAAAAAAAGTTTTAAGTTTCAATTTGGTGTTGATGTGATAATCAGTTTGTGCCTGAACACGTTCAATGAACCACCATCATGAACTTGTTCATATTTTAGGCAAACATGAACTGAACATACTGTATATCTGCTTGATGAACGTTATTGTGAACGTGTTCATTCTGGCGTTTGTGAATGGCACTCTCTCAAAGTAGGACTTCGTTCAGAAGTGTGCCAATTTCCATAGAAAACCCAGCAAAAACACACTGTAAACAGGCTAACCCTAGCGGAAAAACCTTCCAATCTGGCAACACTTATCAGCTTTTTGGATCAGCGGCACATGGAAGAGGCGGAGTGATACAGCGTGTCACAGAGCCTGTGTGGAGGAATACTGAATATTTGAATTTTGGGTGAACTATCCCTTTTAAGCAACATAAAGAAAAGAAAGAAATACTATGAACAAGTTCAGTTTTGGAACCGTGAACTTAGTTCAAAGTTTTGAATCATGAACTACAAACTGAACTAGTTCATTTTAAAATTTGTGAACTGAACTTTGTACTAGTTCATGTAGAAAGTGAACTTTCCCAACACTGGATGTGATAATCAGTTTGTCATCAGTCTGAACTGAAGAAAGACATACTACATGTCAAAGCAGATTTGGGTACAAATTACATAGACAGCCACTCACACATGCTAACATTGGTGACCAGTGTGATTTTGGTTTTCTGTCACTTGTTTGAATGCCATGTCATCGACATGTCACCCTGTGCGTCAGAGCAGGCCCCGCTGGTGCAGATCTCTGGTTGCTGAGAAGGTCTCTTAATGCTGACAGTGGTTCAGATGTGGTTGATAGTCAAAAAACAAACAAACCTAAAAACAGGGTAAAGTGTATCAAGACTCTCTGGAATTTTCCAATGCATCACAGTTAAACTAGGTACATTCTGTTGTGAACCATTCAACGTGTGTCTGTCTCCTAGAACAGGTTGTTCTCTGGACAACGCCAATCTGATAAGATGTTAAGATAAACGTGAATGAATCGCCTCATTATTTATAACTACTTCCGGGTAGAAAAGTATGGAGGACTGAAAGTGCCACAATGAAATAAATAAATACACCATTAAATAATTACTTAAATGTGTCATTAATTAATTAAAATTGGAATTAAATATATAAATAATTTATTAAATGTGTCATTAATTCATTAAATACCAATTAATTTCATGTAAAACATATATTTAATTATTTCACTATTTAATTAATAATTTCATGGTCCTGTGTTGCAGCGCACCATGAATTTATTTTATCTGTCAAACTCACCCATCAAAGTCAGTGGGCGGATTCCTAATACCTGATTGGTTAGTACGTTCTGCTGAAGCAGTGTAATTCCTCAGGTCTCAGTGCCATGCCATCCGACAGGGGGACTGCCAATGGAAATTAGATTATTGGCTATAATTGGGTGCATTTACATTTTATTTTTTTTAAATGTTCATTAAAGGAGACATATTATGCTGTTCCATATTTCAGATCATTTGTACAATGTTATAATGCCACATGTCTATGCTGAACCTCTGTGAAGTTGTACAACATGAGCTGTAGGGGTCCCGCTGTAATCCCCCAGAGAGATTTCACCTGCTCTTCATTCTCTCTGTACCCTTGGTAACGATATCTCCGCGAGATTTGTGCAAAACCTGACGTCAGGTTTTACCGTCCAATCAGGAAAAATGTCCAAACTGCCAGGGTTCTGACCAGGTTCTGACCAAAACAAACCCACGACGCCCGCCCCCAGCCGGCATCTCTCCCTGCTTCCTCATTTTGAAAAAAGAAAAAGGATGCCTCGCGACTTTGACCGGACTTCCTTTGGACAATAGTGGTCGCCTTGACAACGGGACACGCCGGTTACCGGGTGTGCTCAGGCTGCGAGGTCGGCTCGGGAACCTGCATAAACACACACAGACACAACTCCCCCTGGTCCACTTCCGTGTCTTCTCAAAGCACTTCCCAAGCTACAACTGTAGATGTGTATCAGTATTTTCATCCATGGCTACAGCCTGCGGGCGGCAACTACTCTCGTCCAGTCTGAAATAACGTGTGTCCAGGGTTTTTTCTGCGTTATAAATTTTGAGGCGGCCGCCACGCTGAAGCTCAATGTACGGTGTAGAAGCTCAGTGGTGCAGTTTTCAACCCGGTTCAACTCGACCTCAGCAGGAGGAGTGCGTTTGATTTTAACTCTGGGCCGGGCCGCAAGATGCGCGGCTTGTCCCATGCTGCTAATGAGCCCCACGGGGGCGGAGCTTATTGGGGCTCCGTTACGGTCAAACGGGGTGATGAATGTAAACGTACCCACCGGCGCAGAGCGTGGAGAGAGAGAGAAGCAGAGCGGCTCTGGAGAGACGGAGACGGAGCGGTGCAGCTACTGTGAAGCCAGTTCAGTGTGTTAGCGAGGCGAGCTCTCCTGTAGTACTACTGTATATAGGAGGCTCTCTTTTAACCCGGCTAGATCGCCATGGTAGGCTAATTTATGATTAGGTTATGTAGGCTGTAAAAGCGCAGCTGGCGTCAGCTTTACACTGGATCTGGATCACAACGGAGCGTTTGACCGTTGTGATCTGAGGTCTGTGATCAGCTGATCCGCTGCAGTTGACTTTCTCTCTGAGCGTCTCCACCCACAGGTGTTCACCTGAGGGAACACGCTGCGCCTGGGAAACCTCGGTCTGCTTGTAGAATCTTCCACTGAGCTAGCCAATCAGAGGAAAGCAGCAGCCAGAACGAAGCGTTTCCAGAAGTGGCCGCAATGCAGCTGAAATTGGGATTTTTTTAAAAAACCCAATTTCAGCTGCATTGCGGCCACTTCTGGAAACACTTCGTTAGTTAGTTTTTGGAGCTAAAAATTATGCAGAAATACTCTATAGGTGTTCAAAATTGTAACAATGGGAAGCAAAAAGCAGTAAAATAAGCATAATATGTCTCCTTTAATGTACATAATGTTAAAATACAGATACAAAATACGAAAAGCGCTATATAAATACAGACCGTACAGACCATATTCTGTGGTGTAACGAATAACGGACTGCAGAACGCAGCGATGGACCAATCAGAGAGCAGCATTCAATAGAGCCATATAATAAGATTAGTATAATAGTAATAGTAATATTAGTAATATAATTACTATAGTAATAGTAATTAGTATAATAACTCTTCTATCAGACGATGTAGGCCAAACTTTGTGCAAAATTCTATTATTGAGTAAATCTGGGATGAAAGTGTTGCATGGTTTTTCCGCCTGAGACTAAAGTTGTTGGCAGATTTTGTCAGTATGTGCTTATAAATCAAATTAAGGTACACACCATATCTGGTCCACCACTACCTTTGTTGCATGCATGTCATTCTCTCTCTGTCCCACTCACTCCCTTAATACTCTCAAATCATAATCTTTTTTGTATCCTGCTCTCTTGTTTTTAAGGATCAATTTCCAAAGTGGAGTTCCTGGAAGCCAGGATCCAATGGCAAGAAAAAATAATAAAGGATCTTGAGCAAGAGCGCAACTTCTTGCGTGAGCAAATCATGGGAAAGAAGAGATCATGTGAGTGATTTGGGAGCAACTTGTATCTGCTAAATATAATGTAACTGTAATTGTTTGATATATTTGCATAACAATCTGATCTTTGTCTCATCTATCCTCTGTTTGATCAAAGCTCAACCAAAAGGATTTACTTTGGAGGATGACGACGAGGATGATGATGGCAACATGGATGAAGATGACGTCATCCCCCAATCTTCCCCAGACATCAGTGAGTCCTCGGACAGTGATGTTGTCATCCAAAGAAGGAAGAAACGTCGGACACAGCCACTTGCATCTGTGGCTGTGCCTGGAAAAGCTCATGTAAGAGATAAGAATGGCATAACTTGAACCACACCTACTGTAGAATATGCTGTGACCAGTGTCAGTGTTCTTTGTTTGCATATTTTTCAGTGAAAGGGCCAGCTGAGGTTATCAGCAGATATAAAAAAGTCTTGAAAAGCTTAAAGGTGTACAGAAAAGAAAACTGAATTTGAGCCACTCTGGGTCATAAAATAAATGTAAAAACTCATCTAACAGACGTTGTAGGCCAAACTTTGTGCAAAATTCTATTTTTGAGTAAATCCGGGATGAAAGTGTTGTATTTTTTTTCTCATTGGACAATGCAGGCGCACGGATTCTACGTCAGCCTGCTCACGATTCAAAAGCCACTGCTATTGGATCTGTCATCCGTCATTCAAACGTCTGAGACACACACACAGAGCTCGGACTCGCCCCAAGCTTTGAATATCCCACCGCTCAATAACAACCAATCAAATCCGTTAAATTTACTCGGGTAAAGTCGTGTTGCAGCTCGTGACAACTCGGCGCAACAAACGGGACAAACGGCCATTTCTGTACAGCTTTAATGTATGCGATGGACTGTTGTCTTTCTAAATAAAAAGATAATTTTAAAAAAAAGTTCTATTGGGGGCTAAGAACACTTTTAAAACTTGTGTAGGAGAGTGAAAAGTGCAGATCACATCGCCGTATGTTTCTGGTATCAGGGTTGCGAAACCCAGGTCACCCGAGGTTTGAGCTAGGTTACCATGACCCGTACAGGCGCCAAATAAGTTGCCAAGAACAATAGAATGGCCAGGAAATATTGACATTAAAAGTGTCCTGACGTCAGGTTTTGCACAAATCTCGCGGAGATATCGTTACCAAGGGTACAGAGAGAATGAAGAGCAGGTGAAATCTCTCTGGGGGATTACAGCGGGACCCCTACAGCTCATGTTGTACAACTTCACAGAGGTTCAGCATAGACATGTGGCATTATAACATTGTACAAATGATCTGAAATATGGAACAGCATAATATGTCTCCTTTAATGAACATTTAAAAAAAATAAAATGTAAATGCACCCAATTATAGCCAATAATCTAATTTCCATTGGCAGTCCCCCTGTCGGATGGCATGGCACTGAGACCTGAGGAATTACACTGCTTCAGCAGAACGTACTAACCAATCAGGTATTAGGAATCCGCCCACTGACTTTGATGGGTGAGTTTGACAGATAAAATAAATTCATGGTGCGCTGCAACACAGGACCATGAAATTATTAATTAAATAGTGAAATAATTAAATATATGTTTTACATGAAATTAATTGGTATTTAATGAATTAATGACACATTTAATGAATTATTTATATATTTAATTCCAATTTTAATTAATTAATGACACATTTAAGTAATTATTTAATGGTGTATTTATTTATTTCATTGTGGCACTTTCAGTCCTCCATACTTTTCTACCCGGAAGTAGTTATAAATAATGAGGCGATTCATTCACGTTTATCTTAACATCTTATCAGATTGGCGTTGTCCAGAGAACAACCTGTTCTAGGAGACAGACACACGTTGAATGGTTCACAACAGAATGTACCTAGTTTAACTGTGATGCATTGGAAAATTCCAGAGAGTCTTGATACACTTTGCCCTGTTTTTAGGTTTGTTTGTTTTTTGACTATCAACCACATCTGAACCACTGTCAGCATTAAGAGACCTTCTCAGCAACCAGAGATCTGCACCAGCGGGGCCTGCTCTGACGCACAGGGTGACATGTCGATGACATGGCATTCAAACAAGTGACAGAAAACCAAAATCACACTGGTCACCAATAGGGGTGTCACGATTTCGATTTTTCATCGAAATCGATCGAAATGACATCATGGTCTCGATCATCGAAGTCAAATAGAGGATCGACAATCCCCCCTCACCCGCCCCCCACCCCGCCGCTGCCGCCCGGTGTCCCCATTGCGCACCACGTGTCTTTTCAGGCACTGGCAAGTTCTCCTTTACTTTTTCTTTTGAGACAACACTCATTCTCTCCTTATTTTTTATTTTACCGGCGGTGTCAGCTGATCTGCCCGTCTGCAGCAACCCAAACAAATGCACGTGTTGACTGGCTCTATTCCAGCCACATGATTGGTTCGGCACGGCGCAACTCTCAATATCATTGGCTATTTATATTGTATGGATAAATGAAACCTATCGACCACAGCTCTTATTTCTTTCAAAGAAAAGTTATTTCACTATTTCTACCGTTTTCTAGCGCCCAGCCCTACAGTAGGTCAATCAATTCAATTCAATCAATTCAATTTATTTTTAAAATGGGACAATGCAAGTTCATGAACGAAACAATCGTAAACACGCCGGATTGTAGCCACAGGCTAATTTACATCCGCTGTCCCATGCATAGATGTTCCCTGGTACACACAAATGAATAAAAACAAAAGGCATGTTACAAAATGGCAGCAGTACAATATATAAATAATACAAATTCCGATAGTACAAAAGTGCAACCGTGTCAAGATAAAGTGCTTACAGTCATCAAAAGTGCATAGAAGGTCCTAATATCTAGTAATATCTAGTTGAGCTGTGTTATAAAGTAGGTCTAAGGATATGGTTTAATCACTTTCACTGCTATGAATAACTAGAGGTTTATATAATAATAATAATAATAATATGAGTAATAATACTGTTAAATATATTTGCATACACGCTTACATGTATACACACACATACGCATAAATATATACACATGCATACATACATACATACATATATATGTCTATATACATCCATACACACATATACATATCAACCTGTAACTAGTGATGGCATTATTCGTATTGCTATTTTATCTATGTTAGTTATTATAAGGTGGGCTGTTGTCCCCCTCCTGCCTGGGAAACAGGAGGGAGACACAACTCTACCTACACAACACCAAGCGCTTTTGCAGTGACGTTATAGGATTTCAAAAAAACCTGCCGCAAATAATAAGCCGACGAAAAGGTGCAACTCGCTACTGAGGTATTATTTGCGGGGGTTTTCAGGAGATCTGGTGACGGTGGAGGACCGGGACTGATTCACTGTCTGTGGGCCACCGCCAGTCTGATCAGAACCTGATCGCCGCAGCAGCAGCAGCAGCAGCGCTGTCTGTGACAGTCTGTCACATACACACTCTCGTGTATCAGCGCGATCACCTTTACATTACAGGAGAATAATGACGCGACAGTGAATTAATGAAAATAAAATTATAGATGTAAATATATTTAGCTGTTTTGGCTCTTGGATCATGATTTTTGAGGGCATTCTTGGTCAAACAATTTATTTTGTTTTGTTGCACATTGTAATTTTAAAAGAAGCCTAGTGCACACTGCTGTAACCAAAAGGATGACATGCACCCTCTGTGACCTCTCATTTATTTTGTTGTTACCTTTATATTGTAAATAAATTGCTTAAATTTGACCATTAGTGCCTAATGTGATACATTATGGAAATTCCATCACTTATATGTAGCCCATATTTTGAAATAAGATTTACTGTACAAAATTTGATGAATAAAACCAATGATCGTAGACTAGACTAGTCTGAAAATGACATAGACCTCTGTGCTGTAAGAAAAAGAAAAAAAATCAGAGTGTAGTGTAGTGACCCTACAATCGAAAATCAAATTGAATCGAGGATTTGGAGAATCGTGACACCCCTAGTCACCAATGTTAGCATGTGTGAGTGGCTGTCAATGTAATTTGTACCCAAATCTGCTTTGCCATGCAGTATGTCTTTCTTCAGTTCAGACTTTTCATGGCCAGTTCAGCCATTAAAAGACTTTTCATGACTCAGAAACAAATGATCACAGAATGATAAAAATATGAGAAGCTCAAATTTATCTCAAGACACGAGATGAACAACAGATGAGCAACAAATTTTTCCTATGGGTTGTATGCAACACAGGACCATGAAATAATTAATTAAATAGTGAAATAATTAAATATATGTTTTACATGAAATTAATTGGTATTTCATGAATTAATGACACATTTAATAAATTATTTATATATTTAATTCCAATTTTAATTAATTAATGACACATTTAAGTAATTATTTAATGGTGTATTTATTTATTTCATTGTGGCACTTTCAGTCCTCCATACTTTTCTACCCGGAAGTAGTTATAAATAATGAGGCGATTCATTCACGTTTATCTTAACATCTTATCAGATTGGCGTTGTCCAGAGAACAACCTGTTCTAGGAGACAGAC
Source organism: Decapterus maruadsi (assembly GCA_030347415.2). NCBI lineage: Eukaryota > Metazoa > Chordata > Actinopteri > Carangiformes > Carangidae > Decapterus > Decapterus maruadsi. The sequence continues at coordinate 29,555,450 of CM064902.1, forward strand.
ACACGTTGAATGGTTCACAACAGAATGTACCTAGTTTAACTGTGATGCATTGGAAAATTCCAGAGAGTCTTGATACACTTTGCCCTGTTTTTAGGTTTGTTTGTTTTTTGACTATCAACCACATCTGAACCACTGTCAGCATTAAGAGACCTTCTCAGCAACCAGAGATCTGCACCAGCGGGGCCTGCTCTGACGCACAGGGTGACATGTCGATGACATGGCATTCAAACAAGTGACAGAAAACCAAAATCACACTGGTCACCAATAGGGGTGTCACGATTTCGATTTTTCATCGAAATCGATCGAAATGACATCATGGTCTCGATCATCGAAGTCAAATAGAGGATCGACAATCCCCCCCTCACCCCCCCCCCCCCCCCCGCCGCCGCCGCTGCCGCCTGGTGTCCCCATTGCGCACCACGTGTCTTTTCAGGCACTGGCAAGTTCTCCTTTACTTTCTCTTTTGAGACAACACTCATTCTCTCTTTGTCTTTAATTTTACCGGCGGTGTCAGCTGATCTGCCCGTCTGCAGCAACCCAAACAAATGCACGTGTTGACTGGCTCTATTCCAGCCACATGATTGGTTCGGCACGGCGCAACTCTCAATATCATTGGCTATTTATATTGTATGGATAAATGAAACCTATCGACCGCAGCTCTTATTTCTTTCAAAGAAAAGTTATTTCACTATTTCTACCGTTTTCTAGCGCCCAGCCCTACAGTAGGTGGGCTGTTGTCCCCCTCCTACCTGGGAAACAGGAGGGAGACACAACTCTAACTACACAACACCAAGCGCTGAGAGCCGCATGTTGCACTGACGTTATAGGATTTCAAAAAAACCTGCCGCAAATAATAAGCCGACGAAAAGGTGCAACTCGCTACTGAAGTATTATGCTAACACTTTATTTTAAGGTACAACTATTCACCATTAATTAGTTGCTTATTAACATGCAAATTAGTAACGTATTGGTTCTTAATTAGTCATTATTAAGTACTTGCTAATGCCTTATTCTGCATGGCCTTATTATACAAACAGTAAGCCATTAACTAAGAGTTTTCCCTCAATAACCTCAGAATTATTGCTTATTAGTAGTAAGTAAGGAAGTTGTTGTATATGAATTACGATCTCAATATGCTTTGCTTAGTATGGACTTTATAAGGTGGTAGTACTACAAGAATAGTTATTCTCCCTTAATACCACTTCATAAAAATGGTCTGTTCTTACATAACAAAACACAAAACTACAAATGTTAATAGTGTCCAAAAACTCTAAATTAAGTCTTTGTTACTTAGAATATGTTCCCCACACTACTGTGACATCTTGATCATTACTAATTCACTAATAGTTGAACACTTACTAACCAACACATGTTCCCTAAACTAAAGTTGTCTCCTTTTCACAATTAGTTAATATATTATAGCACATAACTACTGCAATAAACACGTGATGAATTACATCTTTGAAAAAATGTATATATCTATAGGTTCCCTCTCATTCAGCGCAGAATAACAAAGAGAACACAAAGTACAAATACCTCATTTATTAAACCACTGGTTCAGGTTTTCACAAATACTGTTCAAACAGGCAGTCTTCATGGGGTCTTCTTGAAATTTCCAAACACTAACTCTGGACTTGCAAACACCACAAAACCTCTCCAGGTTTTGTGCATGTGCACCTGTAACAGTGTCAATGTACTGTATCTACTGTATCTATAGTTTCCCTCTCATAGTGGTCATTCAGTGCAGAATAACAAAGACAGCACCAGACAACACAGGTTGTTGAAAATCACTGCACAATATTAAGTACAAAAATAGAAAAAAATTAAATATAAAATATATTAAACCTGCACAGCTCCACATGAACTTGCTAAAAGTCAAAGGTTAGAACAAATGAACTGAACTGTACAAACATTGCACTTTCACAGCTTAAACTTGCTCTACACAAAGTAGCTCACTTGTATCTTAATATTTCATCAACAAGGGGAGGAGTTGGCATTTGCCCTTCAAGTCCTCTATAATGCTCTTCTTCTCAGGGGTTATGTGCGTTGCACACCTCTCAGCAAAGGACTGCAGAGTCTCACTTGCAGGATCATACTTCAGGGTGTTGAAGGTAGCAGGATCCACAATGCTGAGCTCTGCAATTGCAGCAGTCATCTTGATGGTTCCCCAGTCCACGCCATTGATTCTGAAGGCTTCAGTCATGGTGTGGACTTTGCTTAAAGCTGTAAAGAAATGGCCGTTTGTCCCGTCTGTCGCGCCGAGTTGTGCTGAGCTGCAACACGACTTTACCCGAGTGAGGAACGCGGATTTGATTGGTCGTTACCGAGCGAGCGGGATATTCAAAGCTTGGGGCGAGTCCGAGCTCCGTGTGTGTGTTTAGACGTTTGAATGACGGATGACAGATCCAATATCAGTGGCTTTTGAATCGTGAGCAGGCTGACGTAGAATCCGTGCGTCTGCATTGTCCAATGAGAAAAAAAATACAACACTTTCATCCCGGATTTACTCAAAAATAGAATTTTGCACAAAGTTTGGCCTACAACGTCTGTTAGATGAGTTTTTACATTTATTTTATGACCCAGAGTGGCTCAAATTCAGTTTTCTTTTCTGTACACCTTTAAGCTTTTCAAGACTTTTTTATATCTGCTGATAACCTCAGCTGGCCCTTTCACTGAAAAATATGCAAACAAAGAACACTGACACTGGTCACAGCATATTCTACAGTAGGTGTGGTTCAAGTTATGCCATTCTTATCTCTTACATGAGCTTTTCCAGGCACAGCCACAGATGCAAGTGGCTGTGTCCGACGTTTCTTCCTTCTTTGGATGACAACATCACTGTCCGAGGACTCACTGATGTCTGGGGAAGATTGGGGGATGACGTCATCTTCATCCATGTTGCCATCATCATCCTCGTCGTCATCCTCCAAAGTAAATCCTTTTGGTTGAGCTTTGATCAAACAGAGGATAGATGAGACAAAGATCAGATTGTTATGCAAATATATCAAACAATTACAGTTACATTATATTTAGCAGATACAAGTTGCTCCCAAATCACTCACATGATCTCTTCTTTCCCATGATTTGCTCACGCAAGAAGTTGCGCTCTTGCTCAAGATCCTTTATTATTTTTTCTTGCCATTGGATCCTGGCTTCCAGGAACTCCACTTTGGAAATTGATCCTTAAAAACAAGAGAGCAGGATACAAAAAAGATTATGATTTGAGAGTATTAAGGGAGTGAGTGGGACAGAGAGAGAATGACATGCATGCAACAAAGGTAGTGGTGGACCAGATATGGTGTGTACCTTAATTTGATTTATAAGCACATACTGACAAAATCTGCCAACAACTTTAGTCTCAGGCAGAAAAACCATGCAAGAAATGAAAATCATTTTAGACAACAAAGATACTGCTAGAAAATGAGAAATCATTACCTGATCCAATGCTGCTTATGCTGCTGCAACTTGGAGCAGAGCCTTTATCTTCAGGACCTACAGCAGGGGTAGGCAATTATATTTGCTGAAGGGCCAGAATTTTTCTCAACAGACACCCCGAGGGCCACACATTCAAATAGGCCTTTATTGAAATTAAATGAACCTTTTTGCTTAATAATTTGGTTATTTATATTTTATATTTTTATTTCACATTATTTTTTATTAATACACATCTTTGGTGTTTTGTATGATATAAAATTACACATTTTGACATAGTAGCCGATATCATCATTTAAATATCATGCTGATGGAGCTTTAGACTGCTGGCTTGTATCCTGATACATGCCCTGTGATTTTTAGCTTAAATATGAAAGGAGGCTGACTATTACAGGACAGGTCCGTTCTCATGATACAAGTCATTGGCGCTGAGATGTGTGTTTCTCTTCTACAACACAATCTACATCACGGAGGCGACGTCTTTCACGGGCTTCCTTCACCTTTCAAACGAGGTTGAATCAAGTCCAAAATCACACAGCATTTGCAGACAGACAGGGAAACCCCCCCAGTCCAGCCGGCTCCCTTAACATTCGCGCATGTTACCTGGGCGTTTCCTTATCCCAGTGCAGCGTCTCACAGACACATGTGTTTCCGTGTCCCTGCGCATTGACTTACAGGTATCTGTAGGCACAGAGTACGTAAATTATTACAACTCAGTCGCGGGCCATATTGGAAGGTTCGGCGGGCCACATTCGGCCCGCGGGCTGCCTATTGCCGACCCCTGACCTACAGCATGGCATAGGTACAACAAAATCAATATATGGATAGATGAACACATTTGGACATGGTAATTGTTTAAGTATTACAGTTCCTTGAAAGTTGACAAAGACAAAAATTAGCCCACCATCCAGATCATTTTTGGTCATCTCCGTCGTCGAGTCTTCTTTAGGGACTTGTAGGGACATTTTCTTCTTGGCTTTAGGCTGCAAAAATATAAATAAATAACGGGCAAAATGTAACTTCATAATAATCTACACAATATTCAAAAGCTTTTCTTGTTCAATAAGTGCATACTGCATCATTTATTTTTCATTATAGGCTAAAATGTGGCTCATATGGGACTAAGTCACACATGTGCAAGTCTCAAGTCCAGCGGTCCTTTCAAAATAAATGCATAAAAGGTCCGGGGGAAAAAAAACAAACACCGCCTGAGCTGGTGCCGTGCCGGTGAGAAATTCAACGGTGGCGGCTGGTCATTCAAGTAAAGTCCGAGTCGAGTCGCAAGTCTTTTATTTTTTGTCAAGTCCAAGTCCCCATCTCCGGCTAGCTAGCACCTGCATTCAGCTAGCTTAACATAACATTAGCTAATTAGCCTCGACACTGCAAATAAACGTGGTGGGGGGGGGGGTTACTAACTCTTTTATAATGTAGGCGGCCCGGGGACGGGTGTTGTGATGTGCTTACAAAACTCTGGGGGACTTTCAAGTAACAGCCTAGCGCTTAACTTACCATTTTTGTTGGACGAATTTCCCTCTTCACTCTCCAAGGCGGTGAATGTCCAAAATAGCAAATGGCCACGTTCTCCGGATCTTTGACCTGACTGGTGGCTCCCTTTGGATGATTGGATGAGGATGTCACATGACAACATAGTAACAGTCAATGATTGGCTGAGAGCAACACATCGGAGGAGCACGGCTACGGATAGGTAGATTGTTAACTACTTACCGCCTTTTTAGAAGCAGGACCGCAAGCAGCTAACGCAACCAATGCCAAAAGCCACCTGCCTCCACCTGTGTTTCGACGGTTCCTCAGCATGGCAGCGGCTTCCACCGCTTTCACCGCTCGCAGCAGCGCCGACGTCATGAGAGGCAATGGGACCCGGGCCGTCAGCGGGGCCGTGCCAACGGCTCCCACCAGCCCAGTAGCTGGCGGACTGGGGCCGTGCAACTCCACACAGACACGGGCCGGGGAGCCAGCACCAGCGGCGGACTCCAGCGGGGGCGCGCCGATGGCTGCTGGCCTAGCAGCTGTGAGTCCGCCACCAGCGCTCACCTGGGTCCCAGCACCAACAGCGCTAGCCGGACGGCTAACACCGGGAGCAGCTCCAACAACGCCAGCTGGAGAGCAAACGCTGGCAGTGGCGGTATCGACGTGTACCGGGGAGCCAGCACCAGCGGCGGCCTCCAGCGGGGTCGCGCCGATGGCTCCCAGCCTAGCAGCAGTGAGGCCGCCGCCAGCGATGGCCTGGGGCCCAGCACCAAAACAGCGCTAGCCGGTGGGCTGGTACCAGCGGCAACACCGACGCGGATTGGGGAGCCGGCCCCAGCGGCGGCCTCCAGCGGGGTCGCGCTGACGGCTACCGGTCTAGCAGCTGTGAGGCCGCCGCCAACGCTCACCTGGGGCCCAGCACCAGCGCTGGCCAGGGGGCTGACAGGAGGAGACCCATTCTTAAGATTGTGCATCACCGTTCAACCAGGCATCTCTTGCCTCTAATAAAGAAGCACGTTCGTCGTGGAAACTCCGTCATTTCAGATGGGTGGAGGTCTTCACGCTGTCTTCAGGATGAAGGTTACAATCACCTGACTGTGAACCATCAAGATTTTTTTGTTGACCCTGTTACAGGTGCACATAAACAAAACCTGGAGACATTTTGGGGTATTTGCAAGTCCACTATGTGGAGACAAAGAGGGAACCGCGCACAAAAACTGTTGAGGGATCACTTAGATGTAATTGAGTGGACTTATTGGTGTGGAAACCATCACAGTAACGGAACACTTGGAATGCATTTGTATGATATTAATTCTCATCCAGACCACAGGGGTGGGGGGGGGTGACCTGACCCGAGTCTCCCTCCCTCTGGACCCCGTGCGTCCGGTCGAGTTCTTTGGCCCGTTGAGAATCATATCATGATTATAGTATTTCCCATCTTTGCTGAGCTGATTTGTTCAAAATTAAATATAAGCCTGTCTCATATAGACACCTGTCTATTATCGTGAGTTGATGTCAGTGTCACTGTATTGGCTATAAACTACTAGCCTCGTAAACCAGCCTCCCCATTTCATTCCTGAGGGGGGGTCTGGCCTCATCTCCACTGTGAGCGTTTGTGGTGGGCTGGACTAGTAGCGTTGACAGACAAACGATTCAGCCAGTCAGCGAGTTGCTATATCAAACTTTTGCCGAATCCAGTTTTAAGAACAGTGACGTCTTTTCCTTCAAGAAACTCAACCAGCACCGACTCCTGCTCTTGTTTAATTGCTGTAATGGACGTAGTAAGAACTTCCCTTGTTGCTGTTTTTAGGCTGCTGCTGCTATATTGAATATCTTTACTGCTAGAAGCTCCGCCGTGGTAAGAGTCGCGCAGTGTAGCTTTGCACCGGTTGGTCCCTGATTGGCCAACGTGCTGTCAATCACAGAAATCTGAGCGGCAACGCTGATTGGCTCGTCCTTCTGAGGGTTTCAGGCCAAACGCTCACAGTGGGGATGAGGCCAGACCCACCCTCAGGAATGACATGAAATCAAATCAAATCAAAAGAAACTGAAACAAACAGCTTATCTTGATCTGATAGGAAAATTTAAAAAAAAATGGAAATAAAATATCCAAACACAAAAGATTCAACTCCTGCAGGAAATGAAGACCATAAACGGGGCAGAGATGGGGACTCGAGTCACTGTGACTCGGACTCGAGTCGCTATTTTGACGTGACTTGACTTGACTTGCAACTTGACTCGGACTTGGACATTAAAGACTCGGGACTTGACTTGACTTGAGACACATGACTTGAATGACTTAAATGACCAGCCGCCACTGCCGAACTTCTCCCCGGCACGGCACCAGCTCAGTCGGTGTTTGGTTTTGTTTTCCCCGCGGACTTTTCATGCATTTATTTTGAAAGGAGCGCCGGAGAGAGAGAGGGAGGGGGAGAGAGAGTGAGAAGGGGGTTTGATACGGAGCAAAGGGGCCATCGGGGTCGCTGCAGCGGGCGTGCTACATGGATCGATTATAATATAATACATCCATGGCGTGCTATGACGCTCGCAGCTCAGTGATTTCATCCATAGTCTCAGTGACAGTGAGCGGCCTGACGCTGCTTCATTAACGCTGCGTCGCCGCCGCTGTTCAGAGTCTGGGCAGATGCACAGTAACCATAGGCTAGACATACAACAACAGTAACAGTCACCTGTTACCAGCATTACCATAGCGAGGAGCTAACGTGTCCTTTTGTTTTCAACCACCTCTCCTTCAGCCTCACGTTCTCACTGCTGCAGATGGTGCTGCAACCCAACTGCTATTAGCTGATTGGCTGTTTGTCTGTCACACTCATAGCACCCAGGGATGTTTTGAATATCAATTAATATCTAAAACTACTTGGTATGGCCAGGGTCCGCAGCCTCAAAAACAAAAACAAGGACATGGAGGACAAACTTGATGACCTGGAAGCGAGATCTAGAAGATCTAACCTAAGGCTGGTTAACCTCCCAGAGGGTGCGGAGGGCAGTGATGCCTGCTCTTTCCTCGAGACGTGGATCCCGGAGTCCCTGGGTTTAGCTTCACCTAACACAAAACTAATCCTGGAGAGAGCCCATCGTGTGGGTCAGAGGAGCGACCCATCTGCACCCCCAAGAACACTCATTATGAAGTTCTTGAACGACAGAGACAAGACGAGAGTTCTGAATGCGGTCCGAAACAAGAAACAGGTATTCTACAAAGACAGAGCAGTTTGGTTTTACCCCGACCTAGTGTCTGGGATCCACAAGAAGCACAAGGCTTTTGACGCCGTGAGGCAGAAGCTCCGTGACATGGGAATCAGAAACGGAATGCGGTTTCCTGCAAAGTTGCTGCTAACCCACAACGGCAACACACGGTCCTTTGATAAACCGTCCGACGTGGAAGAGTTTATCAGACGCATCCAAGAGGAGGGAAGACGCGATGAGTAACATTACAGTAGCTGTTATGTGACAGGCTATGTGACAACTTCAATGTTTTACTGCTTAGCATTTAACAACTTAACTGTCGTTGACAGTAGCTGCTAATGTAAACTGTGCCTGCGAAAACTTTTTCCCTTTATTGCTGGTGCATTCACGTTTCACTTATTTTGCCTTATAGCTACTTATACCGTGATAGCGATCAGGAAAGCTGAATACGCTACGGGAGTCAATGCTACTTGTATAGCATAACAATTAGCCTCTGTAGGCAATCAGAGCGAACTTAAACAGTTTTTGTGAAATCGTTAGTTTTGCCGATAAATGTCTATGTGTTTGATGTCCGAAGCAGGAATAGTTAACGGGTCACTAAGTTATGCAACGTTTGTTAGAGGTGTGACTATTGCAGCTTAGGAAAGATTTTTCTCTCTGGCCGAGATCCAGACTCATCTCAGGTGGAAACTGGGATGAGACCCTACCAGAGTTGTTTACATGTTTATCTTTGTACTTCCGGTTGATCAGTCTCTGGCACAGCAAGAATTCTTTTTCTTTTTTTTTTCAGAATGATCTTTTAAGATACTTATAATTCAATATATGCTATACTTATTTTGTATAAGCTATTTAATTTATATGGTTTAAACTAGGGTTTCTCAACGGGGGCTCTACCGCCCCCCAGGGGGCGTTGTAAACTTTTTGGGGGGCGCTGGGAGCGTGAGGGCTGAGAGGGGGGCGCTCAGGCAAAAATGGGGGGCACCACAACTTGGCTTGTACAAAGTTCATTTGAGCTCTACTTGTTGGTTTCCCAACTTTTTAAGTGCAAATAACTGACATTAAAAACCTACTTTTTAACTAATTTAACCAATTCCCGCAAATCTAACACGCATCATAATGTGGGAAATTCTCGCACACATTTCAAACCAACCATAGTGCGCACTGCAGGAGCGCTGCGTCAGACGGTCTGACTTAAGTGACAGGCACGCTTCTTTGTTTGTATAGTTTACCCATATTGAATGAATGGATGTTTAATACCAAGTACAGCCAAACATTAGTGTAGGCTACAGGCTGAAGAGAGAGGAACAGCAGAGCACCACTGACAGCTCGTCCCTGCGAGGAGCAGGTGAGCCGTCCTTTTGTTTTTGTTTTTTTACCGGCGCCGTCTTTACAGGTGAAGCACACGCACATGTCTGCCCGACTTTACCCGACAGCGTTTTCCTACCGATCTAAGGTGATTTTTGGCCGCCACCTTAGTTACAGCGTGCATGTGGGGTCGTTCACATGTAGCGTCTTGCACAAACGGACAGACGCATTCAGTCACATGTGACGCGATTGTCGGCCACTCGCCCACATCGCATCCAGTTAGGACACGGTGTTATAGAAGAGAAACTCACATTTAAAGACCACTGACTTGTATCATTAGAAGAGGAGGCGGTCAGACACGTATCCTGTGATTTTCACCCTCCTATTTAACAGAGGGGGAACAACATCATAAAGACTGACTAAGTTTACTAACTGAGGAAAAATAAATTGAACCGCTGTGTAGTTGCAGCAGGGCCGGATCAATACTCCCAGGGGCTCCTGGGCACTGAAGCCCAGCGGCCCCTGCCGCCCTCCAACCCTGTCCCTAACACCACGCCCTTAACCATCTAAGGTTGGAGGTCATTTTCTCAATTTTTCCACTAAATTCACCTTTGTAATTGCATGTAAAAAGGAGGAAGGGTGTCTGAACTCTCACTGTCCAAAAAAAAAGTAACTCAGACAATTGCAGATGTAATAATACTTGGGCCATAAAGTGTACCCCCACAGCCCCCACACACCATAGAGCTAAGTTTCCACCGATCTTCAATCTTTTTTTTCTTTTTTTTTTACCGTGACATAGGGTTCACGTCATGATATTGTATTGTATTGTATTTTGAGCATTTTGAGTTTTTTTTTTTTATGGGGCGGGGGGGCGTCAGAGGATCACGGTATGGTCAGGGGGGCGTTTGCTCAAAAAAGGTTGAGAACCACTGGTTTAAACCATTTGTACATTAATTTATACGACCGGTTCATTTGTACTATATTTACCACAGTTTGGACATTTATTTTCTGAAAAACCTAACCTGTGTATAACAACTTATTATTTGGTTCCAATTTATTTTCTTAATTATTTAATATTAGCCACTTGATCCACATTCCCGCCACCTGTAATGGTGCTGCCGAGACTGCCTTTATTTTCTCAGCTTTATCTTACAATTGTAATGTATAATGGAGATTAGTTCTTATAATTTTTTCTTTTTTCGAGTTGGAGTGGATAGCGACACTTGACCATTCCTCATTGAATGTGGAATGGTCTCCAAGTCTACTGGGGTGTACAAGTGGGGAAGGGTTAGTGTCCCGGGTTTTGGGACTCCGGGTTTTTGTTTATTGTTCAAGGAGTTCTTTCATACGGTTGTTTTGGCGGTTTATAGTCATTCTTTTTTACTTTAACTACAACCCCACTGGACATGGTATCTAATTTGAAGTGAACTACTCATGATAAATTCACTTCTTGGAACTGCAGAGGGTTGCAAAAACTCAAAAAAGTTAAGCAAGTAATGGGGAGATTAAAAGTTATACAATCTAATATTATCTTTCTACAGGAAACGCATTTGGCAGCGAAGGAGGATTCTAGGATAAGGAGGAGGTGGCGAGGGACAGTTTTCTCAGCTCCCTTCAATTCCCAGGCAAGGGGGGTCATGACTTTGGTTCATAGGTCCATTCCACTGAATGTCACTGAGGTGCTGTCTGACAAATTTGGCAGATATCTGATAATCCAAGGAACGCTCTACAATGAGAGCCTCAATTTGGTTAATATTTACGCACCAAATCATGATGATACAATTTTTTTCAAAAACATATTTCTAACTTTAGCATCACTCAATGGGCATTATATTATTGCTGGGGACTTTAATTGTACTCTTGACCCTACTATAGACAGATCAACACATTTAGATTCTTCCCATGGTAAAAGCAGAGCAATTATTCATCGATTCATTAAAGATCTGGACCCGAGGGACATCTGGAGAGATAGAAAAGCTGATGTGGCAATGTACTCTTGCTTCTCCAAGACTCATCATACGTATTCGCGATTTGACTACTTTTTAGTCTCTGCCAGTTTAATAGGAAAAATTCAAGACTGTAATTATGACAGCATCCTAATCTCAGACCACGCCTCAAATAACTTGGTTTATGTAGAATCAGGACACCTCCATGATCCCCCCAAATGGTCATTTCAACAGAAATGGTTTCAAGACCCAGATTTAATGACCTTTTTGGGAAAACAAATAGATGAATATTTCTTGTTTAATACACATGAGACATCAGCATGCACTAGATGGGAGGCTTTCAAGGCCTTTCTCAGAGGCCAAATAATACATTTTACTAGCTCTAAATCTAAAAAAGCCAAACAAAAAATTGTGCTGTTAGAGACAAGAATTAAAACTATGGAGGATATTTACTTTAAAAACCCCTGTCCTAAGATTCATCAGGATTTTATTACTGAGAGCTCAGTACAATGAAGTTTCAGCTTCTAAGGCCGCTGCTAATCTCCTAAAGCTTAAACAAAGTATCTTTGATCAAGGTGAAAAAGCAGGCAAGATTTTAGCTTGGCGCTTAAAACAACTTCAAGTTGAAAGATCCATCACCATTCTTAAAAATGAGAAGGGGGAATGTATCACAGACCCAGTTATCATAAATGATAAATTTCGTGATTTTTATGAAAAACTCTACAGCTCTGAAATAGATGGAGAGCTAACAGACCAAAGCTCATCAGCATTCCTAGACAGTCTCAACTTCCCCAATTTAGACTAGGACTGGAACCTAAGCTCTTTCTGTTAGGTCTTTACTCAGAGGGACACGGAATTAAAGCAGATATCAAGTCAAAGTCAAAGTCAAAACTACAACTTTGTAGCGTTCCAGGTAACCTAGGTAACCCGTGGCTCGTGTTTTTACCGTCCTGTTGCCTGTGAAAGTCACTATAACGGCCTCTCGTAACTTCCGACCCGTGAACTCGTACCAGATGGAACCGGTACGACTTCACAGGAAGGAAAAACACAAGTTAGGAGTTTCCTTGAAGGCACCATGAGTTAGCAGCCCCCGCCCTCGTCAGGCATCTATTGGTCCTCGTCCCTACGTCACCACATTCACGATGCAGCGATGCATCCCTTGGCTGCACACACAGCCCTTCATGCCGTTCTCTCTCCTCATTGGATAACACTTGTATCCCACAAGGAAAGTTTTCTCCTGGTTTACAGCAGAGCAGAGTGACGGAGAGACCAGACACTCTATGGAAGTGATGCTGACGGAAAATAGGACTATTTAGGACTTATATTAACAAAAACATTCCACTGATATCTGCTTTAAGCAACATGAAAAAATGTTTATAAACATGTGCTCTCTACAGGCTAAAAGGACTATAGCCATATCATGGAAAAGCTTTGGTAAACCACCAATTGCTGTGTGGTTTAGAGAATTAACCTCTTGTTTACCTCTGGAAAGAATTTCTTACACTCTTAAGGACAAACAGGAGATATTTCAAAAGATATGGGGTCGCTTCATCAACTACATGAAGGACAATGATCTGTCACACCTGATCCTGGAACAACATAGAAGCACCCTCTGCACGACTCAGCCTCTTTTTCTCCAGCTTTCTGGACTACACAATAATGTATCCTCTATGAACTCATGATTATTTGCCTTCTTTGGGAAGCCTATACCGCCTTGTTTTCATCTTGTTGATTACACTGTTCTATGGATGTGTGCATAGTGTGAATACTTGTTCTGACGGTGTATTCTTGTACACTTCTGAGTCACATCATCACTTTACACGCCTCTGTTGTTTTGTTTTGTTTTGTTTCAGTAGTATATACGTGTGTGTATATATATATATATATATACAGTATATATATATATTATTTGTAAAAAAGAAAATCCAATAAAGATATTGTTTAAAAAAAAATGTTTGAAAGCAGTAACAAAGACATTCTTTAACACCAGTCACTTTGATAATGCATTTTATTAAGCTGGTGATTAACAATTTACAGATGTACAAATAATTAACTGAGCAATATCTGTATAGGCCTACAACTTTTTCTATTTAACCAGGTAAGTCATTAAAGCTGTACAGAAATGGCCGTTTGTCCCGTTTGTCGCGCTGAGTTGTCACGAGCTGCAACACGACTTTACCCGAGTGAGGAACACGGATTTGATTGGTTGTTATTGAGCGGTGGGATATTCAAAGCTTGGGGTGAGTCCGAGCTCTGTGTGTGTGTTTAGACGTTTGAATGACGGATGACAGATCCAATATCAGTGGCTTTTGAATCGTGTACAGGCTGATGTAGAATCCGTGCGCCTGCATTGACCAATGAGAAAAAAAATACAACACTTTCATCCTGGATTTACTCAAAAATTGAATTTTGCACAAAGTTTGGCCTACAACGTCTGATAGATGAGTTTTTACACTAATTTATGACCCAGAGGCTCAGATTCCGTTTTCTTTTCTGTACACCTTTAAGAAAAACATTAGGGATGTCCGATATTGGAAATTTGCAGATATCCGATCTTTTCCAAGATTAGAATTTCCGATTCCAATAATAACCGATGCCGATATGCAGTCTTTTCCCCCCAAAAAACGAATTAGTCCTGTCAGGAATTAACACATTACTGTATGACTGATGCCCCACTGGATGCATTCCATAAATTAACATTGTTTAGGCAATTTGTTTACAGACACTTATGGCTTTTGGTTAATGTTTTAAATTGTTTTATTAGAGAGAGAGAGAGACAGAGAGACAGAGAGAGACAGGCAGGCAGGCACTGAAGGACGAACGCGCACTTATTATTAATAATAGCCTACTGCACGACTGAAAATATTTTAGCGACCCCGCAGTAATGTTGTTATGATGTTTAAGTTGTGTGATTTCTGACTGACATTGAATGTGTACAGGCATTCGATGGTACCTGCAGCACCATCACCATGTGTGTTTGTTGACAACAGAACAGCTGTAGTAACACCTGGACTATTATGTGAGTCTAAATCAGTGACGGCAATTGTGAAGTAGTGAATTAAGTAGCGCCGGTCCACCGCTACTTAATTAATTACTAAGGCACGTCATCGGGCTTTAATTATCGGCCGGAAAACCGATAACGATATTGACAGATATTACATTTTTATGCTAATATCGGCCGATATTGTATTTGTATTTCCTTTATTTGTTCAAGAGGGACAGTGTCCATTAATGAACATTTTAAAAAAAATAAAGTAAATGCACCCAATTATAGCCAATAGGCTAATTTCCATTGGCAGTCCCCCTGCCGGATGGAGCATGGCACTGAGACCTGAGGAATCACAGCGGTGCTCCTGTTGGCGTTTTCAGTGCGCAGGTTGCCATGTTCGTTACTCGTTTCCCCTGGGGGAAACGGGCCGGGACACTGGTGTATATCCCCGGACATCAGAAGGCAGATGGCAATTATAGCTGCGTCGACATTAGTGCGTTTGGATACGGTTCTGATATTTATATTGCCGTGGCACTTCGGGGCTGCTTGCCAGCTTGGATACAGAAAGGTGGACAGCAGCGCAAGACTGCCATATCCAAACTGTTTGAGGCTGATTTTATTCCGTTCGTGAGAGAAACACTCATTAAAATTAGGTCCAGAGTCAACAAGTTTAGGTCCTGTATCTAAAAACTTTAAAACAAGGCAGTAAGTTAAAAGTGCCAGAAGAACACCTGAGCCTCCCACACGCGAGCCCCCTGCTGCGGCCATCTTGCAACAGAAGAATTGTCCTGTCTATTATCGGTCGGTCGGCCGATATTATCGGACATCCCTAAAAAAAAATCTCCTTTACAATGGCAACCTGGCTAACCAACACTTTCACAAGTGTACTTGTAATGTATGATATTAAAAAAAAACAATAAAATATGAATCATAAAAAAACAATGGCAACCTGGCGGATCTAGAGAGAGGGAGCTGCATTACATATGTTTTTATATTTGGAATTATTAGAAAACAGATTCTGTTTTCCATCATAAGCTGCTGCAGTGGGTCCCCTTGGCAGCAGAGGCTCTGATTTCTCGAGGGAAAATGTCCCAGTCCATCCCAGTGTGATTCTCCCAGTATGGTTGGAGAGGAGGGTTGTTTAAAGCCATCAGGCGACCCAACCAGTAGCATTCAGAGAGAAGATGTCTGACAATCTCTTTCACGTCCTGGGCCTGGGAGTACTGGACTTCCTGTTGAGAGAGAAAGAGAGACAGAGAGATAAAAGAGTCTGTGAGGAACAAAAGGTTCAACTTTACATCTACAAGCCTTTACACTGACTGATCTAATAAGTGAAAGGTTTCCTTACAGTTAATGTTCAACTGTATTATGTGACTCAGTCAAGTGTGTGATTTATTTATTTATTTATTGGATCTCCATTAGCTCCAGCACATTAGCCTGGCTATTCTTTCTGGAGTCCAAGTATCAGTCAATGTAACCGAGTTTGCAAGATAAACAAGACAAAACAGAAACAACAGTCAATACAGTCACAACACATATACAATCATAGACTCATACCACATATATCACAAGACATCACAAAACACTTGTACAGTACAATTAAGACCATACACAACATACAACACCATATAAACAAATAACAAAAAACTATTTAGAAAGATTAATGAAATGCAGGATAGAGGAAACAGACTACTGTTGCTGGACCTTTAAGAGAAACTGTTTCAACAAAAATTTATACCTTTCTTTGGAGTTTGTTAATACAATATAAAGCGACAAAGCGTTTCACTCCAGACTGGCTCTGAACAAGACAGATTTTTTCAACACATTGGTTTTAGCCCACGGCAGAATAAACCTCCCCTCTGTAGCGTCTTGTCAAATAATTATGTTGACACAGCTCATGTGAAAAAAGGCAGTACAAAAAGTTAGGAGACTTATTTACAACAATATTCCTGATCAAGTTCAACAAAACATAACACCCATCTTTGATTGATCTGAAGCCGACCAAGTCGCTCATGCATATGTGTCACATTGGTTCTATAGGAGCTCTGCAGGACACAACCTGCTGCTTTATGTGGAGCAACTTGCAATTTGTTTAAATCTTTCATCGAAGCACTGGACCAAATCGGAAAACAATAATCTAACTGTGACAATACCAATGCATTTGTGACCTGCTTGAGAATATCTATAATGGAATCATTTTTAGGACTCTTTTTTATCATAGCAACGCCTCTTCCCATTTTGTTAACAATATAATCAATGTTTCGACCATGCTAGGTGTTGGTCAACAATTATGCCTAAAAGTTGATCATAAACTTGTTCAACAAAAATGTTATTCATTTTCAACACCAATGAAGGTGCGTTCCGCAGCAAATACTTTGACCCAATAACAATAGATTTAGTTTTATGATTTTAGATTTACATTTAAGATCGGTTTGCTTTCAGTCACCCATGCTGTAACTTGTTATTTAATCCTAATGTGAACATTTCAGCTGAATATATTGTACAATCATCTGCATACATAACAGTTTGTTTCATCCAACACAAGTGGGAAATCATTTACAATGATAAAATGATAAAATAATAACGGCCCAAGGCATCTCCCTTGAGGAACCCCGCAGTCGACATGTTTAATATCAGACAGACTGCCATTAAAAAAAAACAGTTTGACTTCTATTTGTCAGATAACTCTCAATTTTATGGCAGGCAAACTAAAACCATGCTGCTTGAGCTTCCCTAGTAACAAAGAATGGTCAATAACATCAAACGCAGCGCTAAAGTCAAGTAAGACCACACCCACTAATTTTCCATTGTCTATGTCCGAGCGCCATTGATCTGTCATATGTGTCAAAGCTGTACATGTGGAGTGTCCTGGCCTAAATGCATGTTGAAAATCACTATTTAAATTATTAATATCAAAATAATGTTGAATTTGATCAAATATAATCCTTTCCATGACTTTCCCTAGAGCTGGTAACAGACTTATAGGCCTACAGTTTGCACCAGAAAAAGGTGCAGCAGAGTTCTTAGTTAACGGGATGACCTTGGCGATCTTCCATTCCTGTGGGAACAGACACCTCTCAACACACAAGTTGAATATATAACATACGGGAGCAGAGATTAAATGCGCAGCAATGCTAAGAAATTTTGCATCACAGTTGTCCGCCCCCGATGGACTATCTTTCCCCTTGTTTGTTACCAAACTGACCTGAGAAGTAACTCCACTCAGTGAATTGTACAGATCCATCTGAAGTCCCAGCACAGCCAGGCCTCTGTACTCCTTTACCTGGAACAGAAGATGGTTGTTACAGAGCTGCAGTAAACCAGCTTTAAGGACCCAGTGTTAGACAGCAGTCTTCCTGCTCTGTACCTTCTGAGCTGGCAGTCCACCACCACGTTCAATCAGTCCAACCACTTCATCTATCAGCTTCTTCTTCTTCTCCATTTCTGCTGCTGCATCTTTAAACGCATCCTATAATGATCAGGGATAGAGAGAAACACTGTAAGGCTGAATTCCAATTCTCCCCTTAGCCCTCGCCCTTAGTCCTAACCCTTCGTTTTGTGCGTTCACGTGAAGTGGTAGGGCTGTCCCAATACTTGTTCAGACGAGGGCACACTACAAACCGAGGGCTATGAAGTTTCCCAGAATGCATCTTGCGGCAACTGGCAGCTGGGGTGTGGGAGTCAAGAAAAGGGACATAAACAAGCTCAACAAGCTGATCAAGAAGGCCCAGTCTGTGGTGGGACTGAGGATGAGCACTCTGGAGGAGGTCACTGAAGACAGAGTCTGCTCAAAATTCCGTAAGATTATAGACAATACCACTCACCCCCTCCATAAAACACTGGACAGTCTCAAAAGTACCTTCAGCCAAAGATACAGACTCCCCCGCTGCTCAAGAGACCGGTACAAACATTCATTCATACCCACTGCAATCCAGCTGTACAACTCCTCAATCTGATCCATTCCCTCACCATAAGATCACCACAAGCATCCCGCACTTTTAACTTTTATGCGCATCTTTTTATATATATTTATTGGGTTTTAATCTGCTATATGTTTTTATGTCTTGTGTTTTTAAGTTTTCAAGTGATCTGTGTTGTTGTATTGTACCATCCTGCTGCTGCTGCTTGTGACATTTTAAATTTCCCCTTGGGGATTAAATAAAGTATTTCTATATAGCTGTTTTATTGGTCAGCCGGCCAACCTCCCGACGTCATCCCGGTAGAAAAGACCATCGCTAATTAACTTACTCGCAGGTTTTTAAAGGTTTTCCGCTGGGTAGTTACATTCTTTTTAAGAGATAAATGCTGGTCTCATTGATGAAATGTAACGCATTAATTTGTTTGAAAGTGAAGCTTCATGTGTGTTTTGAACACATGAGCAGCGTTGCCTGGGGCTCTGGAGCCTACGGACAGAAATCAACCATGAATCGATCAGTCTTAATTAAATTTTATTTTGTTTTATGGTTTTGAATACAGGATTTGTGGCAAAAGCTCATCACGTCTGCTCATGTGAAAGCCAGCAGAGACTACTGCTGACGTATGTGACTGTTGAAGTGGTGTCCTAATTCATAAGGGTTGACTTTCTACCCCTACCCCTTGTAGCAGTTTAATCACACGTAGAATTTGTAATTTGCATACTCGTTCACAGGACACCTTGGTTTTACAAATCCCCAGTATCAGGACAGAATTGGGGAAAACTGCCTTTCAGTTTTATGCCCCCCAAAAGTGGAATAACCTACAAAGCTGTCTGAAACTGCATCAGCTTATTTCCTTAGATTGTTTTAAAAATGTATTATCAAATGTTCCACAACCTGAATGTAACTGTGGTGAAATTGTATATTGATGAAATTGATGAAATTGTATTGTATTGTATTTTTGTAATCAGGGCATCATTGTAAAAGAGAGCTCACTCTCAATTGAACTCCCTGAATAAATAAAGGATAAAGAAAAGAAAGAAAAGAAGAAAAGCTCCTTTCAAGGGCAAGGGTTAAGGGCTAGGGGTAGGGATGAAAAATAGAATTGGAATTGGGCCTAAGACTTCAGTTCAACACTAGAGACTGAGTAATCTCATCTCATCAGACTCTACTGT
Source organism: Decapterus maruadsi (assembly GCA_030347415.2). Taxonomy (NCBI): domain Eukaryota; kingdom Metazoa; phylum Chordata; class Actinopteri; order Carangiformes; family Carangidae; genus Decapterus; species Decapterus maruadsi. The sequence goes on from CM064902.1 coordinate 29,574,903, forward strand.
ACCTGAATATGAGCTGTGATGATCTCTGGCTCTGCTCCACGTTCCCTCAGCTGATCTTTGATGTCAGGCCACTTATACACTCTCAGATCCTCATACATCTCAGTCAGTCTGGTTTTACTGACTGGGCTGTTCATGCTCTCAGTGTTTCCTGTCTTTATCGAAGCACTGACTTCCTCTGCAACTCTGCAAGAATCAAAATTAGAATTTTGAATAAATCAAATCCAGTCAAAAACATAATTAGGGCCTGAGCGACGACAACTGTCGGTGAAGGCCCTATTAGAAAAAGAAAAAAGAAACGTCGCTCGACTCGTAGCCTTGATGTAAATCAAATGAGGAATTTATTTGAGCACCAACGTTTCGACCCTTGCGGGTCTTCCTCAGGGTATCAGGGTAGTGAAGGCCCTATTGAAATTGGTATGTTTATTATTAGGCCCGAGCGGCGAAGGCCTATTGAAATCGCACTGTTTATTAGGGCACCAGGCAATCGCACCGGGCACTGGTCCCAACACTGATCCCAACACTGGTCCCAACAGCTATGAAATGACAAATTATATATCAAAACGTGCGTCCTGATCGGGATCGCTATACTATTACTTTTTTCAATAGTGTACGAATTTTCAAAAGGTGCTCAAAATTTTGCATTGAAGTCAATGGGACGGGGGGGGGGGAAGAGCAAAAAAGACCAAACATTGGAGTTTAACAAACGTCTACTGCTCAGGCATACTTTCACCTAGAGACTCCGTTTAAACTTTAAATAGTAGACACAAGTCTTGTGTATTGTCGTATTACTCCACGTTTTGATAGGTTGTATAGTTTTTAATCAATCCCTGATCAATGACCATGATCATTTTTGGAGAAATTATGAGATTATAATGGGTGTGTATTGCACGGAATGTTCGCGTCAGAGTGATGACATCATTGGTCAGAGTGGGAGAGAGCCCAGAAAAACTCCTGATGTTTTCTCATTCCACACTCGGCCCGGCCACAGTTTACACTGTACACACATGATTTTTTTTTTAGAAAATTGTAGACAAACTTGTTGTGTCTCTCACCATGTGCTCAAATTATCAGAGAGACTTACAGAATTTGAATTAGCGGCCTCTGAGTGTGGCCATGTCTGTCTCTTCTCCTCATTGACTCCAATACAAAGATTTTCTGAGAGGAGCAGAACGGGCCACCGAGACGAGAGGAGAGCTGAGACCGGGTCAGAGGCTCTGATCAGCCACGATGTGGAGGAGCCTCCACTCTCCTTGTAACAAGTTACAAGTCATTTATCTAAAATGACGGGGTCACTAATTTAACTGTATTACTTAATTATAGTCTATTTTATACGTTTTATTTTGGTGAACACTTTCACTTTGGTGAATTTGGTGAATGTCGGATCCACTCTAGTCCGGAACCAGAATCCAGACAAAATTCAGAGTGAATGGAGAAGACCAGGCTCTTTGCCTTATGAAGAGCCTGGTGATGTGAGGCTACTTGTCTGGAGGGTTAACTGCCTCTACCTGCTGCCACCTCAACAGGTCTAGGACTCCCTGTATGTAAGTGGAATGATGAGTGATGTTTGCTGTGTGGTCAGTACCTGTCTTTGAATGACTGGAGTTCTTCCTGCAATTTTTTACGAGCAGACCTGTGAGGTTAAATATACACAACATGTGAACAGACATCTCTTACTGTTGGCACACTGTAATGAGCATCTGTGGGAAACATGAATGAACACTGGGAACACTGGGAACACCTTAAAGATTCACTCTGATCCAGTCCAATAGCAGCGACAGTCTCCCACTGACACCACTTTAACGTTACGTTCAGAGCTGGATGAAGGTGATAACGACTGAGTAGTTGTCAGACTGAGTTTGTGTGGTGTAGTGTAAACACTGGTGAGTTTCAAACCTGTTCTATGGATCTTTAAAAAAGTTCTTTAAAGGAATATATTTACCTCTCCTTGTGAAGTTCCTTTTTGTAATTTTCGTCCATCCCAGCAAACCTGTTCAAAACATGAAGTGAAGGTTTTGTTATCGACTGATTCCAGATCAGATCTGTGGAGTAGAAACTGCATCATCTGAAAACGTTTCATGCTGTTGAACACGAACTGTCAAAGGGCCAAAACCTATTTTGAAAGTAAGATTAGGAAAATATTTACACTGGTAGCATGGGTAGCATTTATCTGCCACATTGTGTAATAACATTCTTGCAACTGGGGCTCCTTTCACCACTCACCACTGCAACCTCTATAACCTGGTAGACTGGACCTCCCTTCACACCAGACGGCTCCATCACTGGCTTCTGCTCATCTATAAAACTATCCTCGGCATTACTCCTTCCTACCTCTCCTCTCTTCTGCACCTCTCACAACCTGCCCGCACTCTAAGGTCCAGTGCCTTTATCAACCTCTCCATCCCCAAAGTCCGCACCACCTTTGGGCGTAATGCCTTCCGGTTCGCTGCAGCCTCTGACTGGAACACCTTACAAAACACCCTTAAACTTTCTGTTCTCACCTCCATCTCTACCTTCAAACAACATCTTTTACTAAGTACAACTGACTCCTGCACCTGCCTTTAGTCCTCCTTCATGCATTTCTGACTGTTTGAATTACTTGATTAATTTGTTTTATCTTTTGTATTGTGTTTTAATGTCTTTTTGTGTATTTATATAACTTGTTCTTTTTCATTTTAGCTCTCCCCTCCCCTTACCCCCCTAGGCTGCACTTGTAAATAAGAAATTTGTTCTTAATTTGCTTGCCTGGTTAAATAAAGGTTAAATAAATAAATAAATAAATAAAAATAAAGTTTGCCGCATTTTGTAATAAGTTGTTACATAATGCTAGCCTGGCAATGGGTCTGGGAACAACCCATTCAGTTTTGCATATTTGAGGCGTGGTTTAAGAAGCCCACAGCTGTTTATTGGGCACTACGAATGTCTATCAAATGTGTCTGTACGTAGTTTATAGCCAATCGTATCAATCATACCCGGTGACGTATGTAAAGCGACAGAAATCTGATAAGGAAAAAAACAATGGGTCAGAGAAATAATGGCGTCCACCAACCATTGCTATTGCACTTTTCTTCAAAATAAACTGTCGGTCTAAACTATTTAAATCACTTCCTGTAGGTTCCTAATCAATGAAGCCATGACCTTGACGCTCTCCTCCCTCATACATCCACTTCAGAGGCAAAAAAAAGACTCCACACGATTCTCTCGTTCCTTTTCATGGTTTACTCCCAAAAATAAAGCACGATACAATAATCCAACATGATGAAAACAAAAAAGGCCAGAGCAAAATGAAGTTAGGCAGAGGTAAAGGCAGAGAGGTCAAAAAACTGTGTGGCTCCACTCCATGACGACTGACTGCTTCACATGTGAATTACGCGCACACGTATCAATCCGCATTAAAGGTTACATGTGCAATTTTAAACCTCTAAACATCCACACACTTTTAAGTGAACTGAATTAAGTAGCAACTTATTACTTACTATTAATTATTACTATTAACTGTTTACCTGTAAATAATGTAAATAAACCATTTTTATACTAAACAACATCCTCTTTTTATATGTCAACTTAAAATATTATTCAAATATTAATCAACCAAAATAGCATTTAGGCTCCTATACTTCCTAACACTGCATTGAAAGGTAAAGCGTCTACTGCCATGTTGGTAGGAAAGTGCGGTCAAAAACACATTGTGCTCAAAATGTTGTTACACAGGAAAGCATCTACTGCCATGTTGGTAGGAAAGAGAGGTAGGACTTGACTGTTTATTTGGTTTGAGGTATTAATGTTGGTCTGGAACCAGAAATCACGTCAGGAAGTGTTTTTGTTCCTCTGCTCCACTTGTCTAGTAGTCTGGGGCCATTTAGTGACTGTTTTGGTAAGCAACCGGAACCAGGGTGAGAGAGACAGCCCTTTCGTAAAAATAAAAGCACCAAGCTAATGAAAATGTGGTGAAACTTTTTAATTTAATATAATTTACAAGAAAATCCCTGAGCCATTAAGTTAACCTTTTTCTTTTATTGTATTACAAATTATTGTTTATTTTAGGATGACCTGAATGTAACTGGAATGATGAGTGATGTTTGCTGTGTGGTCAGTACCTGTCTTTGAATGACTGGAGTTCTTCCTCTTTTGCTTTACGAGCAGACCTGTGAGGTTAAATATACACAACATGTGAACAGACATCTCTTACTGTTGGCACACTGTAATGAGCATCTGTGGGAAACATGAATGAACACTGGGAACACTGGGAACACCTTAAAGATTCAATCTGATCCACTTTAGGGGTTTCACTGAATATTCGACCATCAAAACCACTATTCGACACTGTGAGTCATAGTCGAGTACACATCTTTTACTTTTTTTTCTTTATTCAAAAGCCCGGTGCTGTAATAAAGCCATTGAATGGCATCTACATTGATGCTCTACAGTTGACATGCAGCAGGGGGCGCTGTGGGCGTGCGAGTGCCTGTGGTTCCCAGAATGCATTGTGGTGAAGCCAAAGCCAGAGCCAAGCAGCTAAATGCTGCTAAATCAAAGCAGCTAAAAGCTGTACGACTGTGGAAACACAGAGCTGCTTGTGTCGTTTATTCTGCGGTAACACGTCACATAAGTTGACTGGTCTGCGGCGTGAAGAACATGGATGGCTGCTGTAGATGCAGCGTGTGTGTGTCAGCGTTTTACTGCGTTCTATACGGGCCATGACATTACATGAAAACTATCAATAGCAGCTACAGTACAGCCTCCAACAGCTGAGTCAGCACCACACTGACACCACTTTAACGTTACGCTCAGAGCTGGATGAAGGTGGTGACTACTGAATAGTTGTCAGACTGAGTCCATGTGGAGTAGTTACACACTGTGGTGGATTTAAAACATGTTCTATGCATCTTTAAAAGTATTTAAAGGAATATATTTACCTCTCTTTGTGAAGTTCCTTTTTGTAATATTCATCCATCCCACCAAACCTGTTTAAAAACATAAAGTTAAGGTTTTGTTATCGACTGATTCCAGATCAGTGGCCATATTCCTAAAGATTCTTACGCCTGATTTCCACCGGGGCCGTCAGCGTTGTGGCTTTGCTCCGGACTCTGCCCGGAGTCAATCCCCACCGGACGTGTTGCGACAGCCCAGCTGCAAGGTTGTTGCTCTTGATACAGTGCAGAGCGGTTGATATTAACAAAGTGGCGACAGCTTTTGATGCCACTTTATTGCTATCAACCGCTGTGATACAGTGTAGCTATGACCGGAAATGGCTATGCACACCAGGACGACTGGAAGTTTCCATGACGACCGCTTCTGCACATAGTCCAACACGGCTGACTTTTATTCTCCGACGTAATGTTGTGAAGTTAGATGACGTGAGTGTTATGTTTTATTTTGAAAGGGGGCGGAAATGTTTAACTTTGATGCTGTGTCTGACTTCCTGTCTGGTGCAATCGGCTCTGTTGAGCTTGACACGATTTAGCTTATGCCCCACACACCTGGAATCACCTACAACTAACTCTTAAGTTAAACTCATTTATCCCATGCAATCATTTCAAATCACTTATTGATAAATCCCTGTCTCCCGTTTGTAATTGTTTCCCCTGATGTCTTCTGTTCTGTCCTTTACTACTGTATTTATTGTATATATCTTTTGTTTGTTGTGCTCTGTAATTCTTTGTAATTCTCGTCTGCACTGCAAATGAGGCTTGCCTCAGTGCACAAACGAGTTTAAATAAAGGTAACTAACTAACTAACTAACTAACTAACTAGCAACGAGAGCGTCAAAAATAGAAGTGATGCAGATTGATAGCGCTGCAGCACAGAGACCCGTGACTGGGATGCTGCTGAGATGTGTTGCGGCGCTTCCGGTGGAAGTATTAGGTCTAATATTGATTAGAGTGGCACCTATCGGCAGCGATGACCGCAACACTGACGGCCCGGTGGAAATCGGGCTTTAGTGCAAAGAGTTGCTCCTCGTGGCCAAATTCTAAGAATATTCTTAGAATCATGATGTTTTCTTAGAATTTAGTAGCTCTTAGTAAAGATAAAAGCTATTCCTAAAGAATCCTCGCTCTTAAGAGAGCTCCTAGGGTGGGATCTGTTAAGAGCCAGGAAGAGGACTTTTAAGCTGCTTAGGAGAACCCTAAACAGAGTACAAAAACAAAAAGATTATCAACTGATTCCAGATCAGGGGCCTCATTTATCATTGTGGATACACCTTTTTTTACACCCTTTTTCCCTCGTTTTGTGCGTACACCCTTTTCTCCGCAAAATTTGGGATCTATCAAGCCAAAACCTGATGGGAAAAAGGGCGGAAATTTACACCCATCTTGACCCTGGCGTACCGAGATTTACACCTTTTTTGAGGAACAGGAGGAATTGGCGACGCAGCTGCTGAGTCAGAGAACTGCAGTGAGAGGCAGAGAAAGCGGAGTAGTGTTTCCTCTAGACTAGTAGTAGTGGTGGAGCGTTGATGCTGGCAATCCAACCCGCCCTGTAACCCGCTCTATAATAACACTAGTTAACTGATAAACAAAGCGGATTGAGATTTTTTGCTTTTTGCTTATAGCCTACACACTCTGAGGGTCCAATCCGACCCCCGCACGGACACGAGTTGAACCATAACACAGGGGAGGCTGTCGGAACGCGCGTAATAAAAAGAAAGAAAAAAGGGCGAGAATAATCAAATGTGGACAGAGAGAGAGAGAGAGAGAGAGCTCCACCAGTCTCTTTATTGTTAATGGACAGGAGTAAAAACAAAAAAGAAAGAGAAAAAAGAACAAGTTTCCTGTCAGTAACGTGTGGCCTACAGTTTATTGATGATCATGATCAGCTGTGATCCTCCGCCTCCCTCACACACCTTGTGCGTGTTGAAGCCTACGGTAAATGATCAGACCAACAACAACAACAAGAACTCAGCTGTAGGAAATGACATAAACTCAGTCCAGCAGAGCTGAACTGTGTCTAAAGGCTTCAAAGTAATGGGAACTATCCTGGAAATCCTGCTTTACATTGTTTTAACATCAAGGTAAATATGGAAAAAAAAAAGATTTTCTGTGGCAGATGACATCAGATTATTCCTCTTTCTGCTCCTTTTGTTGAGATTTGGGAGGTTTTTGTTTTTATTGTAGCTTATTAATCATTTTTCTGACTGATTTATTGCCCGATGTGGCCGTGTATCTTTCCCCCGTCCTCCGCTCGTTGTCTTCGTGTCACCGCTGTCACTTTGTTGTCACTTTGTAGCCGCTCCACAGAGCGCACATGGCTCATTAATTATGCATGTGAAGACCTTAAATGGTTGTATATAGGCGTGTATATAGGCGTATATAGGCGGAGTATGAGGTGTGGTCATGTGCGCAAAATTCTCGGGTCCGTTGAGATTTATCAAAGGGAAATTGCGGAGAGTTGGGTGTACGCACAGTTTGATAGATCTGAAAAACGTGTGGATATTTTGGGTGTACACCATTTTCCTCTTTTCACCGTAAGCAAAAGTTTAGTAGCAGTTTTACACCCTCTTTGATAAATGAGGCCCCAGATCTGTGGAGTAGAAACTGCATCATCTGAAAACGTTTCATGCTGTTGAACACGAACTGTCAAAGGGCCAAAACCTATTTTAAAAGTAAGATTAGGAAAATATTTACACTGGTAGCACCGCATTATGTAATAATTTAATACATTTTCACCTGGAGGGTTAACTGCCTCTACCTGCTGCCACCTCAACAGGTCTAGGACTCCCTGTATGTAAGTGGAATGATGAGTGATGTTTGCTGTGTGGTCAGTACCTGTCTTTGAATGACTGGAGTTCTTCCTGCAATTTTTTACGAGCAGACCTGTGAGGTTAAATATACACAACATGTGAACAGACATCTCTTACTGTTGGCACACTGTAATGAGCATCTGTGGGAAACATGAATGAACACTGGGAACACTGGGAACACCTTAAAGATTCACTCTGATCCAGTCCAATAGCAGCGACAGTCTCCCACTGACACCACTTTAACGTTACGTTCAGAGCTGGATGAAGGTGATAACGACTGAGTAGTTGTCAGACTGAGTTTGTGTGGTGTAGTGTAAACACTGGTGAGTTTCAAACCTGTTCTATGGATCTTTAAAAAAGTTCTTTAAAGGAATATATTTACCTCTCCTTGTGAAGTTCCTTTTTGTAATTTTCGTCCATCCCAGCAAACCTGTTCAAAACATGAAGTGAAGGTTTTGTTATCGACTGATTCCAGATCAGATCTGTGGAGTAGAAACTGCATCATCTGAAAACGTTTCATGCTGTTGAACACGAACTGTCAAAGGGCCAAAACCTATTTTGAAAGTAAGATTAGGAAAATATTTACACTGGTAGCATGGGTAGCATTTATCTGCCACATTGTGTAATAACATTCTTGAATGCAATGTGTAACTAGAAAATTTCCTCTTGAGAAATTTTGAAAGGGCACCGGAGCTACTGCTGCTCTAACCATCTCTGTCAACATGGGAATCAAACCCACGATCTTAAGGTCAAGACAGAGCTGATCAGACACATGATCATCTTTCTATATGCACTGATATGGAGGAGCTGTAATCACATGAGGTTACCTGTGTTAGAGTGTGAGAGGAGTGCACGCTTACGCGCGCATTTGAAAGTTACCTGTGTGTTTTTAATGTGTGTGTGTGTGTGTGTGTGTGTGTGTGTGTGTGTGTGTGTCTATAACTGTAATGACATGAAGCTGGTTCTAGAGTCTGTGTGTGTGACTGAGCTGCATCCTGTATCAGTCTGATGTAGCTGTGTGTCTGTGTTTACAAACATCTTAACGAGCTCCAGGTGGATTGTTTATGGAGTTAACGACCCTGGCCTGAGGATCAGAGGTTACCATGACAACTTGAGCTGGTTGCCAATGACGATAGGGGCCCCTAGGCTGAGGCAGACAGAAACATAGAGAAAAAGACTGATTTTCTGCCTCTGCACTGGTCTCGCATTTAGGCTTATTCTGACAAAATGGTAACTCCTATCAGAACAAGACATGGATCAACGGTGCCCTAAGGACTTCCTGAAAATTTTGGTACGATTTGGTGTTTCTACAGTAAATATTTTGGCGACACGGGCAGTTTTAAAACATCGGTCCGTTCTGCTCCTCTCAGGAAGTTTTTGTATTTGAGTCAATGAGGAGGAGAGACAGACATGGCCGCACTCAGAGGCTGCTCATTCAAATTCTGTAAGTCTCTCTGATATTTTGAACACATTGTGGGAGACAGAACAAGTTTGTCTACAAAACTGTGAAAAACTATGTGTGTACAGTGTAAATTGTGTCCAAGAGGAGTGTGGAAAGAGAAAGAATCAGGAGTTATTCAGGGCTTTCCCCCACTCTAGCTGATGACATCACGCACTCTAGCACGAACATTCCGTGCAATACACACCCATTATAATCTCATAATTTCTCCAAAAATGATCATGGTCATTGATCAGGGATTGATCAAAAACTATACAACCTATCAAAACGTGGAGTAATACCCCAATACACAAGACTTGTGTCTACTATTTAAAGTTTAAATGGAGTCTCTAGGTGAAAGTATGCCTGAGCAGTAGACGTATGTTAAACTCCAATGATTGGTAGATTGTTGAGAAAAGTAATAGCAACACGATCCCGATCAAGACGCACGTTTTGATATAATTTGTCTAGTAGCGAACCGGAAATTTTGTGGAAAAATAATAACTCGGAAAAAATCCACACAATAACAGTAGTCCCTGCGGCTATTTCATAGCTGTTGTGACCAGTGCCCGGTGCGATTGCCCGGTGCCCTAATAATGATACTCAAGTAAAAGTATAAGTAGCCATTCAAATATTTGCCTGAGTAAGAGTAGAAAGTACTTGGTGAAAAAGCTACTCAAGTACTGAGTAACTGCTGAGTAACTCTGATTTGTTAGTTTAGTGATCAGCACACATCTGTAGGCCTAATCAAATACACAAAAATATAATAGCCATGGAAAAATTGAGATATTACCAAAGAGCAACATTTAACTACTAAGACAAAAGCCTAAATGACTTTTTTTTTTTTTTTTTTACAAAGTAATTAAAGGTACCATCCCGGGCGGCTCATTTTGTGGCAAAAATATAAAAAACTGAGTGTATCAGTTAAGTATTAGACAGTAATAAATGCTATTAGTGGTTTGACATATCAATGACGAAATTTGGTCATCTGTGTAAGGAGTAGGGGCTAAAATTTGGCTGACCAATCAAATTAGTCACCTACAACTTTGATTGGATGGCCCATCTGTCAGTCAACGAGCAAACACTTTGACTGTATCTACACTTTTTCGCAGCACACCACAGCCAGCCAGCCTGCAGCTAGCTAGGAATCCGTCATAGCATAGCTGAAGGACCAGACGGATTTCCGACCTCCAACTGCACATCCTAGTCGACCACCACCCAAAAAACCTAGTAAAACTTTTGTTGAAAGTATGAAAGACCTTCAGAAGTTACTTGGCTGGTTTTTTCCCCCGGGATTGCGGAGTTCGCCCAGGCAGATCACTTCAGTGGAGCTGCTGATGCTGCTGCTGCTGCGGCTGTAGCTGCCATGGTCTCCGGTCGGGGCTCACACAGACTCAGCACTTCTCCCAATAACATCGGAGAAAATGTCCTGACAAGCGTTATAAACTGACCACAGACTCTGGATTAAACGGGTGACGTGTTAACAGCGCTAAAGCCAGAATTAAAACAGTTTTCAGCAGCTTTACTGGCTGTAAACTGCATGCTAATTTATGTTAGCTCGTCTATGGTGTTTTATACATTAGCATTAAGCTAATGGACTTTATATGCTTGTGACACTGGCTGTGTGTGTTCTGAACGCTATTTAAAATTATGTGAGTCTGAACATCTTTGATGCTTAAATATATATATTACCGCTTCATATATTGCTTTGCTATTTTTTATGCAGCTTTATTTTCTGTCAGTTGCCGCAGGATAGTTTCTGTTAGCCCGTCTATGAGATTTTACCTATACGTTAGCATTGAGCTAGCCGACTTTATGCTTGTGAGAATGGCTGTGTGACAAATAAAACCTTAAAGCAAAACGATTTTGCCTTTTGTTTGAGAACTGACAATGATATACAATAATTCAGTAACACTTGTAAATGTACCTTACTGTTTATTTTTTAATATTTTGCCGTTCAAAAGCAAGCTCAGTGCTGTCGCTGTCAACAATCTGTTGCTTGCTCTGCTTGTGGTGCATTACATATACCAGTCTCCGGCTGCAGTCAAGTACGCGGTGGAGCCGAGCAATGGGGGCGCGGCTTTTCTGATTCCTGATTGGACGGAGGGGCGGGTGTCCAATTCAAAAAAGAAATCGTTAGTCAAGTAAATCCAGCCGCCCGGGATAGTACCTTTAAGACAAATTCAGCCACAATAACTTACTATCTATGAAAGATCTATGAACTGTCCATAAGTGTGTGTGTGTGTGTGTGTGTGTGTGTGTGTTACGTTTCGCATTGGGCATTATCCACGACATACCAGGGCTGACGTCATCCTAATCTTTTAGTAGCCACGGTTTCTCAAATTTGAAGCGGAGTGGCCATCGTGTTTACTGTGGAGATTTAGTGTGCAGTCATGTGACTGCCTGGCTCTGTCTGATTGGTGAAGATGAGGCAAACGTCTCGAGTGGCTACATCTGATTGGTGAAATGCAGTCATGTGACAGAGGCTCGGAAGTATCTCCATTAAAACATAAACAAAAAGATATCTATAATATATATATATATATATATATATATATATATATATATATGAAGAGTTCATTTGCAAAAGCAGATAACTCCGTTTTTAAAAAATTCCAGAATCTTCATTTTTAATTTTTTATTTACATAAGGTGATATCAGTCAAACCAAAGTTGAGTGACTTTTAGATGTAACAAAACAGACATATCTCAAAAAAATAAAGTTTTATTGAAAACAACACTATGAAAAGAATAAATACAAAGCTTCAGCTCATTTTTTTCAAAATGGCACTTATCTGCTTTTGCAAATGAACTCTTCATATATATATATATATAAATATACTCAAGTAAAAGTAACAAGTATGCTGAATTAAACTACTCTTAGAAGTACAATTTCTCCAAAATGTTACTCAAGTAAATGTAACGGAGTAAATGTAGCGCATTACTACCCACCTCTGCTTATTAGTTGTCAGACTGAGTCTGTGTGGTCAAAGCCCTTCTAGGCAAGTCAGGCCACTCGGCAGCCATATTGGCGACACTTCGAAAAGCCCAGAGAGACCAGACCCCTATCTAATTGAATGGGAGCTTGGTCAAATCCACTCTTTAACGTTATTGCAGGACAGAAAAAACATGATGAAATGAAATACAAACCGAAACCAAAAAAACATAGACTTAACCGCAGAATAACGTTTAAATCTCAATTTTTTCCACAGGGTGTACTCAACTGCACATGCGCGACACCGCCAGCACTGTAGGGCTGTAACGGCTGAGTCTGTGATGTAGCAGCAGCCCGGGCAAAGGTCTGCCCTGCTCTACCTGGAGACATATCAGCTTGAGTGTGGATATTTTTGCCCAAAAATAAACGCTAGACCAGGCATGTCAAACATACGGCCCGCAGGCTGGATCCGGCCCGCCAGATGATTTCATCCGGCCCAGTATACATTTGTCAGTATGACAGTATGTCAAAAAAAAAAAAAGCAAGTCTCTAGCTCATTTCTATCAAAAGTTAGGATTTTTTAAAAGGAAATACGCCAAAGCCCGAATACTCCCTCCAGCTGCTAGAGGGCAGCCCAGTGGACGAACTTAAATCCAAACTTGCGGTCTGATTTGAGCACAATGGCGCGATTTAGCGCATATGTATATGTCATTATGCCACCTGTCCGTGTGTGTGTGTGAGAGAGAGAGAGAGAGAGAGAGAGGGGGAGAGAGAGTCGCGGCCGGTACAGACTTTCTTAATGATAAACGCTGGATGCGCTGGTTGATAAGTTTAGTTTTTACTGAGGAGGAACTATGAAGAACTGTGCAGTAACATCATTATGAAGGTGTGTGGGGGCTTTTATTTTGCCGTGGCGGTGCGGAAACCCTGATGTTGTCTTGTGAATGAACTGCAAACACGGGAGCAGACGGGGTGAAAGTGCGCTACATCACACTTAATTCGCATACAGCTGTTTCCATCCCATTCCAATCAACCAAAACCCGGCCATAGCAAGCGTATTTCAGATTGTGTCCGATACAACTAGATGCGCATCTAAACAGCTGATGGAAACGCACCTATTGTTAAATGTGCTGCTATCAGGATATTGATGCACTCGTGAAGGAAAAAAGATGGCAGGTTTCAGGAGCCAGCAGCAGCACTGCAGGAGTGCAGTGAGGGAGGGAGAAGGGGGAAAAGGGTGGATTTTGTTTGCACACATGAATAGATCACAAATTGAAAATAAGATGAATATGGTTTCATATTAAAATACAATTTTGAAGTTGTATATAATTCTCAGCCCCTGTAGGTCCAGCCTACAGCCTACACTGCTGTAACTTTTGCCTCAATAGGTCCAGCCTTATTGGTCTGTTTTGTTTTGTTTTTTGATAAATGTGCATTTTCAAAGTATGTCAATTAAGGCAAAAATAATTTCTTCATAGCTCCCACTTTGTTTAGTGTGGTGAGTTGATTCAGTGGTTTAAACTGTTTACTCAGCTGTATTTAATAAACCAATCATTTTATTTTGATCAATTCCATTGTTTGTGAATATGTGTTGTTAGAATAGATCCCTTGTGATCCGTAATCATAACATGTAGGTTACAAATGTAGGCTTGATGATAAAGCATAGTACTGAAAAACAAAGCTAAAGATTTGGAGTTGACATTTTGCCATTATTTTACTGGTCCGGCCCATATGAGATCAGAAGGTCTGGATCCGGCCCCAGACCCAAACTCAGTTTGACATGCCTGCGCTAGACCAACATGAAATCCGTTTTAATCATCACCTATGGGCTCATAATTCAGTGTGGTGGTGACTGTCTGTACTGGTGAGTTTCAAACCTGTTCTATGGATCTTTAAAAGGTTTTTAAAGAAATATATCTACCTTTCCTTCTTGAGCTGCTCTTTGTAATTTTCGTCCATCCCAGCAAGCCTGTTTAAAAACCTCCTACATAAAGTTAAGGTTTTGTTATCGACTGATTCCAGATCAGTGCCCTGCTAACACTGCATCGAAAGGTAAAGCGTCTACTGCCATGCTGGCTCCATGGTTTCCAGGCTGACTTGCAGTGCTAATAAAATTGCGTGTAAGGCAGCATGGGTATACCCAGGATAACATAATGCACCAATTACAAGATGCGGCAAAGTTTATTACATATTACGTTTAATAATTATTTTACAAAATGTGGTAGATTATGCAGTGTTATTACATCATGAGGTGAAAAGTTATTACATTAATACAAAATGTGGCACTTACAACCCTGCCCCATGAAGCTGAGGTTCATAAAATTCTTTCAACTGATGAGCAACAGTGGGATGTCAAATGAGTTTAATTTATAAGATTAGAAAGATACTTACCCTGGCACTTTAAGTTTCTCATGGTAAAACGTTTCCATCTCAATAGCCCTGTGTGCAGACACATAGTAAAATGATTTGCTTGGTTGAAAATCATGGTTCAGACAGTGAGGACTTATTTGTTTTCCCGTTTTATTTCATGTTATTTTATTTTATAACCACTGTACATTGGAGTATCTTACATACATTCTTTGATGTAGATGTTTTTGTTGACTTTTTCGTGTTGTGATTGTAGATGTATGTTTAAATGTACTGGTTTTAAATGTGGACCCCAGAAAGACTAGCAATGCTCTAGAGCACAGATTATGGGGATCTGAACAAATAAAACATGTGGCCGATACGTGTGCAATAGTGTAGTCAGTGTGCAATCATGTAACCATGCTCTGGGTAATGTAATCATATTCAGTCTGAGCGTGTGTAATTGTATGTCTTATAACTGATGCGTATGAAACCACGAATCATGTCCAATGCTTCCACAATCATATAAATCTACTTATTTTGTTATCGATCGGTCCTCTGTTTTCATGGACTTTTTATGTCAACTGTTATATGTTTGGGGACTTCGGATGAAATGTAGCAACAGTGCTAAGTCCGGTATGCATTGTCCTGACTAAACAAATACATAAATAAATAAACTTTTGACATAAGCCCTCACAAACGAAGAAAATGTATGTTGTCAGTGTTTTACTTCCTGAAGAGCAGTAAGTGATTTTATCTGACTTCATACGGTACCTGGTTGTGGCTGATTGGAGAGCAGATCTGTGGAGTAAAAAAAAGTGTGAAAATATATTGAACAAAGTGCTGAAGGGTCAACTCAAACACCACACACATCTGCTGAATGTCTTTAAAATGTTTTAGACAAATACTGACCTTGTCTCTGTAAGTGTCTTTCCAAATTCATCCAACCCAGGCACACTGTTAAACACATGATGGATGGTCGATTTAAACACTTTGATGAGTCCATGTTATCAGAATCACTGACCCTGTGAACTTGATCTAATCGTCTTGGAAACAAACCTGGGTGTCGAATGTTGAAGCTTTGGTGCACACCAGCTGCTGTTTACATCATCTCTGTGGAACAGAAAGATATGTTATCGTGTTTTTGTTGTTTGAGGTCTCAGGGTTTCTTTGGCTGATGAAAACTACTGCCATCTCAACAGGTCTAGGACAACCTGCATGTAACTGGCTGCCCCCGACCAAAGATTTTCTTGGTCGACCAGTAGTTGTCCGTCCATCCATCCATCCATCCATCCATCCATCCATCCATCCATCCATCCATCCATCCATCATCTGCGGCTTCATCCGTGTCCGGGTCGCGGGGGCAGCAGTCGGAGCAGGGATCCTCAAACTTCCCTCTCCGCGGACACTTCCTCCAGCTCTTCCGGGGGCACCCCGAGGCGTTCCCAGGCCAGCTGAGCAACGTAGTCGCTACAGTGTGTCCTGGGTCTTCCTCGGGGCCTCCTCCAGGTGGGACATGCCCGGAACACCTCACGAGGGAGGCGTCCAGGGGGCATCCGATACAGGTGCCCGAGCCACCTCAGCTGGCTCCTCTCGATGTGGAGGAGCAGCGATTCTACTCCGAGCTCCTCCCGGGTGACCGAGTTCTTCACCCTATCTCTAAGGGAGCACTCTGCTAGCCTGACTCTCTGACCCTTGTAGTTCCGCAAAGCTACGCTGAGCTCCACACAAGGGTCTGGGACTGCTCCATAGGCGATGTATTTCAGAAGGCAGGGCCTTGTAAAAAAATCCTTGTATGTGATTGGATAAACCACTTGCCAAACCCGGTCGGAAGAAGAGCGAAAACATTCTTGCCACCAATAAATGTCTTCAAAACCGTTCTCTGTTCATCTTTAAAATAATTAATATTCGATAGATTCAACAAAACAGTTGAAATAGCAGAATCAATACGAACGCACGACTCCTCACTGCGAGCCGCCATTGTTGTTTGAATCGAACAGTCCTGCGCGGCGATCCTGATTGGTTCATTATTTTTTGCTCCCGTGCAGGAGTTTGCATTGCCCTCGAGTCCAGACCCTTGTGTGAAGTTCAGTGCAGCGCCTCTGGTGGAACTTTGCAGAACTACAAGGGTCTGGCGAGAGTCAGGCTAGCGCCCCGCCACCCTGCGAAGGAAACTCATTTCGGCCGCTTGTATCCGCGATCCCATCCTTTCGGTAATTACCCAGAGTTCCTGACCATAGGTGAGGGTGGGAACGTAGACCGACCGGTAAATTGAGAGCTTCGCCTTTTCGGCCCTCTACACCACAACGGACCGATACAACGACCACATGACTGCTGCCGCTGCACCGATCCGCCTGTCGATCTCGCGCTCCATCCTTCCCTCACTCGTGAACAAGACCCCGAGATACTTGAACTCCTCCACCTGAGGCAGGATCTCTCCCCCGACCTGAAGGGTGCATGCCACCTTTTTCCGGTCGAGAACCATGGCCTCGGATTTAGAGGTGCTGATTCTCATCCCAGCTGCTTCACACTCGGCTGCAAACCGCCCCAGTGCACGCTGAAGGTCCTGGCTCGAGGGAGCCAGCAAGACAACATCATCCGCAAAAAGCAGAGATGAAATCAAGTGGCTCCCGAACCGTACCCCCTCCGGCCCTTGGCTGCCCCTAGAAATTCTGTCCATAAAGATGATGAACAGAACCGGTGACAAAGGGCAGCCCTGCTGGAGGTCTGACTTATTGCCGGCTATGCGAACCAAACTCCTGCTCCGGTCATACAGGGACCGTACAGCCCTCAGCAGAGGGCCTCCGATCCCATACTCCCGGAGCACCCCCCACAGGATGCCACGTGGGACACGGTCGAATGCCTTCTCCAGAT
The DNA here is from genome assembly GCA_030347415.2 of Decapterus maruadsi. Taxonomy (NCBI): domain Eukaryota; kingdom Metazoa; phylum Chordata; class Actinopteri; order Carangiformes; family Carangidae; genus Decapterus; species Decapterus maruadsi. The sequence goes on from CM064902.1 coordinate 29,592,233, forward strand.
CCACAAAACACATGTGGACTGGTTGGGCAAACTCCCATGAACCCTCGAGCACCCTGCGGAGGGTATAGAGCTGGTCCAGTGTTCCGCGGCCAGGACGAAAACCGCATTGTTTCTCTTGAATCCGAGGTTTGACTGTCACTGAATTTTCCTCTCCAGCACCCAGGAATAGACTTTCCCCGGGAGGCTGAGGAGTGTGATCCCCCGATAGTTGGAACACATCCCCCACCCCCCCCACCCCCCCACCCCACCCCTTTTTGAAGAGGGGGACCACCACCCCGGTCTGCCAATCCAGTAGCCTGGTCGTGCCCACACTAGTGACATCACGCCTCGTGAGCGCGGCTGACTGCTAGTCTGGCCAACCGTACTATTTACTGGATTCTGTCTCCGGCATCCACGGGAACTCCACCCTATTTTTCGAGAGCCAATCAACGTTGAGCATCTCCAACAGCTCTGGGTAGAGGCGTGTCCAAGTAAGTGGCGCAGTAGAACAGCAGTAGAAGCTTCGACACCGCCTATTCTGGCTTTGACCAATAGCAGACTTTTTTTCCCCACACCAAAATCATGGCAAAGAGGGCGGAGAAGAGGAGTTTCTCTGATAACGAGATGGAGGTACTTGTAGGAGAAGTTGAATCAAACCAAAAAATACTGTTTTGAACACTAAATGCAGGTGTGACCAACAAAAGAAAAAGTGTTTTTGTAATTGAAAATATATTTTTTTATTGAAGCAATTGTTTTTTTAAATTGAATAATAACGACACAAATCTACCTGCATACTTTTATAGTTTGTCACACCAATCATTCAAAATGTCTGCTAAATTACCAATTGAGAAGTAATTTAAATTAGGAAACATGTGTGAAGTTTGATTGTTGAATACTGTCAGTCCTCCACTGGGTTCTATTTGTGGTTCCACTGTTCTACCACTACATTTTGTGTGTACGCATGGTCAGAGTTTTTTACGCTCTGACCAATTTACGCACGTTCCTAAGCACAACTACAAGTTGATAAATTCCATACTTTGCATGGGAATGTTCGTACGCACTCATTACGCACAGATCTGTGCGTACGCACGGTTGATAAATGAGGGCCCAGGTAACACTGTCGCTACCCACGCGAGCGTTGAAGTCCCCCAGCAGACCGATGGAGTCCCCGGTTGGAACACTTCCCAGCACCCCTCCCAGGGCCTCCAGGAAGGCCGGGTACTCTGCACTGCTGTTCGGTCCGTAGGCTGAAACTACAGTGAGAGACCTATCCATGACCCGAAGGCGCAGGGAAACGACCCTCTCGTTCAGCAGGGAGAACTCCAACATCTCACCATGGGCAACTCCAGAGTGGAAGAGAGTCCAACCCCTCTCAAGGAGTTGGGTTCCGGAGCCCAGGCTGTGCGTGGAGGTGAGCCTGACTATCTCTAGCCGATACCTCTCAACCTCCTGCACAAGCTCAGTCCTTTCTAACCCCCCCTCTAAGGACCCTCTTTTCTAACCAGCCACGGTGAGAAAAGTATTTGCCCTACAAACATTTTATTCACACAGATAGCTCAGGAAGGTCTCCTTGCCTGATTAATCATGACCACACTCTGATAAGAGGTACGGTTCTGTTTATAGGCTTTTTTGCGGAGGCTGCACTGACCTCAAATCTCACTTCTCTGCTCTGTGCAGTAGCCAGCTGTAGGAGCCAGCTCGCTATCAATGTCTATAAATAGAAAACACAAACACAACACTTTTCCACACAGCAAAATGTAAGCAGTTAAAGTCACCATGGCAACTTCTGAGGGCAGGCTGCCAGGTGTAATCAATCAGATCATTAGGGAGAGGAGAGATTTGTGGCACTTATAAAACAGACTGAACTCCAATTGAACTCTGACATGTGTATCAAGTCAGTCACGCACAAACACAGGCATGCACGCTCACACACACAGACAGACAGACAGACACACACACAGTCACATGCACACATACACAAACAAACACAACACTGTTCCACACAAAAGTTGCCATGGTGACTTTAAATGCTTACATTTTACTGAGGGCAGGCTGCCACACAGGTGTAATCAATGGGTAAGTTTACATGGACAGTTTCAGAAAGGTTTGGTTTAAATCAATCTGGTTGAAGATTTCAGCTCTTTCATTCATTCTTTATTCTTTTTTCTTCTATCTTCCTATCTTTCTTTCTTATTTTTTCTTTCTCTATCTTACCCTTCTCTGTGTCTTATTTTTCTTTCTTTCTTTCTCTCTCCATCTACCCTTCTCGTTTTCTTTCTTTACTTCTTTTCTTTCCTTCTGTTCTTTTCTTTTCTCTCTCGTTTCAATCTTTCTTTCTTTCATCATCTACCCTTCCCGTTTTCTTTCTTTCCTTCTGTTCTTTTCTTCTTTCTTTCTTTCTCTCTCTCTCTCTCCATATACCGTTCCCATTTTCTTTCTTTCCTTCTGTCCTTTTCTCTCTCCATCTACCCTTGCCGTTTTCTTTCTTTCCTTCTTTCTTTCTCTCGATCTACCCTTCCCGTTTTCTTTCTTCCCTTCTGTTCTTTCCTTCTGCTCTTTTCTTTTTTCTCTTGTTTCAATCTTTCTTTCTTTCTTTCTTCCTTCATCTACCCTTCCTGTTTTCTTTCCTTCTGTTCTTTCTTTCTTTCTTTCTTTCTTTCTTTCTCTCTCCATCTACCCTTCCCGTTTTCTTTCTTTCCTTCTGTTCTTTTCTTTTTTCTCTTGTTTCAATCTTTCTTTCTTTCTTCCTTCATCTACCCTTCCTGTTTTCTTTCCTTCTGTTCTTTCTTTCTTTCTTTCTTTCTTTCTTTCTTTCCCTCCATCTACCCTTCTCGTTTTCTTTCTTTCCTTCTGTTCTTTTCTTTTTTCTCTTGTTTCAATCCTCCCCATAATATCAAAGGTGGCGGAAAAGTGGATAGTCAGCCTTATCACCAAACATCTGAACACAGGTCACACCCCTCTGCATCATATGCAGTTTGGTTTTCGAGCTTTGCACTCCACGGAAACAGCGACTTGCATGCTCACTGAAAAAGTGAGGCATTTATTGGATAGCAGTCCCTGCGCCATGGCAGTGTTTCTTGACCTCAAAAGGGCTTTTGATACGGTGGATCACCGGGTCCTCCTATCTAAACTATCCCACTTTAATTTTTCTACTGAGGCTATTCAATGGTTTAGATCATACCTATCGAACAGAAAGCAATGTGTTTGCATTAACAACATTAGATCCTCATACCTCAGTTGCTCTGTCGGGGTCCCACAGGGCTCCATTCTTGGGCCTTTGTTGTTTTCCTTGTACATAAACGATCTACCAGATGTGTGTAATAATGTTCATTTCCAGATGTATGCTGATGATGCCGTTGTCCTCACCCACGGTAAAAACTATAGTGAGGTGTCGGAGACACTAACATCTGTCATGTCAAAGGTCCAAGAATGGCTCACAGCCTCATGTCTGTACTTGAACACAAAAAAAACGGTTTGTATGGCTTTCTCTAAAAGACCTGTTGCTATGCAGAATTCCAATGTTTTTTTGAACGGGGAGGAACTCAGTTTGGTGACTGAGTTTAAATACCTTGGTGTCACCTTAGATCCTACCCTATCCTACAAAAAGCATGTAAAAAATGTAATCAAAACCGTCAACTTTAACTTGAGTAACTTCAGACAAATAAGATCATCTCTGACGGAGGAAGCAGCAAAAATATTCATGCACTCCATGATATTCTCACATATTGAGTACTGCATCACAATTTGGTCTCAGACAGGAAAAACCATACTTAAGCCCGTTGAATCTCTCTACAAAAAAACCTTGAAGATTTTTGACAGAAAACCTTTCACTTATCATCACTGTGGCATTCTCACACGCCATAATTTTTTGAGCTTTGACAGTCTAATTACTTTTAAACTTGTTTGCTGCGTTTATAAGATTTTGAATGGCCTCGCACCCCCACCCCTGAGTCAGTTTCTTGAGCGCAAACCAACCAATGGCACAAACACCAGGGCAGCTATGAGAGGAGACTGTGCAATCCCTTTTAGGCGCACCTCCTTCTCACAGTCTACCATGTCAGTTAGAGGCAGCAAGATCTGGAACGGCTTGCCAGCCTCCATAAGAGACTGTTCAACCTTCCTCGTTTTCAAAAAGCAGCTAAAAAACTGGCTCAAATCCAACCAGACCTGTAACCATTTTTAAATTTCTACTTTTGAATACACTGGTCCCCATGCCGCTGCACATGACCACTACGGACTTGTGCAGCGACATGGGGAAACCATAAGGAGCACTGCAGCACTTTACAAATGTACTACCTCATAAGTTCACTGTAACCCTTTATTTAAGCACTGCAACCTTATATTTAAGCACTATAGCACTTTATCATATGGTATGTTGTTGTTGTCTGTGTTTCTCATCCATCTTGGCACAACTCCAACAATAACCTTGTACTGGCCATTGCATTGCTGCACCCCCATCTCACTTACTCATCCCTGACAGCTTTTTTGTGCACTGTAACACTTTATTATACTGTAATATTTCTTATTATACTGGATTATTTTTGGTTTCGTTGTGTTCTCAATCCATCCTAGCACAACTCCATCAAGAAACCTTGTTCTGGTCTGCATTGCTGCATTTTCATCCATTATCCACCCATCCATAAATATTTGTTTGTTTGCATCTTTCTTTTTTTCCTTTCTTCTTTTTTTTTTTTATTTTTATTTTTATTTTTTTTTTCTTCTTTCTTTATAGTCGCTTAGTGTCAATTACCTCTTTCTGTAGTTCTTTTGTTGTTGTTTTCTTGTATGTTTATGCATGAATCTTGTTATGTCTACATGTCTATTTTAAATTGGTTTTTAACACCTGCCAGGAGGACTACGGTGTGACATTAGCCATTGGCTAAAACTGGCACTTTTACATTTTTTATGTTCATCAAAGTGCACTGTCCTCTTTTAAATAAACGAATAAATAAATAAATAAATCTTTCTTTCTTTCTTTCTTTCTTCCTTCATCTACCCTTCCTGTTTTCTTTCCTTCTGTTCTTTCTTTCTTTCTTTCTCTCCATATACTGTTCCCATTTTCTTTCTTTCCTTCTGTCCTTTTCTCTCTCCATCTACCCTTGCCGTTTTCTTTCTTTCTTTCTTTCTTTCTTTCTTTCTTTCTTTCTTTCCCTCCATCTACCCTTCTCGTTTTCTTTCTTTCCTTCTGTTCTTTTCTTTTTTCTCTTGTTTCAATCTTTCTTTCTTTCTTTCTTTCTTTCTTCCTTCATCTATCCTTCCTGTTTTCTTTCCTTCTGTTCTTTCTTTCTTTCTTTCTCTCCATATACTGTTCCCATTTTCTTTCTTTCCTTCTGTCCTTTTCTCTCTCCATCTACCCTTGCCGTTTTCTTTCTTTCTTTCTTTCTTTCTTTCTTTCTTTCTTTCTTTCTTTCTTTCTTTCTTTCTTTCTTTCTTTCTTTCTTTCTCTCCCTCCATCTACCCTTCTCGTTTTCTTTCTTTCCTTCTGTTCTTTTCTTTTTTCTCTCTTGTTTCAATATTTCTTTCTTTCGTTCTTCCTTCATCTACCCTTCCCGTTTTCTTTCTTTCCTTCTGTTCTTTCTTTCTCCATATACCATTCCGATTTTCTTTCTTTCCTTCTGTCCTTTTCTATTTTCTCTCTTGTTTCAATCTTTCTTTCTTTCTTTCTTTCTTTCTTTCTTTCTTTCTTTCTTTCTTTCTTTCAATAATTTCTTCAGCTCATTTAGCATTGTTTCAACAATTTCTTCAGCTCATTCAGCATTGCCTTCAGCATTCACACTATTTCCATTCTTGGAAATGCTGTTTGTTTTCCTTTTTTCAGCATTGGCAAAAACACCCTGGCTGAAATAGTGAAACACTTTGAGGTGAATGGGGCGTGCCCACGGGCGAAGAAGAAGCACCCACAGCCACGTCCACTAGCCAGGTCCACCACCTGGTCCTCCCCATCACCAGAGGCTCCCTCCATTCCATTAGAGGATGTTGCTACGATGTCATGTGAAGCCCTTTGAGACAAACTGTTTGTGAAAAACGGGCTATACAAATAAAATTCCCTTGCCTATACATTTTTCCTATTTTATTAATAAAGTGTTTTTATGCTAATACCAGCAATTGTTTGTTGTACTCATTCAGTATACTGTTATTATTCTGTCCTCTATGCTTTATAGAGTGTTACACAGATGAGATTGTAGATTTGTGGGTAGTCAAAACAGTTCTGTTGTAACTCAGTCCACTAAAAGGAAACCAACACCACATTAACATTGACAGCTGTCGTTACCCCCGCTACAGAGGTGTGGCTGTAGTAATGAGATGCAAATGAGCCCCATTGTGCTGCCCAGCCGGGAGAGAGAGGTGAGAGCTCCAAAACTTTAACAGGCTTTTTCTCCTTACAACGATTTTAAAGTCACCACATTCAAATGGCCACAACTTCTTCAAATACAATCAGATTTTCATGTGTTGCACATCGTTGGAAAGCTTAGCTTACACTTTAAGAATCTGTGAATAACTCAAAATGCCCCCGGGCCGACTTGTGTCTCCAGTTTCCGTGACTGGTCACATATGTGCCTCAACGAATAAATAAATGCCATAATACAATTTAAAATGCATTTTTTTCCCCCTGTTTTTATCTAATTGCAGTGGGTGAGGGGTCCTCAAGGTCGATCATAAATATGCAGGGGGTCCCGGACCCCAAAAAGGTTGAGAACCATTGCCATAGACAACCATTATATGGACAAATCCTGCTGTGCGGACGCCCCCGTAACTCAGAGAAAGAACGGAGAACTCTGAAAATTCTCACAGCTCCTAGCCGACATGAGGTGAGTAGATAATGAGTGAAATTTGAATTTTGGGTGAACTATCCCTTTAATAATGCAATGTATAGCCTAAATACGCATATGAGTAATCAGAGAACAGTAGGTTGTTAACGCTACTTTTAATACGGTATGTCATTTCAGTGTTTCCTCTAGGATTTTTTTAAGGAGTGGCGCTTCTTTAGGGTTAGGGTTAGCACTGAGAGCGACGTCCGACGCGAGAATCAAACCCGCTAATTTTAAAAACACACCGGCAACAGACTGACTGATCTGTCCTGAGACTGTTGTCATTCTGTCACCTGAGTTAAATGATTCTGCGGAAAAACACGCTGTGGTCTGTCATCCAGGTGCAGAGGGGGTGCAGAGAGTAGATACTGAGCAAGATAGTTATCTGTAGTTTACCTTAGTTAGCAGCTACTCGCGAGGTGCAGTGCAGGACTCTGCTGTGAAGGTGGAGGCATGTGGCGGTGGTGAATTTGCGACAATTAAAACACAATGAAAAAAAAAGAAAGCAATTTGAAGGAGCGGCAGCGAGGATTTAGGTGTGGAGGTGCGCCACTGCTAAATGAATGTAGTGGAAACACTGCATTTACAAGGAGCGAGCCGAGCCAAGCTGACACTGTACAGACAGATGCTGAAGTGCGGATGAGAGGAGTGGACAGACCGGGTAGGAGCAACCAGCTGAGAGGCGTCTCCTCAGTCCTCTAGTTGCATAGAATATATTTTATTTATTTTTATTTATTTAACCTTTATCTAAACAAGCAAGCAAATTAATTAATTATTTTCAAGTGCAGCCTGGAGGGGTAAGGGGAGGGGAGGATTTTGGCGACCAGAAAAACAATGTTTGACCCGGTGATTATTTGGGATGGGCGTTTAATATGAAAAATATTTTGCTACCCCCGGCAGTTAATTGGGACCGGCGGCAATTTGGGACTCTGCACTTATTTGAAGTTTTACGGTATTCTGACAAATCGGTAACTCCTATCAGAACAAAACACAGATCAACGGTGCTCTAAGGACTTCCTGAAAATTACGATTTGGTGTTTCTACAGTAAATATTTGGCGACACGGGCAGTTTTAAAACATCGGTCCGTTCTGCTCCTCTCAGAAAATTTTTGTATTGGAGTCAATGAGGCAAAGAGACAGACATGGCCGCACTCAGAGGCTGCTAATTCAAATTCTGTAAGTCTCTCTGATATTTTGAACACATTGTGGGAGACACAACAAGTTTGTCTACAAAACTGGAAAAAATCATGTGTGTAGAGTGTAAATTGTGGCCGGGCCGAGAGTGGAAAGAGAAAGAATCAGGAGTTTTTCTGGGCTCTCCTCGCACTCTAGCTGATGACATCACGCACTCTAGCACGAACATTCCGTGCAATACACACCCATTATAATCTCATAATTTCTCCAAAAATGATCATGGTCATTGATCAGGGATTGATCAAAAACTATACAACCTATCAAAACGTGGAGTAATACACCAATACACAAGACTTGTGTCTACTATTTAAAGTTTAAATGGAGTCTCTAGGTGAAAGTATGCCTGAGCAGTAGACGGGGGGCGACCGCCATTCCGAATGACCGGCATTCCGACGGTCTGCCAGTCCGAAAATTCTCTAAAGTTCGTCATTACGAACTTCCCGAGGGGCCGCCGTTTCGAATGTGTTTTATTTTGAAAATTGACCGGATTCTCTCGTGGTTTGACTTCCTGCCTGACTTGACACAACGCGCCGCGGGGACAACGCCCCCTGCCCCTCCCTCTCCCCCTCAAAAGTTTCACCCAGGTGCGAGTCTGATGCAGCCGCGGCGCTCCTGCTGAAAATAAATGTCCTTGCTCTGTGCTTTGGTTAGGTTTAGGCAATGTAGAAAGGAGTTGGTTAAGTTTAGTAAAAAGATTAGGTAGAGGCCAATAAAATCGTTGTTAATATGTGTCTCCCCCGGGAGTCGAACCCTGATCCACCGCATCAAAAACGGACGCTCTAATCACTTCGCTACTAACGCTTTTGCCTTTGTGTACCCTGTGCTTTAAACCATTCAACTTTTTTTTAGGTTCGGAATGGCACCCTTTTTTTCCTGTTCGTAATGGCACCCTTTTCCCATAAATAATTAAGGGTCAGCATTCCGACAAATTTAAGTTAACGTTCGGAGTGGCGGCCATTCGGAATGGCACCCTGGAACTGCGTTTGTTAAACTCCATTGATTGGTCTTTTTCACTCTTTTTTTTCCGCCCGTCCCATTGACTCCAATGCAAAATAAATACTTATGTCGCGAAAAATTCGTAGACTATTGAGAAAAGTAATATCACAGCGATCCCAATCAGGACACATGTTTTGATATATAATAAGAAACTAGTAGCGAATCAAAAATCGTCCGGAAGAGGAAAAAAAAAAACCTAGGAAAAAAATCACACAATAACAGTAGTGCCCTGGCTTTGCTAACACTGCATCGAAAGGTAAAGCGTCTACTGCCATGCTGGCTCCATGGTTTCCAGGCTGACTTGCAGTGCTAATAAAATTGCGTGTAAGGCAGCATGGGTATACCCAGGATAACATAATGCACCAATTACAAGATGCGACAAAGTTTATTAGGGCCCGAGCCAGTGACAACGTCACGGTCCGAGGACCCTATTGTAATTCGAGTGTCAAAAAGAGTCGACATGTAAGTGGTCGACAAGTATCAAGTAATCAAGTAACCAAGTAGGTAATAGATTACTCATGACACCTGGCGCAAAATTCCCCGAAATGCAAGTGTTTATTATTATTATGCTTCTCCGCGTTTGAACGCGATTTTGACCCCTTTCCCAAGACGAGAAACGGACGAAACTCTACACGCAGGGGGGGAAGGCGTGAAATCGGCGTTCTGTGGTGGTCTCGCATGTTAGCGTGGCCAAATGGCTCCACAGCGCCCCCTAGACCGCGCATAGGAAATGAGGGTCTGCGTCACCGATTTCTACCAAACTCGCTAGACTTTTCTATCAACTGGAGACCTTCAAAAAATTACATTACAGACATACCCGAAAACGTACAGGAAGTTGGCTATTTAGCCTCGAAGTCGGTTTCGGCAAAACGAACTCCTCCGAGGGGATTCGCACGATTGGCTTCAAATTGGGTCCAGAACATGTCCAGACCTAGCTGAGCTTATCTTGTGCTCCGCAGGTTTGTAGGTCAAACGGCTTGGCCTCCAGCTGACCTCAAAGTTGGGCGACTGTTTCGGGGCCCGCCATCAAAATACGAATGGCTCTCACACCCACATGCTTGATCGTACACGCTTCAAACTTGGGGCATATGATGAAGGCGTGTCGTAGAACGATTCGACATATCATTTGCCTACGTCGCTCATAGCGCCCCCCGGTGGTAAGCGAAAACGTACAAAAATTTGTTAAAAATACGCACTTGACCCATTTGACTTAATTTCACTTCTACTACATGCAGACCTGGATGCTGAAGCTACATGATGAACGCTGTGACCCTACGAGCAACGGCGTCCATGTGGCGGCGCCGCGAAAGTGTATCTTCCCAATTTAACATACGTTTGCGCTTCACGCGCACATACTTCTTCGTAGCCACTTGAAACTCAAGGGACATGACGATGGCTCTTCCCCGAACGTTTTGATGTATCGACTTCCTGCCTTGCTCATAGCGCCCCCCGGTGGTTACAGGAAGTAGGTTAAAATTAATTAAAAATCCATAATTGACCCCATCAACTTCATTCCACTCCTAATACATGTAGAACCACTTGCTGAAGCTACATTATGAACGCCGTGAAGCTATGTCTAACGGCGTCTGTGTGGCGCCGCGGCCACTGGCGACTTTTCGCCGTCCAATTACGTTTGCCCTTTTCGTGGCTTTAACGAAGTCGTGACATCACGAAATTTCATCCACAGGACAAGCATGACGAGCTCTTTCAGTTGATAGTGTTGTTTCCGATAAGCGTGGCAAAAGGCCTCTATAGCGCCCCCTTGAAGATTTTCTGAAATTCCCCATAGACAAATTTCACTTACTTTGTCGTACACATACGAAACTCAACGTACACATGTATCACACCCAAACATACAAAAAGTTGCATTGGAGCCACGCCCTAAACCCAACAGGAAGTCGGCCATTTTGGTTAGCATTTCTTGGACGCAAAACGAACTCCTCCGTGGGACTTCACCCTATTTTCTTCAAATTTGGTACAGGACATCTCCAGACCTGGCTGAGCTTATCTTGTGCTCTGCACGTGTGCGCGTCAAAGGGCGTGGCCGCTGTGGCACGGCCAAGTTTAGCGATTCAGCTAAGACGTTTGAAATGGTACCACGCCTACAGATTTGATCGCAGCAGCTCCAAACTTGATGGACATGATGAGGACCTCAGCCTCAACGATCCGATATATTACTTTTGTTCGTGGCTAATAGCGCCCCCCGGTGGTTACAGGAAACGTCGGAAAATTTGTTTAAAATACGTACGTCACCAAATTCACGTAATTTCACCTGTAAAACATTCTCAAGAAGTCGCTGAAGCTATTTCATGAACACTACGAAGATACGACTAACGGCCCCCTTGTGGCGGCGACACAAATGGTGATAGAGCGTGAACACCGTCCTCCTAGGGATTTTGGCCGATTCACTTCATATTCGCTACATATCATCAGGGAACCGAGCTGGTCAAACGTTGTAAAAATCTTCCCTCTACGTCAAACGGCGTGGTCGCTAGAGGGCCAGAAAGTTGGCCACCTGCTCATTTGGTCGCCATCCAATTACGTTTGCCTTCCACGTCCACAAACTTGATCGCAGTCACTTCTACATTTCCAGACGTGGTCAGAGGGCCGCCCTCTACGCCTCCATTTGATCAGCCGCAGCCTCGCTCAGGTCGCCCCCTTGTGGGCGCAGGAAATGACATGTTTTGCATCGACTATGTCCGATCTGCTCGAAACTTCACAGGTGTGTTCCAGGGACGACTCTGAACGTGACGGCCCACGTCCGGCTACAGGCCCCGTGGCGTACACGGCCCCGGGGGCCTGGGGCGCCGAGTGGCGTGGGTCGCCGAGTCGCGTGAGGCGAGGGCCCGCCATAGCCGCTTGCGGCTTTAATTACATATTACGTTTAATAATTATTTTACAAAATGTGGTAGATTATGCAGTGTTATTACATCATGAGGTGAAAAGTTATTACATTAATACAAAATGTGGCACTTACAACCCTGCCCCATGAAGCTGAGGTTCATAAAATTCTTTCAACTGATGAGCAACAGTGGGATGTCAAATGAGTTTAATTTATAAGATTAGAAAGATACTTACCCTGGCACTTCAAGTTTCTCATGGTAAAACGTTTCCATCTCAATAGCCCTGTGTGCAGACACATAGTAAAATGATTTGCTTGGTTGAAAATCATGGTTCAGACAGTGAGGATTTAAGATTAAGATAGATTAAGATATACTTTATTTGTCCTTGACGGAAACTTGTCTTGGGGCATGGCACTTATTTTTGCTTTAGCATCTGGCAGTTTAATGCATGGTTAAAACAAACAACAAGTCAATCAGTGAAATCTCACACAACTTACAGACTGGATATTTGACAAACATTTGACAAACTTGTGAGCACCCGTAATCATGCTTTGTCTGGCAGCTGTATGTCTATGGCCAGTGCGTGTGCAATAATAGCTACATAGTCTTTGCGTGCACAGATGCATGTTTATTTGTTTTCCCGTTTTATTTCATGTTATTATGGCCCGAGCCAGTGCCAACGTCACGGTCCGACGACCCTATTGATATTCGAGTGTCCAAAAGAGTCGACATGTAAGTAGTCAACAAGTATCAAGTAACCAAGTAACCAAGTAGGTAATAGATTACTCATGATACCTGGCGCAAAATTCCCCGAAATGCAAATGTTTATTATTATTCCGGATCCCCCTCTTTGAACGCAGTTTCCACCCCTTTCCCAAGACGAGAAACGGAGGACATTCTACGCGCAGGGGGGGAAGGCGTGAAATTGCCATTCTGTGGTGGTCTCACACGTGGGCGTGGCCAAATGGCTCCACAGCGCCCCCTAGACCGCGCATAGGAAATGAGGGTCTGCGTCACGGATTTGCACGAAACTTGGTACACTTGTTAATCAACCCGAGACCTTCAAAACATTTCATAAAATGACATGCTCTAAAACGAACAGGAAGTCGGCTATTTAGCCTCGAAGTCGGTTTCGCCAAAACAAACTCCTCCGCGGGGATTCGCCCCATCGCCTTCAAATTGGGTCCACAACATGTCCCGACCTAGCTGAGCTTATCTTGTGCTCCCCACATCTGTACGTCCAACGGCTTGGCCTTCAGCGGGCCTCAAAGTTTGGCGACTGTTTTGGGCCTCGCCAGCAACATACGAATGGCTCTCACGCCCACATGCTTCATCGTGGACGCTTCCAACTTGGGGCATATGATGAAGGCGTATCACAGAACAATTCGACATATCGTTTGCCTACGCCGCTCATAGCGCCCCCCGGTGGTTACCGAAAACGTACAAAAATTCGTTAAAAATACGAACTTGCCCAAATCGACTTCATTTCACTTCTACTACATGCAGACCCAGATGGTGAAGTTACACGATGAACGCTGTGACCCTACGAGCAACGGCGTCCATGTGGCGGCGCCGCGAATGTGTATCTTCCCAATTTAAAATACGTTTGCGTTTCACGCGCACATATTTCTTCATAGCCACTTGAAACTCAAGGGACATGACGATGGCTCTTCCCCGAACGTTTTGATGTATCGACTTCCTGCCTTGCTCATAGCGCCCCCCGGTGGTAACAGGAAGTAGGTTAAAATTAATTAAAAATCCATAATTGACCCCATCAACTTCGTTCCTCTTCTAATACATGCAGAACCAGTTGCTGAAGCTACATTATGAACGCCGTGAAGCTATGTCTAATGGCGTCTGTGTGGCGCCGCGGCGACTGGCGACTTTTCACCGTCCAATTACGTTTGCCTTTTTCGTGGCTTTAACGAAGTCGTGACGTCATGAAATTTCATCCACAGGACAAGCATGGCGAGCTCTTTCAGTTGATAGTGTTGTTTCCGATAAGCGTGGCAAAAGGCCTCTATAGCGCCCCCTTGAAGATTTTCTGAAATTCCCCATAGACAAATTTCACTTACTTTGTCGTACACATACGAAACTCAACGTACACATGTATCACACCCAAACATACAAAAAGTTGAATTGGAGCCACGCCCTTAACCCAACAGGAAGTCGGCCATTTTGGTTAGCATTTCTTGGACGCAAAACGACCTCCTCCGAGGGACTTCACCCGATTTGCTTCAAATTTGGTACAGGACATCTCCAGACCTAGCTGAGCTTATCTTGTGCTCTGCACGTGTGCACGTCAAAGGGCGTGGCCGCTGTGGCACGGCCAAGTTTAGCGATTCAGCTAAGACGTTTGAAATGGTACCACGCCTACAGATTTGATCGCAGCAGCTCCAAACTTGATGGACATGATGAGGAGCTCAGCCTCAACGATCCAATATCTTACTTGTGTTCGTGGGTCATAGCGCCCCCCGGTGGTTACAGGAAACGTCGGAAAATTTGTTAAAAATACGTACTTCACCAAATTCGCGTAATTTCACCTGTAAAACATTCTCAAGAAGTCGCTGAAGCTATTTCACGAAGACTACGAAGATACGACTAACGGCCCCCTTGTGGCGGCGACACAAATGGCGATACCGCGTGAACACCATCCTCCTAGGGATTTTGGCCGATTCACTTCATATTCGCTACATATCATCAGGAAACCGAGCTGGTCAAACGTTGTAAAAATCTTCCCTCTACGTCAAACGGCGTGGTCGCTAGAGGGCCAGAAAGTTGGCCACCCACTCATTTGGTCACCATCCAATTACGTTTGCCTTCCACGCCCACAAACTTGATCGCAGTCACTTCTACATTTCCAGACGTGGTCAGAGGGCCGCCCTCTACGCCTCCATTTGATCAGCCGCAGCCTCGCTCAAGTCGCCCCCTTGTGGGCGCAGGAAATGACATGTTTTGCGTCGACTATGTCTGATCTGCTCGAAACTTCACAGGTCTGTTCCGGGGACGACTCTGAACGTGACGACCCACGTCCGGCTACAGGCCCCGTGGCGTACGCGGCCCCGGGGGCCTGGGTCGCCGAGTGGCGTGGGTCGCCGAGTGGCGTGAGGCGAGGGCCCGCCATAGCCGCTTGCGGCTTTAATTTTATTTTATAACCACTGTACATTGGAGTATCTTACATACATTCTTTGATGTAGATGTTTTTGTTGACTTTTTCGTGTTGTGATTGTAGATGTATGTTTAAATGTACTGGTTTTAAATGTGGACCCCAGAAAGACTAGCAATGCTCTAGAGCACAGATTATGGGGATCTGAACAAATAAAACATGTGGCCGATACGTGTGCAATAGTGTAGTCAGTGTGCAATCATGTAACCATGCTCTGGGTAATGTAATCATATTCAGTCTGAGCGTGTGTAATTGTATGTCTTATAACTGATGCGTATGAAACCACGAATCATGTCCAATGCTTCCACAATCATATAAATCTACTTATTTTGTTATCGATCGGTCCTCTGTTTTCATGGACTTTTTATGTCAACTGTTATATGTTTGGGGACTTCGGATGAAATGTAGCAACAGTGCTAAGTCTGTTGTATTTACACTGAGTACTCATGTACTCAATCAATATGTATTGTCCCGACTAAATAGACAAAAAAATAAACAAATAAATACACTTTTGACATAAAATACGACAAACTAGAATAATATTTTTACACTTACACACTTACATTCTTCAGGGAAAATTCAACTGGGGGCTGTATTTTCCTAACATTTTAGTGATGTCAAGTCACATTTTTTTTTATTTTTTTTTTATTAATGAACGAATTAAATCATTCATTCATTAATATGTTGTCCTATTATGTAAAGCACTATGAACTGCTTCTGCATGATATGGTGCTATATAAATAATTGAATTAGCTTAGCTCAAACTGAAGTGTATGGGTAGTGTTAGCCTGCCTCCTCCTGAAGTAGCTAATTAGCTTAGCTCAAACACTGGAAGTGTATGGGTAGTGTTAGCCTGCCTCTATCTAAAGCAGCCAATTAGCTTAGCTCAAACACTTGAAGTGTATAGGTAGTGTTAGCCTGCCTCCACCTAAAGTAGCTAATTAGCTTAGCTCAAACACTGGAAATGTATGGGTAGTGTTAGTATTAGATTAGCTTAAACACTGGAAGTGTATGGGTAGTGTTAGCCTGCCTCCACCTAAAATAGCTAATTAGCTTAGCTCAAACACTGGAAGTGTATGGGTAGTGTTAGCCTGCCTCCTACCTGAGCTGACATCAGAATCAGAAGCTGATTTCATTTTAGCTCTAAACTCTGTAAATATATCACTTTATCAACATTTCAAACATGTTTAGGTGAGAAAGTAGCCGTTTAGATCAGCAGTGTGTCGTTAATTTGTCTAAACACCAGCTGTTTACTATTTTGTTGGGACAAATTCGGTGCTACTCAAGCTAGCTGCACTTCCGGTTACTTTCGCAAAATAAAAACACCCGTTACCATTGATGTGCAAGATTGTTTCTGAAAAATAGTAACTAGTAACTAATAACTGTAACTAAGTAAGTAACTGATTTTACTTAAACCAAAAAGTAATGTGTTACTGAGAAAGTAACATTTTTGTTGCTTTAAAACTTTTTTTTTTCCAACGCTCCCACTAACAGACATGAAAACCCCCCTCTAGGGGGGTCTGGGGGCATGGCCCCCCTGGAAGAAAATTTTGAATATTTCATATTTGAAAGCATTAATCTGATGCATTTTGAGAAGAAATGCAAGCAGAATTACAGTACAAGACAGTATGAGTATATAATAAAGTATGGTCACATTATGCTATATAACGTTATTCGTGTTGTCACGACATCAACATTTTCGTACTGGTATCGGTACCAAAATGTTTTTTTGATCATTTTCCAAATACAAAGAGAACACAAAAAATGTAATTATTGACTTTACTTTAATAGCAGATCTTAGAACTATTATGCATCAGTAAATAATCAATCACTGCTGCTGCAGGATTAAAATTGATATTTCTATCAATATTAATCTGAACTCTTCCTAAATGATAACATTAGTGGTCTGTTTATGAATATCAACTTGTTTTCTTTGCATTATTTGAGGTCTGAAAACACTGCATCTTTGTTATTTGGACCAGTTGTCATTTTTGGGAGAACTTGTTATCAGTAGCCTAGTTTATAGCATGAAACACACACGTTCATTTTACCCAAACACACACCTATTGTTTCCCATATGTGGTGCAGCGCCACAGATTCAAGACCAAGCCACAAACTGACTCTGCTTTTTCAAAATTTTCATCAACGCAACATTGTTCCGTTAATTCATCTGAACGGGACAATAAAGTTTATCATATCGTATCGTATTTCTCTGTTCACTCACTCACACAGAGAGAGAGAATCGCACATGCATGCTAGTGGTTCTGAAAACGAAACTTGTCAACCAGCAGTGTTTGCCTTAACGAGTCTGTGGCGGCCCGTCTCTCTCTAGCACGCTGGTGCACACACACAAACACAGGCACACAGACAGGTTGCGTTGTAATGGCTCATTAGGATACAATGTGGCGACTTCACGCTGTGTCAGTGCTGCCGCCGCTCTGGACTGCACAGTACAATTCACAACCCAGTCAGGTGCTGTTGCGCTTGTGGGTGTCATCTTCTTCTAGTTTTTTTTCTCTTCTCAATTGACCCTTCGCGTAAGCCCCACCCCCCTTGGTTACTGTTGCTACGCCAGGCAAGCTCTCACTCCCAGCCATGCTCCTGGCAATATTTGGTATCGATTTCAAAGGAAATATCAGCAAAATTGGCGCCGGAGGATAAAACATCTGTTCAACGACACGACTGGACAGTGTACAGAGCAGCGGTAACTTTACCGTCTATCAACCCACGAAGATTTACGTCATCTCACTGGTTGTCAAACTAAAAGTTTTGGGGCGATTGTGAACCACATACGGCTTCCGCTGCAGTTTTTTTCTCCCGCTGCTGTATCAGTCAGTGAATGCAGTCCCTGCCTGGAGGATCCCTCGCCTGAAAGCCCAGGTAAAAGCCCTAAAGTACAGCTGTCATGTCAGACATGAACGTATGGTTATCCCCATATTTACAGTTGCTCAAAAAAAAAGAAAAAAAGTCCGCTCGTATCTGAACATCTCTATATAGACCAATTTGGCGAAATAACCGTTAGTCGAACGCCGCCATTACTGCGGTGTCAGCTCCCCGTCAGGCAGCTCTGGGCTCAGTGTGCGAAGCGGCCGTTTGAATGCAAGCGCCGAGAAGTGGAGCTTTTCTCTTCTGTAAACATGTCTAGGAAGGCTGGGAGGACATGTGCCGTCCTCGGCTGTTCTAATATCAGCAGAATACAACAACTTTAGACATAATCAGCCCCTTACTGCAGGAGGACTGGCCGTGTTTAGACCGTAACGTTACGTAGCTACAGTGAAGAGCAGCAGCAGCAGCTGCCACCGCTGCCAGCGATGCAGCCACAGCTGACCTGTTGCTACCTGGCTGCTCTCCTTTCTCATCGTTACCTTCACGTCGTGGTGATGGTCTGAATGTCTCACTGATCCTTTCAATATGATATGATGGACGTCTAAAAGCCGGTGTAAAATATGTCCGAGCCTGAGCTCTGAGACGAAGATTGATCCATTTAGAATTTCTGAAGAGTGTCTCTGATGACTAGCATGTTTTACGAGCATGTCGGCTTGCTTGAAGTAAATAAACTTCTCGGTGCATGTTTGAGTCGCCATCTGACGCTGTCTGTGGAAAAAAATTGCGGCTTGAGGGATGTAAACAGCCTAAGCAGCGGAACTTCAATCTGCTCTCATTCAATGCTGCTGTGGCGATGCGGGGACAGACACAACTACCACAAAACAGGAGAAAATAAACTGAAAATCATCAGATTCCTTCTTATAGACCTAAAATGTTAGGAAAATACAGCCCCAAGTATTGAATTTGCGCAGAATTGTCCTTTAACAAATGAGAGAAATTTACATCCAAGAATCCTATGTAGGGTAATTGGGTTTCTTGTTGACATTTTCATTTATTTGACTCTTTTATTTTATTTTATTCTATATTCTATTTTATGACTGCTGTACATCAGAATTATCCCACACTTGATTTTTGAGGTAGATAACAATCTGATTGTACAGTTTTAATGTAATGTATTTGTTGACTGTGTTTCTTCTGTTGTGATTGTAGATTTAAGTTTAAATGTACTGGTTTTAAATGTGGACCCCAGGAAGATTAGCGGCGCTCGAGAGCGCAGCTAATGGGGATCCTAACAAATAAAATAAATAAATAAATAAAAACATGTTGTCAGTGTTTTACTTCCTGAAGAGCAGTAAGTGATTTTATCTGACTTCATACGGTACCTGGCCATGACTGCTTCCAGATCAGATCTGTGGAGTAAAAATAGTGTGAAAATATATTGAACAAAGTGCTGAAGGGTCAACTCAAACACCACACACATCTGCTGAATGTCTTTAAAATGTTTTAGACAAATACTGACCTTGTCTCTGTAAGTGTCTTTCCAAATTCATCCAACCCAGGCACACTGTTAAACACATGATGGATGGTCGATTAAAAGTTGTTTCTTTGGCTGATGAAAACCACAATTGTACAGCAAGTAAAGCCTCAAGCTTTACTATAGAAGTATTAGTGAATTGGGTCTAAATACGGTTAGCAATATTGATATCACATTAAAGATCAATGGAACAATTCTAACTCTAATATCTTTACAATGAGCTGAACTAGAACTTGTAGACATGAGATCAAGAAAGTTTTCAAGAATTTGCAGCGTCACTGAGTTTGCAGATGTTTGTCAACTGACCTAAAAAAAATAATCATAGAGAACAATGAGGCTTTAACTCTGATCCTGTGAAAATACTGCACAATTACAACTCTGAATTTGATGAAAGAAAATACAATACAACCATTCAGACACATTAAATGAGCTATATGTAAGAATGTGGCCAAAAACGGTTACAGCATTCAAATTTGAAACACAGTGATTTTTCTCCCAGCCGTAGCGGCAGCTCAGTGGAAGCAGACCGGAGGCTGAAATGCCACTGACGCTGCCGTGACTGGGAGAGAGGGCAAGGTGGCGCAACATGCCAACACGTACATTCAAAACATAAAGATGATTTGCAGTCTGCAAAAATAATTTTTAGTCTGGCTGTACTATTGTTGTTGGTGAGTTCATCATGTTATATGAACATTATTCCTGAGTCTCTGTGACATATTAGGAGGATTTTACGGCCAGTTGCTTTAGATATCTTACATATTGTACCTAAAATTTATATATTTTCTATATTTACCCATATTTGCTTTCATGTCCACTCATTTTGCCTTGTTGCCTTCCTGTTGCTCCGTCTCTGGGTGGAATGAGGCTAAAGTGAAAGTTACACCAGTATTTATATGAGACTCCACAAACTGAGCAGGTTTGGATGGGACTGTTCTCAGTCTGTCCCTCCCCATGCAATTCTGATAAATACAGTGTAAGGCGGCATTTCAGCACTCTGATCCTTCTGCTGCTGTGAAGATGGACAACTCGTACGTCATCGCCGTTGACTTCGGCACCGCCTTCAGTGGGTATTCTTTCAGTCTAACACCCAGAGGAAAAGAAGTTGATCCACAGTTAAAGCGCTGGGGAGAAGAGTTTTCAAAAGACACCCCAAAGACCCCAACCTGCATCCTTTTCAATGAATATGAAGAATTTCTCAAGTTTGGTTATGAAGCCCAAATGGCTTATGGTGAAATGCATGGTGAGGAGGCAAGAAAACACTTCTTCTTCAGTTGCTTCAAGATGTCCCTCTACGGCACCGTAAGTATCGTGACAATACAAATTGTGTGATATTAAATTTTTTTTTAGGGCCAGGACTTTAACACGTTAATTACGATTAATTAATTACACAAAAAATAATGCGTTAAAAAAATTAACGCATTTTTCACGGGGTGAAAGTGCGCTACATCACACTTAATTCGCATACAGCTGTTTCCATCCCATTCCAATCAACCAAAACCCGGCCATAGCGAGCGTATTTCAGTTTGTGCGAATCAGGGGATTTTAATTCGAATCACGGCGTTTCCATCATCATTTTACGATGCGATACAACTAGATGCGCATCTAAACAGCTGATGGAAACGCACCTACACACAGGTAACTTCCTGTGATTACAGTCTGTGCAGAAGGTCACCCAGCTCACTCATGATCAGCATGCAGTGTTCACGTGATGCCGCGGTGTTCTGAACCAATCAGGTCGCTGATCACCTGCCTGAGTTATTGATCGCTGCTGCTCGCAGAGGAAGAGCAGCAGAGGAGTCGTCATCGTCGGGACTCATTCATTCATTCATCTTTCATTCAGATTGTGCGTCCATGAGACTGTAAGTGTTCAAGTTGTTTTGTTTATTGTTGAGGACGTAAGTTATGTGGTGATTAATATTCGCCCGGGCCGTCCGGTCCGTTTATTAATATGTGACGGCGTCGCCAGAGTTGATTGTTTATATTTGCCGCCTGCTAGGGATAATCAATAATGCACGGAGATTAAGGGACCGTCACTCAATTGTTGCATGCATTTGCAGCGTGCATTGCTTTCAGGGATGTGTTTAATAATTGCATTGTGTTAAATAAATGCATACATTTTCTGTATCAATATTCTTTTATTGATATTTATAAGTGTGTATGTTTATGCCACATTTTATGTTTATCATAATGCATAATTCATTTCTATTTATGTTTCTTTTAATTCTCTGTAGAAACCACAATCACACAAACCAACATTCAAGCATCAGAGAAATAAATGAGTGGCATGGAAATAAGTGTGTGGATCATTGACTGACATTATCATCAGACATCATTACAAGTGTTCTGGCAGGACACCCTGTGGAGATTGCAGTTACACAGTTAGAATAGGGCTGGACGATTAATCGAATTTTGATCACGATTTCGATTTTGGCTCCTCACGATCATGAAAACACTGTAATCGAAGAAAAACGATTACAGTAATGTGCCGCCGCGCGGCGTGTATGCAAATTACTGCGCTGTAAACGCACAGTGAACGCACCTGTGTCGCATGCAGCAATAGCTGTGAGTTTGTGGATCAATTGTGGAACGAGCGATTGACAACATGGCAGAAAAGCAGCCTTATTAGTTGAAAAGAAAGGTAGGACAAGTTCGCTCATTTGGAGACATTTTGGCTTCAAATCATCGGACGTAGAGCAGAAAGAAATTGTTTGCAAAGTGTGTCACGCCGTCGTGTCTGCACCCCCAAACATGTCGGACTATTTTGAAACAAGCCTTGGATAAAGCGCGCCCGTGTGTGCACCTAATACATCCATGGTGTGCACTCAGATCAAACTTTCAATGTAGATATGCGTTACGCACGCGGCGCGCTGCACTGTCGGCGTGCTTGTTTTTTCATGCTCGTTCGCCGCATAGCTCCAGCTGCATGGATCTGCTTCTACCGCCGGTGTAGGTACCAGATCTGCTCGGGTGCCAGATCGGCTCGGGCAGAGCAATGGATTGCTCTGGGCTCGGGCTCCTGCGCTTGCATATGACGTCACGCGTGTTACAAAACGTGATTGGTTGAGACTCGGGAAAGTTGGAGGGAATCATGGAAACACAAATTTGTAGTACTGCTGAACAATGTTTAATAAAGATAGAAAAGTTCGGCTCGTGGGTACTAGGGCTGTCAAAACGAACTTCGCTATTCGAATACAATTCGAATTTTTAAAAAAAAGGAGAACATTCGAGTGCGGAAACTAACGTTCGAACTTTTTTTTTTTTTTTTTTTTTAGCAAATTTTATAGACCATTTCTATGTTTGTAAACAATGATGACGTATATAAAGTTGGAAAGGACGGGTCGTCTCATATTCGGGGTCTAGATATTGTAACCTACATGTGCAAATCAGCGAGTGATACCAAACAACGTCAAGCAAGTCAGAGCTTTTATTTCTCTCTCTCTCTCTCTCTCTCTCTCTCTCTCTCTCACACACACACACACACACGCCAGTGACCTAGAGGTGCAGCCGCATCTGAGGGGACGCGCGTGTGTTGCCGCTTCTCCACTACACAGTTACAGCCTGGCTCTAGCCTACTCGACTCGATTTAGGTCCTAGTTTAAATCACAGCTGAGTTCTTTATAGTTCCTTCGCAGCAGTCGTTGTATCACCCCAATTTCCACCGGGTCCGTCAGCGCGGTGGTCACCGCTGATCGCTCCCTCTCTAATCAACATTTCACCGGTCTCGCCGCGGCACGACTCTCTTTTTTTCTCTCCTTTCGTCAGCTCCAAACTCACTGTTCTGCACCGCGATTACGAAAATTAAATGAAATTCACCCTCTAATGTGGGCTCATCATCACAGATTAGGGTCGTGCTGCAGCCAAACAGCAGCATGTTTTCATTTTGATATGATTTAGTTTATTTACTTTATCCATGTGTTAATAGCGGAGCGGTAAGAAAATCGCCTGCTTGTCTTTTCATGAAGAGTTGTCTTTTTGAGACTTCAAATAGCAGTGTGTGTGTATTTGAATGATTTAACATCAGCTTCTTCATTAAACATCATTGCTTGAATATTTCTGGCATTATGTCTTACCTATTTATAAGTTTTGTATTGATTTGGTAAAACTTGTTTTTTTGGTTATTTGGTTGAAGCGCCCTCTAGTGGACGCGGGACGTAGGCCTAATAATAAGATGGTATCGGTGTATATAATGATGTAATTAAAAAAACAAAAAAAACATTAAAATATTCGAATATTATTCGAATATTCAACATAAGAAGCATTAGAAATTCGAATATGATTTGAGGGGAAGATTGAAAGCCCTAGTGGCTACCACGAAGCTAATCAGCTCCCCTCCCTCCCCCTCCCCCGCCCCCCCACACACCTCGGGACCCGTACTACCCTTGTTCTTCGTGTATACTCATTTGTGTTTGTGTGTGTCTGTGTTAGTGTTAGCTGTCTATGTTAGTGTTAGCTCCGTGTTAGCACTAGCCCAACGTTAGCAGCGCCAAAGTCCGTTTGTGAAAGAGCTTAGCAAATTTTGCCGAACATTTTGTGTTTCCATGGTTTCCTCCAACTTTCCGAGCTTCAACCAATCACGTTTTGTGACATGCGCGACGTCATCTGCAAGCGCAGCAGCCCGAGCCGATCTGGCACCCGAGCAGATCTGGTACCTACACCGGTGCTGTGTCGCCGTTTGAAAGGCGAAGGCGCGTAGGCAGAGGTGGGTAGCCTCTAACCTCATGAACGCAGCTCAAACAGCACAGTGACGCTTTGATAAACACACCGGATCCGCGCTGGTCCACAATATCCTCCCGTGTTTTAGCCGGTCGCTATCAGAGCTTCATTTAAAAAAAAACAAACACTCGTTGCGGTGCAGAACAGCGGAGTTTCCCACTGCAGCTGATCAGCTGGCATGTGGTCAGGGCGTAGCTACAGACCTGTCACTGTCACAGGTGCATTTCATTCTTATAGGACTTCAACCTCAAAGCTCTCTGTCCTCAGACAGCTCTGACCTGTCCCTGAACATCACACAGGGACAACATGGAGCTCTCTGTGTGATTGGTTAGGCCTACTGAGTGTTATTGTTTATATAAGTTCAGTTAAATACAGTTTATCATCATAGTGGCAGGAAAGATCATTTCATCTGTGTATCAAATATTGTGTTGGTCAAGAATAAGTTAAAACAAAAAAAAGTTGTGCAATAAAATGGTTAACAGTGATGTGCGCTGGATGAAATGCACTGTCCTTCTGATCAAAGATGGCCCATCAGATTTTGTAGCTACAGTACTGACCCACCCAGAATTAAAGTTCTGCCTATGCCAGACGTGATGTAGAATGTGTATAGCATTATAGAAGAGAAACACACTCCTTTCATGTGCTGTGATTTTCATGTCTGGGATTGTAATTGGGATGGATAGATATACTATGTGCCTAGCATTAGCCATGTATCTACTTTCATACAGAAATTCTAGTGTCAAAACACTCCAAAAAGCATCATTTGCATATTAAAATCACAAAAATTTTCTCCCGGGGGGGGGGGGGTGCCCCCGAACCCCCCTACATTGGTTTGGCTTTTCGGACCTTGTCACCTTTTTTACTCGCCGGAGTTTGCAGGTCTGTGCAATAAACACTTTTTTTTTAAGTGAATGAATAATCGTGTTTATTAATCGTGATTTCAATGTTTATTAATCATGATTTCAATATTAATCAAAATAATCGTGATTATTATTTTTTCCATAATCGTCTAGCCCTAAGTTAGAAAGAATCAGTTCACCTTCATTCAGAGGTCTCATCAGTACTTCTTCACACAGTCAAAGACACACACAAACACATCAAAACACACAAGTAACTTTCAAATGCGCGCGTAAGCGTGCACTCCTGCCCCGAACTCTATCACAGGCAACTTCATGTGATTACACACACAGTCATATCGAAAGATGATCATGTGTCTGATCAGCTCTGTCTTGACCTTAAGATCGTGGCTTTGATTCCCATGTTGACAGAAATGGTTAGAACGGCAGTAGCTCCCGGTGCCCTTTCAAAATTTCCCAGGAGGAAATTTTCTAGTTCTACTTTTCCATCTTGTTTAAACATGTCACACATGACTTGGTAACCCTACAAGCACATGAACATCTTGTCCCTCTGACAGAAACTGAACAGGGATGTGACGATCAAAGCTGCAAACGGGAAGTCAATGAAGGCCCTGAAGGTTTTCGGAGCAGCTTTACAATACATGAAAGATGACGCCCTGGAAACTATCCAGACCAGCACACAGGGAAGGAAGTTCATTGCCTCCGACTTCACCTGGGTGCTGACTGTCCCCGCCATCTGGGATCCTTCAGCTAAACAGTTCATGAGAGAAGCTGCAACCGAGGTAACGCTGAAAACATCAAGTGTTGGGAAATGTGCAGTAAAAGTTTTGGTTTTGAAAAGGACTGATGAGTCTTTCTCTTGAACATCCAGGCTGGTATTGTGACTGAAGAAACTAAAGACAGGCTGCTCATTGCACTGGAGCCAGAGGCAGCCTCAGTCTGGTGTAAGAAGCTGCCACCTGACGGTTTCATCGCACAAAACCAGGGAGGAGACACATTGGACCAAACTCCAGGAACACAATATGTTGTTGTTGATTGTGGAGGTAGAGAGAATCTTTATTGTCATTATTCTAGATGATGAAATTGTCCTTGGACCCACGGCTTAAAAATACAAACATACAGTACAGTAATAAATAGAATAAAAATAGAAAAAAATACACAATTTAAAGCAGAAGTAAGTGGTCCGGTCGTTTTCGCTAATGCTGCGTTCCAGGCAGGCTTTTGAAATCGTAAATTACAGCTTCAAGTCACAACTTACGACTTTGTAGCGTTCCAGGTAACCCACTCGTGTTTTTCCGACCTGTTTTACCGGTGAAAGTCACTATAACAGCCACTCGTAACTTCCGACCGGTGAACTCGTACCAGATCGAACTGGTACCACTTCACGGTCGGAAAAATACGAGTTTCCTTGAACGCACCATAACAGTCCCCGTCCCTACGTCGCCACATTCACGGCGTTCCTTGGCTGCACACACAGCCCTGCATGCCGTTCTCTCTCCTCATTGGATAAAAACTGTAGGATACGATAAATGTTTTCTCCTCGGCTCAGAGCAGAGCAGAGTGACTGACAGACCCGTGTTTTGGTCCAAACACTCTATGTAAGTGATTGCTGTCGGAAGATATAACTATTTAAGACTTATATTAACACAAATATATCACTTACTTCTGCTTTAAGAAAAAGATGCAACAGAGATGTTTGCACAAGTATATGGGGTGGCTGGGGATGAGGGAGTAAAGTGCATTAATGCAAGTCTGAGTGTGTCTGAGGGACAGTACGTGTGTGTGTGTGTGTGTGTGTGTGCGTGCGTGCGTGCGTGCGTGCGTGCGTGCGTGCGTGCGTGCGTGCGTGCGTGCGTGCGTGCGTGCGTGCGTGCGTGCGTGCGTGCGTGCGTGCGTGCGTGTGTGCGTGTATGCCACTACTGCAGAGTTTTTCGGCGTTAAAATAATGTTTCCAGACTCATTGCAGTGGTATAAAAATGGTTCATAGGATGAAGGAGCTGCTGCCGCGGTCTGAGCGGGGTCGCGTCGGCTGAAACCGCACTATGTAACTTCCCTGCCCCCCCTACTCCCCCCTCCCTCTGCGTTGAGGGAGAGAGGAGGTGGGTAAAAGCAAAACTCCGGTCGTTGTCACCGTTGCTGCTGCTGCCCCCCTCTCCCTCCCACCCCCAACCACCCGCCACACAGTCTCCTTGCAAACATGTGGGAAATACTGTCGTTTATTAATGGTAATCAGCGGTCTGGCTGCAGGTTTGAGCAAATAAAATGTTGTGAATACACCTCGTCGGACTCACAAGCAGTCTCTCGGCTGGACCGCGGCAAAAATAAAAAATAAATAAATAAAATAACCCTGTGGTCCAACCTGATGCAATGTTTAATTAGAATTTCAATAATAGAAAAAATCATTTGTGAATTTGAGATTTACCACCATGGATCAAGCAGAAAATCAGCCTTTGTAAAAGTTGAAGTAACAGTTTATAAATACTCACATGAGTCTGCAGCGGCTATTGTTCACCTCTTATTCTTGTCATTCATGTTTTTTTGGGGGGGCATTTTTGGCTTTATGATAGCTCAGTTGAGACAGACAGGAAACGGGGAGGCAGAGATAACGCCCGATGCGGGATTCGAACCAGGGCCGACTGCAGCGAGGACTGCAGCTCTAACCACTACGCCATGCGACGCCCCTTGTCATTCATGTTTTAATAATAGGAACGATGCCTAAGGTCAACACCTGCTAAGACAGACGTTTGGACTTTATGTAGCTAAATAACTTTGTCTCAGTCCGTGACTGTGCTGGCTTCATAGACAGCTGTTAGACCACTCGAGCCAGCTGTGGCCACGAGTTATTACAATGTTTCCATTTTGTTGCTTTTGTGTGTCTTCTTTTTCTCACAACTTAATATTGATTATTGAATAACGTAACATCATAAATCTCTCGCCGCTGTGTAGCCTATTCCAGTTCATCACGTCTTATAATATAATATATTATAATCTATAATTTGTAATAATATAATATAATATAATAGTCTTATAATGTTACAGAAAACCTGCATGTTTTTTCTCCTCAAGTTCCTACACTAGGCTATAAACTGTAGACATATAGGGCCCCTCTCTATCAAAAATTCCAGGGCCTATTTTTTGTCCCAGTCCGCCACTGATTTCATTTGATGTGGGTGGAACCGGGGGAATTATTTAAACCAGGATATAGCGGCCTATGGTGATCAGCGAGCGGTGGAGCAGGGCAGGGGCGTAAAGTGGGGGGCCCCTTGCCCTCCCCATTCCGGCGCCATTGATGGTAATAAACACTGGATGCGCTGGCTGATAAGTTTCGTTTTCGTTAAGTTTTGTTTTTCCCCCCAGACGATAGCACTTCTCAACCAGATGGTGGAAGTCTTGATCTGATAGAGCGGCGCCTGTGGGCGGGGCCAAATGCCTCTACAGCGCCCCCTTTAAATTTTCAGAAACCCCTCCCCATAGGGGTTTTTTTGGAGTTGGAACATGAAAATCGGTACACATGTGTAAGTTGTCAAGGCGAACAAAAAAGTCTCTTGCACCATTGGTCTACTCCAAACAGGAAGTCGGCCATTTTGATTTTACTCGCCATTTTGCCGTGATTTCCACACTTAGTACTTTAATCAACTTCTCCTTGGGATTTGGTCCGATTCACTTCAAATTGGCTACAGACCATCGAGATGCCATGCTGATCATTAGATGTGCAGCTCAGATCTCTACGTAAAGGGGCGTGGCCAACATGGCGCCGCCATTTCTGATCCATCGCCATGCATATTCAAGCAGCTCTCTCTCCTACATACTTCATCCAAACTGCTTCAAACTTTCTGTACATGATCAGAGCCCCATGTCGCTACCCGATCTGCGATGCTACCCGATTTGTAACAGCCACGTACGGCAACTCCACTTGGACAAACTTAGTTGAATTGACTTAGGTCTTGTGATCACTGTCCTCTCTCTGTGCCCTATGTGCGTCGCCAGAGACGGTTTATCTTTTTATTTTTTTTAAAACAAACTTTATTAGCAATGTAAATTGAGGGTTCGTTGTGGTGGTGTGGATCTTGATGCTCAGAAAACAGGAACAGAGGCGGACTTTACTCTCGCCGGCCTCATCACCGTGACAACCACAAACAATCACAACTACCACAAAACTCACTGAATAAACGAGTTTGCCGCGGCGTGTTGTGACGGACGTCCGCGGTTTTACTTTAAAGAAATCATTTTCACAGTATCATATTGTAAATTTACAGAACTTTAAGCAGACTTCGACTTCCACTTGTACGCAAATCGGGCAAATGAAGTTTGTCCCAGTGGAGTCGCCGTAGGCAGCCGTCCAAGATGGCGGCCGGTCTGCGCATGCGCAGATCAGTTTTGTTACAAATCGGGTAGAGTTGCAGATCGGGTAGTGACACCCCTCCCTCAACGTCTCCATGTGCTCATAATAAAATCTCACTCATGTCGCCCCCTTGTGGAAACAGGAAATGCAGTGGTTTACATCAACATTGTGCTTTTGCTCCAAACTTCACATGTTTGATCAGGGTCAGCCCCTGAACACCCCTACCCGCATCTGGCTTTATAGCGCCACCTGGTGGACGAACAACACATTGCATTTTCTTGCTCCCGCAATGCTTTTTCGCCTTTCTCGCTTCACGCCACGGCCCCCGCGCGGGTTAGGGTTAACCCTAACCCTCGCTTTCAGACCAACAGGAAGTCGGCCATTTTGATTTGAAATTTTGACCTTTTTGACCTATCTCCTCCTAGGGATTTCGTCCGATTGACTTCAAATTGGCCACCGGGCATCGAGATGTCATGCTGATCAAAAGTTGTGCTCTATAGGTCTCTAGGTCAAAGGGCGTGGCTTCTGCGGCCTTGAGAATTTTGGCGACTTTTCGTTTGCTCGCCATTTCACCTTCGAACACCTATAACTCACACATACTTTATCCGATCAGCTTGAAACTTGCTGGAGATGATGCTGGCTCCGCCCTGAACGTCCCGATGTATTGTTTTACCACGTCACTCATAGCGCCCCCCGGTGGTAACAGGAAGTGGCCAGGTTTTCCTTTAACGTGTACTGATGGCACATACTTGACCCCATCAACTTCATTCCACTTCTAAAACATGCAGAACCAGTTGGTGAAGCTACACCATGAACGCTGTGAAGCTACGAGCAATGGCGTCCGCGTGGCGACGCGGCGACTGTCGCCCCTCGCCATGAAATTACGTTTGCCCTTTTGATGGCTTTAATTAACTTGTATCATCATAAAAATTGATACACAGGTCGAGGGTGGGATGGTCTTTGATCTGATAGGGCGGCGCCCGTGGGCGGAGCCAAATGCCTCTACAGCGCCCCCTTGAAATTTTCAAAAGTATATCCATTGGGATTTTCAATTACTTTGGCGTAGACCTACGAAATTCGGTACACATATGTACCATACCCAGATATACAAAAAAGCCTGTTAATGTCATGGTGAAATGTCAACAGGAAGTCGGCCATTTTGAAGTGGTCGTTTTTGGCGCCAAATTAACTCGTCCGAAACGGTTCGCCCGACACGCTCCAAATTTGATAGACAACATCTTCAGACCTAGCTGAGTACAGCTTGTGCTCCGTAGGTCGATAGGTCAAAGGGCGTGGCCTCCAGTGGGTGCCAAACATAGGCTTGATCGCCACCCAAATTCAGTTGGCTGTCACGCCCACATGCTTTATCCTATCAACTTCAAACTTGCAGGAAAGTACGACAGTGAGTCACTGATTCGCCTGATTTATCAATATCCCACTTTACTCAAAGCGCCCCCCGGTGGTAACAGGAAGTGACCATTTTTTACATTACAATCTTTAACTCCTCCCACAAATTTTGCCCGAACGACTTCAAATTGGCTACAGGTCACCGAGATGCCATGCTGATCCAACGATGTGCTCCATAGGTCTCTACGTCAAAGGGCGTGGCTTCTGTGGCCTTGTCAATTTTTAGCGACTTCACGTTTCCTCACCATTTCACCTTCAAACAGCTCTAACACCCACATACTTCATCCTATCAGCTTCAAACTTGCTGAAGATAATGATGGCTCCACCCTGAACACTACGATGTATGGTACGCCCACTTTACTCAATGCGCCCCCTGGTGGTAACAGGAAGTGACCTGGTTTACACTTACATTGTCCGATTTAATTCAAACTTCAGGTGTTTGATCCCGGTCAGGCCCTGATCACACCTACCCACATCTGGCTTCATACTAATGCGCCCCCTAGTGGTAACAGGAAGTGACCTGGCTTACACTTACATTGGCCGATTTAGGGGCGACATTGGCGAATAGGGAATTTCGCTTACTTTGTCGTAGACAGACGAAATTCGGTACACATATGTATCTCACCCCGATATACAAAAATGCCTCTTAGCGTCTTCGTGAAATGTCGACAGGAAGTCGGCCATTTTGGATTGATCATTTTTGGCGGGAAAATAACACGTCCAAAACGATTCGCCCGACCGGCTTCAAATTTTACACGGAACATCTTCAGACATAGCTGGATAAAACATGTGCTCCGTAGGTCGATAGGTTAAAGGGCGTGGCCTCTGGTCGGCGCCAAAGTTGGGCTCGATCGCCACCCAAATTCGGTTGGCTGTCACGCCCACATACTTTATCCTATTAACTTCAAACTTGAAAGACATTACGGCAGTGAGTCCCTGATTCGCCCAATATATCAATATCCCACTTTACTCAATGCGCCCCCTGGTGGGAACAGGAAGTGACTTTTTTTACATAAACAAGTTAACTCCGCCCACAGATTTTGCCCGACCAGCTTTCAGCAATTGGCTACAGACCAGCGAGACGCCATGCTGATGTTATCTTGTGCTCCGTAAGTCTCTACGTCAAACGGCGTGGCTGTAGTGGCTTCCGAAAGTTTTTCGCCTTTTTCTTTGCTCGCCATTTCAACTTTGAGCAACTGTCACGCCCACATACTTCATCCTATCAACTTCATCATTGCTGGACATGATGATGGCTCTGTCCTGAACGTTTCGATGTATTGATATCCCACTTGACTCAAAGCGCCCCCTGGTGGTAATAGGAAGTCACTTGCATTACAAAAACATTGACTCCGCCCACAAATTTAGCCCCATCATACTGAAATTGGCTGTGGACCACTGACATGCCATGGTGATCAAAGTGTCAAAGGGCGTGGCTGATTTGGCTTCACAAAGTTTGCCGCCTTTTTGTTTGCTCGCCATTTCACCTTCGAACTGATGCTCCGCCCACACACTTCATCCTATCAACATCATTCTTGCTGAAGAATGACGGTGACTCCGTTCTCAGCGTTTTGATGTATAATCTTCCCATGTGCCCCTTAGCGCCCCGTGGTGATAACAGGATGAGTCCTGCTTGGCGCCTTTATTTTTCCTCGCCATTTCGCCTTACAGCTCCTGCCATGCCCACATACTTCATCCTATCAACGTCTACCGTGGTGAACATGACGATGGCTCCGTCCTGAACATTTTGATGTATAGACTTCCTACGTATGCCCACCGGTGGTTGCAGGAAGTGACACTGCTTTACACATTCACTTACATGGGCAGATTCAATTAGAATTTAACAGGGCTCAGTCAGGTCAGGTCAGTCAGCCACTGAACAAACCTAATACAAATACTCCCCCCGGTGGCCATGACCTGCTTTACACTTACATTACACTTACAAGGCTCCACCGCCCACATATTTCATTCTATCAGCCTCAAACTTGCTGAAGATGATGATGGCTCCACCCTGAACGCTCTGATGTACGCCACACCCACTTTACTCCATGCGCCCCCCGGTGGTAACAGGAAGTGACCTGGTTTACACTTACATTGTCCGATTTAATTCAAACTTCAGGGGTTTGATCCCGGTCAGGCCCTGATCACACCTACCCACATCTGGCTTCATACTAATGCGTCCCCTGGTGGTAACAGGAAGTGACCTGGCTTACAATTACATTGGCCGATTTAGTTCAAACTTCAGGGGTTTGATCCCGGTCAGGCCCTGATCACACCTACCCACATCTGGCTTTATACTAATGCGCCCCCTAGTGGTAACAGGAAGTGACCTGGCTTACACTTACATTGGCCGATTTAGTTCAAACTTCAGGGGTTTGATCCCGGTCAGGCCCTGATCACACCTACCCACATCTGGCTTCATACTAATGCGCCCCCCGGTGGTAACAGGAAGTGACCTGGCTTACACTTACATTGGCCGATTTAGTTCAAACTTCAGGTATTTGATCCCGGTCAGCCCCTGAACGCTCCTACCCGCATCTGGCTTCGTAGCGCCACCTGGTGGACGAACCACAGATTTGCATTGCTTTTTCGCACTTCTCGCTTTGCGCCACGGCCCCGCGGTCGCATGGGTTGAGAGAGGGCCGACAACGCCGCTTGCGGCTTTGATTATTATTAAAGCCTCTAACCACTTGATCGTAATCACTTCAAAATTTCGATACGTGATCTAGGGTTAGGGTTAGGGTTAGGGTTAGGGGGTTAGGGTTAGGGTTAGGGTTAGGGCCCTGTGTCTGTACAGTTATTGGTCAGATTCTTTTTGTGTTGCAGGTGGAACTATTGACATGACTGTTCATGAGGTGCTGGAAGGAGGAGCCCTGAAGGAGCTGGAGAAGGCCTCAGGAAACGACATGGGAGGACAAACTGTTGACAAGAAGTTCAAAGAGTTCCTCAGAGAAATCTTCTGTGATGGCGTCTGGGATGAATTTGAGAGAGAGTTTCCTAGTGAGGTTCAGAGAATGATGTACGATTTCACAGTTCTAAAAAAACAAACAGAGAAAGACGTTCAGATGACCTGCCCATATAATCTGGGAGAAATTGCTAGGAAAAAGAAAAACATGGACGAGTTCTTTGAAAGAGTGCAGGGAGCTTCCTGGAACAGCGGGTCAATCAAAATCACAAAGGGGAAGATGAAGTCCTTCTGCATTGAGTCTCTAAACAGCATCACAAAGATTCTCAGAGAAATCTTAAAGAAAGACCTGAGCATTGAGTTCATCGTGTTGGTGGGGGGCTACGCTGAAAGTGAGATCCTCCGTCAACACATCATCAGGGAATTCAAGCAAAACTGTAAAGTTCTGTGTCCTGCTAGGCCCCAGGAGGCGATTGTAAAGGGAGCTGTGATGTTTGCAACAGACCCAGCAGTGGTAGCATCTCGCAAAAGTGCCTTCACTTATGGGACCAGTACCTCTAAGCGGTTTGATAAGTCCAAGCACAAGGTGGAGAAGAAATTCACTACCACGTGTGGAGAAGTTCGGTGTACAGATATCTTTAAGAAACTTGTAGATATTGATGAGGATGTGTGCTGGGATGAAACCAGAGATTACACCTTCTGTCCTGTAGAGGCCGATCAGACATGTATGAGTTTCAGATTTTATCAAACAGCCAGAAAATCAGTTCCATTCTATGTGGATGAGAAGGGAATGGAGAAAATCGGCTCATTGTCTGTTGACATGCCAGACGTTACAGGTGGCAAGGATCGTGAAGTCAAACTGGAGATCAGGTTTGGCTTCACAGAAATGATAGCAACTGCTACTGACATGAAGTCCAAGGCAACGGCTTCAGTCAAGCTCGACTTCATGACTCAGGAGTGAGAAATGTTTCAGCAAACACAGCTGGTGAGAGTTGGGTCAGACAGTTCTAGAATCACTAAGTGTCTGGAATCAGATATACTTTGATCATTTTTCTGGTATAATGATATATTTGATTTCAGTGAGTTAAGTTTTGTTGTTAAATCACAGAGAACCTTTAAAGCAGATATCAGTGGCACGGCCGTTTTGTCTAACGCTGCGTTCAAGGCTTTTGAAACCGTAAGTTACAGCTTCAAGTCACGACTACGACTTTGTAGCGTTCCAGGTAACCTAGGTAACCAGTAACTGGTGTTTTTACCGTCCTGTTGCCTGTGAAAGTCACTATAACGGCCTCTCGTAACTTCCGACCCGTGAACTCGTACCAGATGGAACCGGTACGACTTCACAGGAAGGAAAAACACAAGTTAGGAGTTTCCTTGAAGGCACCATGAGTTAGCAGCCCCCGCCCTCGTCAGGCATCTATTGGTCCTCGTGCTACGTCACCACATTCACGATGCAGCGATGCATCCCTTGGCTGCACACACAGCCCTTCATGCCGTTCTCTCTCCTCATTGGAGGAAAGTTTTCTCCTGGTTTACAGCAGAGCAGAGTGACGGAGAGACCAGACACTCTATGGAAGTGATGCTGACCATGGAAAATAGGAACATTTAGGACGAAGAGGAATTAAAACATTCCACTGATATCTGCTTTAAATCAAGATATATTTGGGTAAACATAGAGTTGAATATGTCTAATGTTTTACTGTAATACTGATGAGGCAGTACTTTCCATGGTATGTCAGGGATCTATAGAACAGATTCTATGTGGGCTACATATTTATACGTTTTTTTTATTTAACCTTTATTTATCCACATAAAAGCCCATTGAGATCAGGATCTCTTTCGCAAGGGTGACCTGGCCAAAAAGGTCAGCAGGATGAAGCATATCAGCAATACATGTCAACACAGAATTACAAAGAATAACAAATGGAATAAAACATACAGAATTTAGCGATTTCAGAGATGCAACAAATGGCACAACAAACAAATAATTTAAGATTTGAAACACATTGTGATACAGTAGGGCTGGGCGATATGGACCAAAAGTCATATCCCAATATATTTAGTCTGAATATAGCTATACGATATATATCCCAATATTGTTCTGCAAAGTGAGAGCAAATGTTCAGTAAAAGTTAAGGCCAAATATGACAAGTCACAGGTAGTTTTATTGAAACCGGCTATTTCTGTGAACAGTTGAAAAATTAAATGAATAAATAATAAACAGGTTTCTTAACCTGGTTCATGAATAAATGTTCAGCTGCTCAAATAACAAAATGTAAACATAAATACTGCCTGACAAGAGTATCTTTTTTTTAATCAAAGTAATGGAGTAATGGAGTTTAGAAGGCGTGATTGCATAAGGACTCTTCTAAGATCAATGTTAAAAGTTGGCTGGAAATTTGAAAATATTGTCATTATCATTTTTGTTTTATTATCTTATTAGTTTTATTATAAGATATATAATATATCTTATAATATATATAAGATCTCATAGAAAGGCACTCTTGAAATGTTGTTCAACCAATCACAAAAAACTGTTTAAATAAATATCAATTGTCTGCACTAAAAACTAAAAAACAACAACTGGCTTGTGTCTCTGTTGAAGTGTAGCGTTATTTCTCTGATTTTTTTTATTTCAATCTGTAGTCACGTGACACTCACGGATTCATGGTTTGGATCAGAGTGAAAACAAACGTGTCTAAACCATGGTTGTATTATTATCATAGATCCATTGTGTAAACGCGAACCTCACGAGCTGAATCTGGTGAAAGCACCGCGGCTTACAGGAGTCTGGAGCTCTGACGCTGCTGCAGGGGATGGCATGCTAACGGATAATAACGGCTAACAGCTAACAGCCATGCTACAGCTGGCTGAGCCTGTGCTCTAGAGCCGCAGCTCGGCTCGTTAACGGCAACGAGGTCGACATGGACTCGGTGCATTCCTCTCAGTCAGCTGGTAAAGCAGCGGTCTGATAAGCATGAAAAAATAGGAAGAGGAGGGGTGGCGGCGCAGAGCGCCTAGTGTTAGTGTTTCTTCTAGTGTTTCTTCTTGGATTGGCAGCATTGTAACTTGCGACATGGTCATCATGGTATCTTAGATTAGGTACATTATGTAAACCAGCCATCAAAAAGCTCTGATCGCACATATAAACATCTCAGTGTGGAGAGCTCCAGATCAGCAGCCTGAATGGAGGAAGGATCAGCGCAAATTTGAACTATATCGATATGTGCGAGATGGTCCAATTCCATATCCCATTAAAAAACATATCGATATATTTTTTATATCGATATATCGCCCAGCCCTATGATACAGTACAAAATATGTAAAAATAGTTTCATGAAAATGATTCATAAGCCATTTTTTCTGGCAAAAACAACAGGGTGCAAAATAGTAGCTGAGGCAGTATACAACAAAAAGCCTTAACTTTAACTTTTGTGTCAATTTGAGAAAATTTGTAACCAAGACACCAGGGGCTGTATTCACAAGGAATCTTAGGGTTAAAAGTAGCTCCTAAGGACCGAATTTAGGAGCAACTCCTAAAAGAAAATAGGCGTGTCAGTTTTAAATTTAGGACTCCTAGTTTTTAAAAATAAGAGTAATTCACAAAGTATTTTAATCCTAAAAGTAGCTCCTAAGTCAGGGAGAGCTTAAAAGTCCTGGTGAGGACTCCTAACTCAGTAAGACCTTCACAAAGAATCGGAAACGGCTGCAGCCAGGTAAATGTTTTGGAGATAATGGAGGACTGCGAATTGCTGCAGAGGGGGCGGGCGGGGTTGCAGCACCTGCCCCTTTGCCCTTTGATGCCCAAAGTGCCATTTTGTCTGTGTGTTGTTGTTGCTTTTTACGGCAACAATATACACAACATTTTAGCTATAAAAACGGGAGTAGTGACGGTGACAGACTGTCCAATAACAACAATAACTGCGACCGCTGCGATGCAGTTGTGCTGATGTGAGTCAAAAATATAGGGGGGAGGTAGAGGCATCGCCAGCACTCAACAACCAATCACAGTGTTAAGCGCCTCTAATTCGTGCATGAGAATTGATGTAATCCATAGCAACGGGGCATCACCAGGACGTCACTCTTAGTTTGCTCTTAGTGATTTATCCTTCATAAGAGTAGGTCTCAGCGGCTTTGTGAATAGCTTTTAAGAAAAAACTCCTACGCAAAAACTTTTAGCGCGAGTTAGGAGCTCCTAGCGGTAAGATGAAAGATTTTGTGAATACGTCCCCAGATCTTATAAGGGGTTCTCAACCTTTTCCAAGCGGGGCCCCCCCTCAAGCTGATTCAATGCAGTTGGGCCCCCCCACCCAGCGCCACCGACTCTTCACCAAGTGTGCATTTAAATTGTTTTAATTTGTCGCCTCGGAAGGAACTTTGCGTTAAAAATGTTTCTTTGATATTCCATATGATTCTGTTTACCACTGAGGATAATGAAAAAAGAATTGCAGTTTTTATTATTGAAATGAGAACCAGAAGGCACAAGGGCAACGAAATCCCAGTAGGTGTGAATATATGGCTGCAAACTCAGAAGGAGTGAAAAAGGTGAGTCACCAAACCCCTGTAGGGGGGTCTGCCCCCCCCCCCCCTCAAGAAAAAAAGTGATTTTAACACATAAATGAAGCATTCTGGTGGTTTCTGAGAAGAACATGAAGTGAACATTTGTTTCAGATAAAAAGCACATTGAGTAGCTACTGACTGAGGTTCCTATCATTGTAAGGCAGCTATTCCTTTCTGGCTTGTGGCCCCATTGTGACATCACAACCCCCAGTCACATGCATTCATGTGATAGCAGCTGCCAATCATGTATCAGCTCAGATATTTTAATATGCTGCATTTTAGGTGAACTGGATTTATATTTATGTTTTAACCATAATTTTAAAAATTAGTTAAAAATGTTTTACTATTTATTTTTATTGTAGGCATATAGGCCTACAATAAAAATATTTTTTTTTATTATATCTTATTTTTCCAATTGCTAAACATTTCAGGGGACCCCATTTGAATTCCAGGCGAGGTTGAACAACACTGTTGTAAGGTAACAAGGCAAGAATGGCTGGAGTGTATGAAACTGTAAACTTAACTCAGAACATGGGGAGCAAAAACATAGGGATCTGGACCAGCCATTCAAGGGCCCGTTTGCTCTGCTATGGGGGGGACATGTCTGTGCAGCGCTGCACCGGGGACATGCACGGAGGGGGAGGCGGGGGAGAGAACTAAACTGAATGCGCGCCACCACGTCCGCTAGGACCGCGTTCACTCGGGCCAACAGGTCCGCTCGTGTCTACAGCGGCGGGAGCATAGAAGAATATTTACTTACTTAATGTCTCTGGGCAGGAGACCCAACGCTCCGTGGCGTATCGCTGCCTCCATAGTGACGTGAACGGGCTCATACGCGCAGCAGGCCAGGGTTGCCAGTGCGAAATACTATATCCCCCACTACCTTACTTTTTTCTTTCCGTGATTAGCGGGAGAAACTACCGACTGGGGGATGACCCCCACCTTCCCGTCCTGTGCTCGCGCCCCCCCGGGAGAGTGTCCACGCCCCCCCAGGGGGGCGCGCCCCCCAGGTTGAGAACCACTGTGCTAAACAATGAATCCCATAATCTCCACTAGTAGTGGTGCTGACGGTGCTGCTCTAATGAATGCTGTAACAGCGCCATCTGGTGGCTGCCAGCGTGTGTGGTGAGGTCACTGTGACTGCTGCTGCTCTTCCTCTCACCACCAACATCAGTCACCAACCTCCAGACCACGTGGCCTCGGCCTCGGGCTGCAGCCAACGCTTGTTTTGATCATAGATTCATCTGTCGAGTATTTCTTAGATTAATCTGAATTTTTTTAAAGCACAAATGTTATTTACATTGTAGGGAAGAGAAGAACGAGGAGACGAGTTGGTTCAGTTTGAGTCGCTGGCATCATTTCTTTCTTCCTCCCTAACTATTCTATCTGTTATTCAGGATCACAATGTTATTCCAAATGGACAATATTAGTGAAAAAAATGCACAACAAGTTAAATTATTAGAACGGCCCAGAGATGTTAAACTAACAATACATTAAAAATAATGATAAAACAAACAAAGATGCGGTGACAGCTGCCTACAGCAACTCCACTGGGACAGAATTCATTAGGGCGCTGCCTGATCTGCTTAAGCAGAAGTCTGCAGCATGTTGACATCCAGAGGAAAACTGATCATTTGGATCGACGTTAGCTCAACAACCTGACGTTAGCTCCAGGAGTTGAGCTGAGTTGCTCCAGGAAGTGACTCACATGAAGGAGGGGGTGTTGGTATTTGAACAGGTGATTTTAAACATCAGTCACCGCGGCAACAGGCTGGACCCTCCGGTCACACTTTCCTGCATGTCCCCCGTCCTGTCATCTCATGAAATAAGAAGTAAAGGATCAAAAGCCAAAAAGTCTAAGTAAAAACCATATAGCCTAGCATAAACATTAATCAAAGCTCTAAGAAACTGTGCACTTGTTCATCCAGGTGGCGTCCGTAAAAATAAAAAGCAAAAACAGCTTCAGTCCAGCTCCAGCAGCTCTGCTCAGTGTTCTGGTCACTTCACTTCAACAGGATCCAATGTGTCTGTTCTGTGCATCAGTGTCTTTTTACTACTACTACTACTACTACTACTGCTACTACTACTACTACTACTACTACTACTACTACTACTACTACTACTACTACTACGACTCAGGTAGGTGAGGAGTGTGTGTCTTATCTGTCCTCAGTGTGAGATTCAGACCTGGTTAGCTCCAGGAGGTTCTGCTGCCGTTGCACCAGGAAGCTGTCTCTCTGAAGGGGCCGGGTGCCATCTGCCATCTCGCCATTGATCTCAGGTGATATTTTACTTCAGTGCAAAACACAAACAAAGAAAGCTCACAGTTGTAAGGAACTTCATCTGATTCTGTCTCATCATCTTTCAGTTCAAACATGAAATATATCACCCAAACAAATACTACATTATATTATATATTTAAATATTATAAATAAAATAGATTATTTAGTATATTATAAATAAAAATATTAAAGAATAAAAATCAAGGAAACACATTAACACACAATAAATGAATTGTTATGAATTAAAACAATTAATTTTAACCATAAATGTAATAAATTATTCATGATTTATCAAATCAACAATAGTATTTTTAACAGACATAACGTATAGGCTAGAACCTGTATTTATCCTGTATCATCAGTTTTTAACTATTTTAGTTGACCTTTTTAATATTCAACTTTTAAATACCAAATTAAATACAGTTTTTTTACTCAAAGTGCAATTTCTTCATCAAACAATGAAATCAACCAAACCTTGAATGGTACTGTTAGCCTTTGCAGTGGCTAATAACACAAACAAGCGGTTCAAATAGAATAAAATAAATAAATGAACTGTCTTCTCTTCATGCAAACCGCATGAAGCTTAGCTTTAGCTTAGTGATTAGCATAGCGATTAGCATACACTTAGCATAAACAACAGACAACTTAGCATTCCGAGCTAGCGGTTAGCATGTCGCGGTTGCTAATAGCATTAGCATTTTAAGCTAGCGATCTTTTTTCAAACCATAAACTACGGTAGAAAGTGCACAAAAGTCACAGAAAAGCATTAAAAGTCATCATGGTTTATTTTCAGCGGTACAGACCGCCTTAAACCAAGTTAACGGAACAATAAATGCATTTTCCCGTCTGAACGGTTACCGAACTGCAAGCTAACTGCAGGCTAACTGTGTGCTAACTCACCCGAGTTTCATCCTCTCACAAGGGGGAAGAGGGGGGGAGGAGGGGGGGGGTTCTCCTCGGTTCACGGCTTCTCTGGTAGAACCAATATAATACATCCATGGGTTGAACCTGGATTCCGGGTGGGGGGGGTGGTGTGGTATGACCACCGGGTCTGCCTGCAGCTTCCTGCTTCTCTCTGCTCCGTGTCTGCTTGGTTTTCCCGCCGCCTCCCTCCCTCTCTCTCTCTGCTGTGTTGTTGTCTGCCTCGTGTCTGACAGAAACATGGCGTCTGCTCTCAGGTGCAGACTTCACCAACACCTGACCATGGATCTACTAGTAGATGATATAACAGCTGCTGCAGCATCACCTGACCATGGATCTACTAGTAGATGATATAACAGGCTGCTGCAGCATCACCTGACCATGGATCTACTAGTAGATGATATAACAGCTGCTGCAGCATCACCTGACCATGGATCTACTAGTAGATGATATAACAGCTGCTGCAGCATCACCTGACCATGGATCTACTAGTAGATGATATAACAGCTGCTGCAGCATCACCTGACCATGGATCTACTAGTAGATGATAGAACAGCTGCTGCAGCATCACCTGGCCATGGATCTACTAGTAGATGATATAACAGGCTGCTGCAGCATCACCTGGCCATGGATCTACTAGTAGATGATCTAACAGCTGCTGCAGCATCACCTGACCATGGATCTACTAGTAGATGATCTAACAGGCTGCTGCAGCATCACCTGACCATGGATCTACTAGTAGATGATATAACAGCTGCTGCAGCATCACCTGACCATGGATCTACTAGTAGATGATCTAACAGGCTGCTGCAGCATCACCTGACCATGGATCTACTAGTAGATGATATAACAGCTGCTGCAGCATCACCTGACCATGGATCTACTAGTAGATCATCTAACAGCTGCTGCAGCATCACCTGACCATGGATCTACTAGTAGATGATATAACAGCTGCTGCAGCATCACCTGACCATGGATCTACTAGTAGATGATATAACAGCTGCTGCAGCATCACCTGACCATGGATCTACTAGTAGATGATCTAACAGGCTGCTGCAGCATCACCTGACCATGGATCTACTAGTAGATGATATAACAGCTGCTGCAGCATCACCTGACCATGGATCTACTAGTAGATCATCTAACAGCTGCTGCAGCATCACCTGACCATGGATCTACTAGTAGATGATATAACAGCTGCTGCAGCATCACCTGACCATGGATCTACTAGTAGATGATATAACAGCTGCTGCAGCATCACCTGACCATGGATCTACTAGTAGATCATCTAACAGCTGCTGCAGCATCAC
This sequence comes from Decapterus maruadsi, assembly GCA_030347415.2. NCBI lineage: Eukaryota > Metazoa > Chordata > Actinopteri > Carangiformes > Carangidae > Decapterus > Decapterus maruadsi. The sequence continues at coordinate 29,634,874 of CM064902.1, forward strand.
CTGACCATGGATCTACTAGTAGATGATATAACAGCTGCTGCAGCATCACCTGACCATGGATCTACTAGTAGATGATATAACAGCTGCTGCAGCATCACCTGACCATGGATCTACTAGTAGATGATCTAACAGCTGCTGCAGCATCACCTGACCATGGATCTACTAGTAGATGATCTAACAGCTGCTGCAGCATCACCTGACCATGGATCTACTAGTAGATGATCTAACAGCTGCTGCAGCATCACCTGACCATGGATCTACTAGTAGATGATATAACAGCTGCTGCAGCATCACCTGACCATGGATCTACTAGTAGATGATATAACAGGCTGCTCTGATTCTGTCTCATGGATCTTTCAGTTCAAAGATGAAATATATCAGCTGCTGCAAACAAATACCATGGATCTATATTAGATGATTTAAATATTATAAATAAAATGGATTATTTAGTAGATTATAAATAAAAATATTAAAGAATAAAAATCATGGATCTACATTAGTAGAAATAAAGCTGCTTATGAATTAAAACAATTAATTTAACCATAAATGATAATAAATTATTCATGATTTATCATATCAACAATAGATTTTTAACAGACATGCTTATAGGCTAGAACCATGGATTTATCTTGATATCAACTATTGCAGCATTGACCATTTTTAATATTCAATGATTTAAAGCTACCAAATTAAATACATGGATCTACTCAAAGTAATTTCTTCATCAAACAATGAAATCACCAAACCATGGATCTACTAGTAGATGATCTAACAGCTGCTAATAACATCAAACCTGGTTCAAATGGATCTAAAATAAATGAAATAACTGTCTGCTTCAGCATCACCTGACCATGGATCTACTAGTAGATGATTAACAGGCTGCTGATTAGCATCACACTGAGCATAAACAGTAGATGAATAGCATTCTGCAGCATCACCTGACCATGGATCTACTAGTAGATGATTTAACAGCTGCTGCATCATTTTCAAACCATGGATCTACTAGTAGATGATAGAAAGCTGCACAAAATCACAGAAAAGGATTAAAGTAGATGATTTATTTTCAGCTGCTGCAGATCACCTGACCATGGATCTACTAGTAGATGAATAAAGCATTGCTGCAGCATCACCTGACCATGGATCTACTAGTAGATGATCTAACAGCTGCTGCAACATCACCCTGAGTTTCATGGATCTACTAGTAGATGATAGAACAGCTGCTGCAGCATCACCTGGCCATGGATCTACTAGTAGATCATATAACAGCTGCTGCATCCATGGGTTGAACCATGGATTCCTAGTAGATGATATAACAGCTGCTGCAGCATTCCTGACCATGGATCTACTGCTAGATGATCTAACAGCTGCTGCAGCATCCCTGACCATGGATCTGCTAGTAGATGATAGAACAGCTGTCTGACAGAAACATGGCGTCTGGATCTCAGTAGATGATCTAAGACTTCAGCATCACCTGACCATGGATCTACTAGTAGATGATATAACAGCTGCTGCAGCATCTGACCATGGATCCTAGTAGGATTCACCACTGGGACATAATGGATCTACCAGTAGATGGAACACTGCCACCTACTGGATGGATTTACTAGTAGATGTTCAATAACAGCTGCTGCAGCATCACCTGACCATGGATCTACTAGTAGATGATCTAACAGCTGCTAAAGATCAGCCCTGAACCATGGATCTACTTAGATGATATAACAGGCTGCTCAGCATCTACCATGGATCAGAGTAGATGATCTAACAGCTGCTGCAGCATCACCTGACCATGGATCTACTAGTAGATGATAGAACAGCTGCTGCAGCATCACGTTACCTGGATCTACTAGTAGATGATCTAACAGCTCTTGGACCGATAATTTGACCATGGATCTACTAGTAGATGATAGAACAGCTGCTGCAGCATCACCTGGCCATGGATCTACTAGTAGATGATAGAACAGCTGCTGGATCATCTGATCAAATGGATCTCAATAATCATCAAACAGCTGCTGCAGCATCACCTGACCATGGATCTAAAGATGATATTGCTGCAGCATTTTTGACCATGGATCTTTTAGTAGAAAATCTCAGCTGCTGCAGCATCACCTGACCATGGATCTACTAGTAATGATGATAGAACAGCTGCTGCAGCATCTCTATCCACGTCATGGATCTACTAGTAGATGATATAACAGCTGCTGCAGCATCACCTGACCATGGATCTACTAGTAGATGATATAACAGCTGCTGCAGCATCACCTGGCCATGGATCTACTAGTAGATGATATAACAGCTGCTGCAGCATCACCTGACCATGGATCTACTAGTAGATGATCTAACAGCTGCTGCAGCATCACCTGGCCATGGATCTACTAGTAGATCATATAACAGCTGCTGCAGCATCACCTGGCCAGGTTCATCACGGGGACATA